>JAMPIV010004945.1:0-215000 GCA_024509875.1 Oreohelix idahoensis
TCCATGAGGTAAACTTTCTCAGGTTCTGGGAGCCATGGGACTCTCTTAATTGTCTCTATAAGGACCATTTCCTTATGATCTTGGGTTTTTCAAACAGAGATAGTCCATTTCTCCAAGTATGTCTCTAATGGACTATACTGGTGTGCAGAAGAACTAAATTGTGATAGGTTCACCTGACAGTAGTCCCAGTTTAGCATTCCTATAATAATTTTTCCTGATATAAAATACGCTGCGTTCTTTTCATATCTTAACCAAAAGAGCCTGCTTTAGCATGTCATAATTTTCTTGATCACCTCTGCTCATTTTTGCAAAAACTTCATAAGCTGCCCACGAAGTCCCTTGAGATAACTTTAAGCTCCACCTTTCTCTCTCTAACCCATACTGTGGTAGCTAATAGTCTCATATCTATTTAGATAGCTCTCAATATCATCGTCTTTCTCAACAAAATGATCTAAATGAAAGTTCATAGCTGAGGTTGAGGCTCCTGAGTAGCAGTAGCATCAGAGGCAAAGGGACTGGCACCATTTTCAGGAGCATGGCCCTGAAACTCAAACTCCCTTAGTCGTAGCTCATGTTCCCTTTGTAATCTCTTCTCCTCCTTTTCTGCTTCCCTCTCTGCAGTCTAATCTTCATTTCTCTCTTCCCTTTCTGCCAGCTAAATTCTTCTCTTCCTTTCTGCAGCTTCGCTCAATTCTTTCTTCGCTTTCTGCTCCAATTTCGCCTCTTTGTCAGCCTCAATCTTGCAACCTCTTAGTCTCAGCCTCAGCCTCAAATCTGCAACCTCTTATTTCCTTTCAGCCTCTTACCTTCTATCTTCGGCCAACCTTTTATGATTCTAATTTTCTTTCGGCCTCTTTTTCTTTCTAATATTCTTTCTTCCCGTTCAATATATTTGTCACATTCAGCAGTGACATAAGCAATCATATAATTTGCCCGTCCTTTCCTAACTCTTTCGCAGTCTGTACAGCCGCAGATCGTAATTTTGCCAGGTCCGCCATTTCTTGTCAGGTAAATGCATAGTATAATGTCTAAACTAAAACAATATCAATTTCTAATAATATTATCTAAGGACACAGCACAGCACTGAGAGCTCAACCTTATTTATTTCCACCCAGTCGGATACCTTTTAATTTCTTTATTATTCCTGAAGATTGAATACCCCAATACTTTTAATAGGAGAAAGTTCAAAATCCTGCGAGCGATTGCCCCCAATATATGTGGTAAAGTGGGATGTTATAAATATTTATAGGGGACTTAGTGTACTGACTGAGATCAGCTGTGAAGGTATCTGTATCTAATAGGTGTAGTGTTTTTGACAGATAACCTTACTTGCTACCACATTATATACTCAGTCAGAAAATTATTCTGGAATATTGTGATGACTACGTTAAATGTCTAGGGTATGTATATGATGAAGTGTAAGTCACAACAACAACAGACAGATAAACAATTTAATTTATTCCACCACACTTGACAACACTGTGACACTCACACACATTTAACACTCTATAAGACTATCTTAAATGAGGCACTGGTAAATTTTCAAATATAAATATGTATTAATTACTTTCACTAATATTTGTGTCCTGATTCAAATACAAAGTGAACCAGGAATCACAATCAATTGTAATTACAATTTATATGTACAGAATTTATCAATATGAACCTTGTAGTGACATATTTTATTAATATTATCCTATGTGTGTCAGTTGTGTAGTAGTAATATGAGGTAATACTGGTTTTGTTTTTTCAAGCTATGTTGTTATTTGTCATCATGACTTCAAGTGTTTGTTTTATCTTGGAAATAGTAATGGGGAAAAGTTCACAGTTCCTATCAAATTTAAAACACTGTATTTTCCCTCTGTTTTATTATAAAGGTCAGATTTTGAGGGTGGGGGGGCATAATGTTGAGCTCCTCTGGCCACAGACGCTTATCTTTCGTGATGGCGGCAGGAAAAGACTCCTCTGCTCGATAGCCGCCCTGTGTCTTGGAGACTCCTCACTGGTTACTATCTGGACCCAGGATTATGCTGTCAGCCTCTCGCTTCACCAAAGCTCAGACCAGGTGCTGCTCCATAACTTTAGGACCACGGTCCCTGAAACAAGAAGGTTGTACCTCCTATTTCAGAACTAATTTATAATAAATTTCCAGACTGAACACAATACATAACAAACACTGAGTTCAGAGCGGTAGGCCAACTGCTATCTTCATCTGAAACAATTTTTCACCAGTATACTCCTCCCTAATGGTTACTACGCCTCTGCAATTCCAGCATTATTTCTTTCTAGTCAATAAGAATAGGTGTAAGTGTACTGGTTGGCAATTCCATAAAGTTTTACTTTCCTCCGACACCTTCTGTTCAGGCAGGAGCACTATATAGGCTTTACCTCATTTTCGCTACTGAACCACACATATATACAGACATAAATTATCAATTTACATTCAATTTTCATTAAAAAGATATCAAATATTTCAAGCTTACACAATTCATGGAATAATACACAGTTACGTTGACTGGCAATGAATATAGCACAATTTCGATCTGCCGATGTCCCAGGCTTTTATTTAGAAAAATATGCACTGGCGCTCAACGCACTGGTTCTTTAGTAAGTTTATTTGAAAATGTGGTGCTGACCTGACGCCTCTGATTGACTATATTGGCGGGTCTAACCAATCGTGCCATGTTTACACAGCTTTTCAAAAAAAAAGTACCCTTACACACGTTTCCCTAACAACAAAGAATCAATATTTATAGCCCGACTAATCGTGTTTAGCCTTACATTTACTTTCCGCCAATCAAATAGGAGGTAACATGTCAGCCTATTTCCCGTACAATGGTGGTGTGAAAATCTGCCACTGAGCGATTCTGATTTTGGTGTTGTCTGACATCCCTCACTATTTCTTTTGGCTATAATTATTGTAATTCCTAGACTATTTGCGTAACGTTTAACATATTCTTTGTCAGCAAGTCCTAAGGAACCCAAATATATAAATTTAATGGGGCTAAGGGGCTGCGTTCAAAATATGCATTTTCTACTACCTCCTGTTCACTTCGAATACGATGTGGTGTCTGGGTACTGTAATGTTTTCAAACGTAAACCAGTATAATGTCATGTTTCCTAATAAGCGTTTTGTAAGTTTTTAAACCCTAACTCGTATGGGTAGTGTTTTTTATCACTGTCGATTTGAAAAAAAAGCTAGTGCTTGTGGCCTTACACGCGTGATGGTAGTAATTGTGTATCGCGAGACTGTGGTAGTATTGCCTGCGTTCGGGCTTTCTGCCCCTCCTTTCTTTCTATCCAAATTTTAGATACATATTGCACTGGAAAGTACATTCATTTGCCCACATTTCTGTATGTTTTATTTTCACTAAAACCTTTGTGGATGATGTTATATAAATTTTTAAAGTATGTCAGGTAAGTGTATTTTTACCTAATTATATATGTAAAATATACAAATTGGTATATTTGTGATGCTATATTGCTTCTAATGCATGGATTTTAATTTTCGGTACCATATTCATTTCCCTGAAGCAAACAGAATTCAAGTTTTTCAAACATAGTTTCATGTGTAAAAATAATTTTGACTGGCTAATTTTTATTAACCATGGGGTCCTTTGATGGGTCATCGAAATAATAACGTGGCTGGAGGTATTCCAGTAGAGTAGTAGGGTACCTCCTTATACGCAAATAAAGCTGCAGGTAAGAACGAATCACAGGATTCTGGTTTCTCCTGTGCGAGCTTACATAAATTTGTAAGTAGAGTCCCGTTATATCTTTCCACTTGTCCAATCGATTGTGGATGATAAAATGTGCGGATGAGAATATTTTGAAAAATCCTAAAAAACTTCCTCCATCAGTTTCCCTCTGAATTGTGAACCATTGTCAGTTAATATCTGATAAGGGTATCCTAATCTTGTGAATATTGAGAGCAAAGCCTCTCCTACATGTACTGAGTCTGCTGAGGGTAGAGCAATTGCTTCCCTCCACATAGTACATGTCTACCAGAGAAAGGATGTATTTTTTCGGAAACTGACGAAAAGCGCATACAGTCTGCTGAAATGAAGAATTTAATGAAAAGTAAGCTGCAAAGTATGACACAGAACATGGAATCAATAAAGGAAAATACCAGAGATGATTCCTACATAGCAGGGGGATACTGAGATGAGTAAATTTTGTGTAAAAGTGTAATTCCTCCCTTTTTTCTTAATTTTCTCAAAACCTCATTTTTCACACAAATGTGGGCACGTTGCCCATGAGTTTTCAAAAACTATTAGTGATACAGCAGTAAATTTTGGGCCACATGCTGTACACATAGTGCTCATTAAAATAAACTAAAATAAAGAATATATGTTAACAAACTACAAAACTGTTGAGAAATAGCTAAGATACCCCCCTTAAAAATTTCAACTTTTTTTCGATTGGTATGTTAAAATCCAAAAAAACTCAGATATCAAACCAATCAAAATTTTTTTAGTATGCAATCATTATCATATATTAACAAATGAAACAGCCAAATTTCATAACTCAAGTTGTACTCACATTTGAGATATCTTGGGCAACAAAATACTCAAAAAAGCTAAAATTTGCCTTGTTTTCACTGTTTTTCCGCCATAGATTGCAAGTTTTTAGTATATACCTCAATGTTTTGTATTTTTTTCAGTCATTTTGCTAGTATAAATGACCAGATATAGATATTAACTTATAATTCTGTGTTTTTCATTTTGGGGGTTTAACCTGCCCTTATATTTATTTACTGTTTACAGGCCTCGGGTTTCCCTTCCTTATGTGTTATAAATCGAGTTTATTAACGGTGTCCACTCATTAAAAAAAAAAAAAAATTGACCATAAGATCCCACTTCATATTCCTGTAGATTAATCCTTCTTCTTTGTTCATGAAGAGATGATTCCATTGCTCGCTATTTTTACCGTCTTTGCGCTTTTTCCCCACTCGGGGGAACGGAGTGGCTAAGTGGTATTGCGTCCGCCTCGAATTCTAAACGTACCGGGTTCGACTCCCAGCTGAGGGAATATAATTTATGAACTTTCTTTTTCAGAACCAGTGGTCTTCATGATGTCATTCTCCCCCCCCCCCCCCCCTGGTATTCTGTGTAGTGAGATCAGATATGCTAGCCTTCTCGGATAACGACGAAAACATAAGAGGTCCCGTGTGTAAGTTGCGCACGTTAAAAATCCCACGGCAAAATTTACATATTAGAAACCTACTCACCACACAATATTTATAGAATGTGTGATTCCTACATACAAAAAATGGAATTCTCACCGGTGTTACGGAGTTCGTGCACTGTGCTGAGATCCTCATTGTGTGATCTAAGGGAGGAAATCGGAGTACTGATGGAGTTGTCCGTGTGCAATGAAGATAGTCCTCAAAAATCAAACCAAACCCCCTCAGTTTTGGGAAACTGCAATTTCAAAACTGAACTGGCAGCTAGTTACTTTTCAAAATTACGGAACATTCGTCCAAATAATTACCGTACATTTATAATCACTGTTAACAATTAAGTGTGCTCGCGTGTATAAATCAATCATACATTTTATCTGGCATACTATTTTCAACCATACATTTGGAAAATTAACTCGGGCGTTTTAGAAGTTCTTTTCTCCTGACGTTTCGTCTACCTGCCACTAGATGGACAAAAAAAAAGTAATAATAAAAGGGGCCTGTGAATGAATGGAATAATTATTTGTGACTTATCCTGCCGAGCTTCCAAACAACAGGAATGTAAATAGCAGCGCGTGAATCTCCTGCCTTAATACATAGTCAAGATTTTAAAATTATGATGGTCACTTTTCCAACCCCAAGGACAGTGTAACAACGGTCTGCTAGCAAAATTAAAATTTGGTCTGACTGTGCCAAATTTGACATGTTAAGTGCTGAATTATAAAGCATTGATAACCTGGGTTGCCTGTTTGAATTACCGTGCCAGGAACAATTAGATGTTGGAGGGAAGTTTGTAAAGTTAATAGGTGTGAAAGGTCAGGTGTCAGAAGAAATTCAACTACCCACAATTCATTTTAGCGTAAAGTTCTTAAAATAATAATAGTCATTGTATGAACATTTGAATGGCATATCATTTATTAATCGTCTCCTTTTTGTTCTTCATTATCTTTTTTTTTTCTCGTGTTTCTGGTCTTCTTCTTCTTGTCTTCTTCAGCCAATATTTCCATCAACCGTCAACGAAAGATTCGGTGATCCCGACTGTATTCAAGTAGCTTGTACAATACCTAGTCTTCCTATAACTCCATCATCATTTTTCCGGTTTTGCTCCCTATGGAGAATGGGGCCACCACTGCATCTAGTCCCCAGGAAGCCTGCCCCAAAGCATTCATGTGCGTTTGCAGCTGTAGTTTCTTTAGTAATTGGTTTTAAAGGGTGAAGCTGCCAGCTCCACGACCAACTATGTATTAGACGCCTTTTATGACGTGCCAGAGAGAGCTGTAGCTCCCTTCTTTCTTTATCCTTAGAGGCCCCCATCCCCCGGAACTAAAAGAGGCTATTTATAACTTACGCCACTCCACATATTTTCCACTGTTTTCCAACATGCATTCTAATAATAATAAGCATATTATACGGTTGGTTTGTTTGTGTTCTGACGTGAGAAACGAACCTTCTATTAATATTGTATCTGTACACTATTTGCTTTTATCGAGACTGGCTTCGTATTAACATTCGGAAATGGTTGTCTCTCAGACTAGTGCCTAGTTGGCAGGGAGGATAGTGTGATTCGCTACATGTAAGTTCCGTAGCTAGTTGGTGTTACCATTCGGGTGGTGCTGGGTTCGATTCTCCGTCGAGCTTATCACTTCTGTTGTTTTTCTGTTGTCTAGTTTTCTACTTCTTTATTTCTCACGAGTGCATGAAACATGCCTTTATGTTAGGGTTCCCATAATGTTTTGTTCAAAAACCGGGACATTTCCAAATTTTTACCTAAAAAACCCGGGACATTTTGTAAAGAAACGGGACATGTTAAAAATTAAGGTAAAGCACAAATAAATCTATTATATATTATACGTTGCACTTAAAATAAGATACTGGTATAAAAATACACACATTAACTAACACAACTGCCACTTTAAAAAAGAATTCTAAATTACAAACATTACTTAATTAGAAAAATCGCACCTTTAAAAAATACACAATAGTCAAGTTTGTATTTCAGATTTATCAGAATATTTATCAGATTTATGGGCCTGTTCAAAAAGTTTTTTTTTCTTCTGATATTTGGACATAGAACTCAGCACAAGAGAAATCCTTAAAATTGGCCTTTATAATGGCAAGCTTTCACTGTCTCAATTTTAAGTTGTTTTTTTTTTTTTTCGTCTGTCCAAAGCGCACTTATTAATGAAAAAATACGTTCAACAGCTGCATTGGATCCTGGCAGTGCCAAACAAAAACTAACTAGGCATTTCAGGTTCTCAGCATTTATATCCTGCTTTGTAAAATAAGCGAACATCTCACACCATTTTTCACTGACACTTTGATCCTTCAGTTCACTCCACACATCAAATTTGCTTTCACAATATTTTTTCACACATGCAAACTCATCAAATAAGTCCTCTTCATTCACAGTAAAATTTGGTGACACTGTCTTCATGAATATGTAGCTTTCTTGGATGTTCTTCCAAGTCACAGATTCCTTTCCCTTCAAATTGAAGAGGCGTAAGAAATGGTGTACACCACTCCTGAATATATTCAATGCAGGTGTCATAGAAATCTACTGCATAGCTTTGAAACTTTTCAACTGTTATGTGTCCTTCTTTTTCTAATTCTTGCAACGGATTTCTCACAGTAGTAGTAAGAAACTTTTCTGCCTTCCTGTAGTTAAATCATTTGGTAGATGCTCACTGAACACTGTTTTGGTCGACTTTCGAATTTTGTTTGAGATTCAAACCGAGGGTCCACTGTAACCGGAAATTGATAAAGTAACACTACTAAAACACGGAATAAAATCTGTTACCCAAAGATTTTTTTTTTAGGAAGGACCCTTAAAAAGCGGGACATTTGGAATAAATTCGGGACACCGGGACATTTTATAAAAACGGGACTGTCCCGGGAAAAACGGGACGAATGGGAACCCTACTTTATGTGCGTAATATTTATTTATTTACTGTTTACAGGACTCAGGATTTCCCTCTCTATTTCCGCAAAGGAAAACATTGAAAGTCAAAAATTCTACATATCGTAAACAAATACAGATATCAATTTGTAAACGATATGATGAATGCTTTAGCAAAGGTTTACCTGCAAAACCGAGGACGATGAGCGGAACTGCTTAAGACGTGGAGTACGGTGGGTTAGTATGGAAAAAAAATCAAAAAAGGTGATTCCGTCTTACGCAGACAAAAGACAAGCCGGAAGGGTGGTTATGCGGGGGGAGGGGAGAGTGTCTGCAGTGATGGCTTCACGCTCCACGAACAACAAATAGGAAAATTAATGATTGACGAATTACTGATTAATTATAGCTGACATCTTCTTCTTCTTCTTCCGTCCTTAGCCACCGACCGTCAAAGCAGTCAGTGGCCATTACGCCTAGTGGCGTCTTAGGGCAACAGCAGATAGGTTTTTTTTGCCATTGTTTCCCATCACGCCTATTGGCGTCTTTAGGGCAACGGCAAATCAATCCATCTGCTGTTGTTTCCGTAATCGAAGTGACTGGCAAACGGGTGATCAGCCCGTTGGTTATAGCTGACATGACCATCCAATTTTATTCTATGCTAGACAAAGCAACTGCCTGCAAAGTTTCAGACCTGCACGATATACAAAACATATAGATTGAAAGCGCCAAAGACTTGACAAATACACAAGATGATTTTGATTTTAAATAAAAGTTGTAAAAAGAAAAACTCCTGTACAAGACAGACAGAGCACATAAGTTTAATAGTGTGGGGCCTGGATGCCTAGCTAGAGATAATCAAGATCTTGACACAGACAATGGACACTGAACAAGGATCGAGAAAGATTGCGCCGGCAGCCTGGAATTGCAAAAGCTCAGAACGTAGAAGAACAAAAAGAATATTGTTAACAATAATATGTCTTTGACACCGGCATGCAAAGACTGGTGTTCGGTAGTGATGTAATTAGCTTATCACACGCCTGAACCCTACTGGTAATCTAGAAGGCAGTTATTAGAACTTGACCTCACGTGACCACTGCTCTCATTATCAACTTCCGCCCAGCAGGCCTTTATAAACCTTTAACCTTACTCCAAGACACGTGATACTTGCATCCAGCAATTTGAACCACTTACAGATTGGCTTGAGGCATTGCCAGGTGCTAAACAGCAGTGTTTTTCTTTGCTATAATGCCTCCTGATTCGCCACTGTGAAGAGAAAATCTTAGAACGTCAGATAATGACTATGCCAATTTAATATTTATTAATAGTATTTAAAAATTTAAATAATATTCTTTAAAAAATCTCATTTATGTTCACAATGTTAATGTGTATGTTTAGTCATAAAGTACACACAATAAAATTCGATTCACGTGACTGGCACAGTGGTAAGAGCGCTTGGCTCTCGCAGCAAAGTAACCCGGCTTCTGGATTCGAAACATGATAGCGATGCGTTCCAGTCTAACTAGCTGTAAATAGGTACCTAACTCTGCCCTTGAGTTAGGGAAGGCAAATGCATCAATAAAAGGGATTGGCCAACACAGATCTTAAAGCTGGACCTAGAGTAGTAAAGTCTTGAACACTTCACACACTACGGCAATAATAGTTATGGGACAATCTTTACCTATATATCACTAGAGGATAACTACTCAAAAAAGCGTATAATTTTTTTAAAGAATTTTCTAAACTGTATAAGCCAGTTGAGAAGTTATAAAATAAAACAGCAAATGGTAGGTAATCACAGATAGATTAGTCAGGAATGAGAACACTGTGGAAGTATGTTCACACGGAATGGTAGAATCGGCAAAGAAATAGAAATAACATATGAAAAGACTCAACAGAATGGCAGCGAAAATTATAGCTAGAAAGGTAAAGAGGGGTAAAGGATCCCGATACACGCCCATTGAGGCATATTGGGAATATGGTGTTAGGACCATATTTTCTGGACCATCGGCACACAAGGGGTGATGTGGTCAGGATCACTCCGGAGAGCTAGAAAGGCTTTTATAAATCGAGATTTCCGAAGAACAGAAGGATATAATGGTATGACAAGATCACTGATGTGGAACTGGTGACAAGATCACTAATGTGGAACTGGTGACAAGATCACTAATGTGGAACTGGTGACAAGATCACTAATGTGAAACTGGTGACAAGATCATTAATGTGGAACTGGTGACAAGATCACTAATGTGGAACTGGTGACAAGATCACTAATGTGGAACTGGTGACAAGATCACTAATGTGGAACTGGTGACAAGATCACTAATGTGGAACTGGTGACAAGATCGCTAATGTGGAACCGGTGACAAGATTACTAATGTGGAACTGGTGACAAGATCACTAATGTGGAACTGGTGACAAGATCACTAATGTGGAACTGGTGACAAGATCATTAATGTGGAACTGGTGACAAGATCACTAATGTGGAACTGGTGACAAGATCACTAATGTGGAACTGGTGACAAGATCACTAATGTGAAACTGGTGACAAGATCATTAATGTGGAACTGGTGACAAGATCACTAATGTGGAACTGGTGACAAGATCACTAATGTGGAACTGGTGACAAGATGACTAATGTGGAACTGGTGACAAGATCACTAATGTGGAACTGGTGACAAGATCGCTAATGTGGAACCGGTGACAAGATTACTAATTTGGAACTGGTGACAAGATCACTAATGTGAAACTGGTGACAAGATCACTAATGCGGAACTGGTGACAAGATCACTAATGTGGAACTGGTGACAAGATCACTAATGTGGAACTGGTGACAAGATCACTAATGTGGAACTGGTGACAATATCACTAATGTGGAACTGGTGACAAGATGATTAATGTGGAACTGGTGACAAGATGATTAATGTGGAACTGGTGACAAGATCACTAATGTGGAACTGGTGACAATATCACTAATGTGGAACTGGTGACAATATCACTAATGTGGAACTGGTGACAAGATGATTAATGTGGTACTGGTGACAAGATCACTAATGTGGAACTGGTGACAATATCACTAATGTGGAACTGGTGACAAGATCACTAATGTGGAACTGGTGACAAGATCACTAATGTGGAACTGGTGACAAGATCACTAATGTGGAACTGGTGACAAGATCACTAATGTGGAACTGGTGACAAGATCACTAATGTGGAACTGGTGACAAGATCACTAATGTGGAACTGGTGACAAGATGGCTAATGTGGAACTGGTGACAAGATGGCTAATGTGGAACTGGTGACAAGATGGCTAATGTGAAACTGGTGACAAGATCGCTAATGTGGAACTGGTGACAAGATGACTAATGTGGAACTGGTGACAAGATCACTGATGTGGAACTGGAGACAAGATCACTAATGTGGAACTGGTGACAAGATGACTAATGTGGAACTGGTGACAAGATCACTAATGTGGAACTGGTGACAAGATCACTAATGTGGAACTGGTGACAAGATCACTAATGTGGAACTGGTGACAAGATCACTAATGTGGAACTGGTGACAAGATCGCTAATGTGGAACTGGTGGAAATAACCAGAAAAATTCAAGTGGAAGAGCAGGTGACCAGAGGGCACACGCTGAGAAAAAAAAAAACCAGTTGTTAGCGTCACGGGGCAATCCTGCTACAGAATCCCTACGGTGAGAGAAATGTTAACGAATTACACATGGAGAAAGGATTTAGCCATCACATGAAGTGGATAAAGAATGCAATAAAAGACCTTGAGTGGATGGCACAGACGTGAACGGCTTGACGTGTATTTGTTTAAGGTTTATACTCCTCCAGGAGTTAAAAGATAATAACTCCCCATATAAAGAATTCTCTTATCTCTCAGTTACCTTAGTGTAATCTTTTCCCACCAAAGTTGCAATCTTTTTTTCTTGGCGAATTTTTCGGAATGGAGACTAAAGTTTGCGCCTGTTGAAACAGCTAGCGTTATGTTCCCATCCTTAATAGTGGCGGAGGTTTGATTTTGGACGAAATTTCTAGAATTTTGCCCATTGATAATTTGGGTGAGTATGAATAAAGAAGGAAGTTCGTCACATTTGCAGCTACTGACCCGATTTTGTCGCTAAAGTAGCTACTCCTTTAAATAATGATTCGGAGACGGAGTAATAGAAAGTTAATTTGGAATTTTTTTTATTGTTTTGTTTTCTGTGCATTTTTTAAATACATACCAAGACAAGATTTTTAACATTAGCCGCACATTTACAAAACATATTGTGGTAAAGCAGCTGTTAATTAATTAGTCAAATTTCAGTCCGTTGGCTCATTTGTTTTTTCAACTTCTCCAAATGCCGTTATCAATTTCATATCAAAACAAATTGGCCACGCGCTGCTTAATTATTTATTCCATATTGTCGTGATTTGGTCTGTCTTACAACGCGTCATACCGAAAGCCTTACCGTGGGAAACTGTCCGATACAATAGCCAATCAAAACGCACCTTTCGTGGTGTGTATACTGGAACATTTTATGCTTAACATACAGGCCCATTTTGTGTAAATGATAGTACGAATTTATTTAATTTCTTAAGGACTAAAGATGTTTAAACGGAAAGGTATAGATATTTCAACAACGGTAATGTTACTTTAGAGGTAGGTGCAAAGACTTCCTCAAATAGTAGTTCATTTATAGAGAAAGATCGTTTAAAATGACATCGATACATCAGGGTAGTCTCCAATTTAGCTAGTTAAAGCATGCATAGATTAAAATGCATTTTTCTACCTAAACAATTATTATATAGAACGGTACAGATAAATTCACAGTATAATTCTAGCTTTAAATGATCAAAATCGGCCCAGAATTAAGAAAGATACTGAATATTATAAATTTTGCTAATTGAACTGAAGGCAAAAATACGCCCCAATTTTAGATACCTAACACCGCCTTTACCCCATGCCATCAGAGAGGGACGATGCGGTGCTATGTAAGTCCTTGAACTTGGCTGAATTGAGGCCATAACTTTTTCAAAACCGAGCTGAACAGACGAAGAGCGGTAAAAAGTGTTACTGCCATTATACTTTGCCGCTGCATCTGACTAGCAGACCTAGATGCCTATTAAGAGCCTGTTACAGCTTGTGTGTATTGCCCGAGGGTAAGAAAGAATATATATATGTATATATTTATGTATTTTTGCTGTATTTTAATCCAATGGTGTGTTAGGAAGTGCATGGCATGTGTTACAGAACGAGTGTGCTGCCGGTTGAAACGCAGGCATGTGTTGACTTTTGGAGACGAAAGCCAGCATTATAAAATGTGTAGAATAATTGAGAATGATGACACAAATACGACTGTAAGTTTAATAATGTATTTGAAGGAGGATTTCTTAAAGAAATGACATTTATCAGGAACCTAAGGAAGGATTGACAGGAATTGTTGTAATGAATCGATCAAGATATTACTTAGTAGTTTTATTACTAGGCCAAATCATTGTATGGAAGCAGATCATGGACAACTGGATCTAACATAGGATTTATAAGGAAATTGTAGTCACAGGGAACTGGCTGTGATTGGTAGTGAGGTAAATTGTCCTGTGCATATGTTAGCACAATATCTGACACTGTTTGTTACGTCCATTGTATGTAAGGACAGAATAGTGCTGGACCATACAGAGGTTGTGATTATTTGTATTCCAGGTTTTATCCTGCAACTACCAAGATTGTACGAGACATCCACTTCGGTGGGACTCTGTGGTGCGATAGTTCTTGAAGTTCATAGAACTGGTTACCCTGTTTTCCCAGCCTGGAGATCCAGACATTGAGTGATCCTGGCTGGAGTTGGATGCATCTCACCCCATCAAGATAAGTGGAATAGAAATTTCACTGGTCAGCCTATTCAGACTCTAACACCAATATAAGAATAATAAAAGATACAAGTACAATGTATGATGAATCCTTGTGGATAGAATGAATATACTACTACCTTCACAGTTCAAATCAGTGACACAATATAATGTATTATAAAAATTAATCAGTGTAGAGAAAAATAGAACTTTCAAGACAGAATTCTGTTTGATAATTAAAGTTTCTATGTTTATTTATTTTATGTTGTAAATACCTTTGAATTTCTTTAAATTACCTAACCGAAAAGAGAACCGGTATAGGTTTAATAAATTGTAAATATGTACCAGCAGACTTTCTGAAATTATTTACATTGAGTTACAAGTTTTGTTGGATACATATTATAGTTATAGAGATAGACAATAATTAATACCCCTAGAAAAATTAGCCAACATAATCAAATAATAATACATAATATCATAGGCGGATCTTGAAAGGGAGCAAATAGACTTTCAGGACATTCACTCTCATCACTCCTGGAGGTTTATACAGCTGATCCTAACCTTTGATGTCGATACACCTTTATTCTGTTCAGAAAAGGGGGGTATTTCTTGTAAGACCAGTCTCTTACCTGGCACTATCCTGGTATCATCTGATACATCTTTTTGTCCAGGATAACCTTATCCTTTACTACAATAAGACACTTTCGCTACACATATATTCTTGATATTTCTAGGTTGCTTATCTTATCTTTATTCGATTTTATCTCTTTTTTATTCACGTCTTTTCAGTGCCTACAGTTTTTTTTTTTCTCTTCAGCTGTCTTTATTTCTTGTTAGCGCCTCCTGTAACTGTAACGGTAACTCTAACTGTAACTAACTGTAACTCTAACTGTAACTGTAAATGTAACTGTAGCTGTAACTCTAACTGTAACTCTAACTGTATCTGTAACTCTAACGCTAACTGTAACTCTAACTCTAACTGTAACTGTAACTCTATCTCTAACTGTAACTCTAACTCTAACTGTAACTCTAACTGTAACTCTAACTTTAACTCTAACTGTAACACTAACTGTAACTGTAACTGTAACTGCGGCTGACGAAGGGTGAACCCAGAAACGTCCCTTGTTTTTAGTGTATCGTTCAATTTTACAACTTAATAACATTTTTTTTTTAAAGAACATATTAATTCCATATTGTACACTAGTTAATTAGAAACTATGTATTTTTTTATAGTTAATACTCGTTCTTACTGAACTTAATATAATATTTAATATAATCAATATATACTGTAACAATTAATATAATTAATCTAATCTATATTTTTGAACGTCTGTCGGTTTGTCCCCTATAGAAACAGGGGACGCAATGCTTTTTTGGTAATGAAAGTTGGACATTAATACTATTGTTTCCCTTAACATTAATTTTGGGTCAATATATCAACGGATTTCCCTTTTTAAAAAAAAAAAAAAAAAACAAAGGATTCAACTAAATCAGGGTTGCAATTTTTTTCTTAATTCGTTCACTTTTAGAGTCTTCATTATCGCGCACAGCAAGAAACATCAAATGGCATTCTACATAGAATCTGTAGAGATGGTGACCCACTAGCACTAAGGATAAAATAAAGAGATGATCTTACAGACGATTTTAAACATCAGGCGCAGTTAATATATCATGAAATGGAAATTGGTTACAGTGATGAAATTTAAAATACAACTTTAATTGCCATAGAAGATACGGTTATTTCTATGGAAGGGGAGGAACTGTATACTCATGGTCTCTCAAACTAACCGAATTGAAGGAGGTACAGTGGAGGAAACTATTGGAGTAGATGTGTTGGAGGTGAAGGGTATAGTGGAGGAAATTATTGGAATAGGTGTGTTCGGAGAGAGAGGTATAAGGGAGGACATGATAGGGGTAGATGCCCTGGGAGTGAGAGGTATAGTGAAGGACATGATTGGAGCAGATATGCAAGAGGTGGGAGGTACAATGGAGGACATGACTGGAGTAGATGTGCTGGAGGTAAGAGGGACAATGGAGGACATGATTAGAGTGGGTGTCCTCGGAGTGAGAGGTATCGTGGAGGACATAAATGGAGTGGATGTGCTGGAGGTGAGAGGGACAATGGAGGACATGATTAGAGTGGGTGTCCTCGGATTGAGAGGTATCGTGGAGGACATGAATGAAGTGGATGTGTAGGAGGTGAGAGGGACAATGGAGGACAAGATTAGAGTAGGTGTCCTCGGAGTGAGAGGTATCGTGGAGGACATGAATGGAGTGGATGTGCTGGAGGTGAGAGGGACAATGGAGGACATGATTAGAGTGGGTGTCCTCGGAGTGAGAGGTATCGCGGAGGACATGAATGAAGTGGATGTGTAGGAGGTGAGAGGGACAATGGAGGACAAGATTAGAGTAGGTGTCCTCGGAGTGAGAGGTATCGTGGAGGACATGAATGGAGTGGATGTGTTGCAGGTAAGAGGGACAATGGAGGACATGATTAGAGTGGGTGTCCTAGGAGTGAGAGGTATCGTGGAGGACATGAATGGAGTGGATGTGCTGGAGGTGAGAGGGACAATGGAGGACATGATTAGAGTAGATATGCTGGAGGTGAGATGTATAGTTGTCATTGGGTTAATCCGAGAATTAACCTTGGAGGGTTGGTCCTGGCTGCTCAGATAACAATTGTAGCTCAGAAGTATATAACTAGGTGACATATTAACAGTTCAGTTCCTTTTTTTTTACGCCGGGTATATCTGCTAGTTAATATAATAATAATATAATATTAAGTTTAATAATTTATAAGTGTTAAATATATTAACTGTATTATAACATTAATATTGAATAATAATAATAATAATAATAATAATAATAATATTATGAAATAATAATTATATTAATATTGATTGCTATAGTAATTATATATTAATATAAAATTAATTTAATTTATTATTTAACAATTAATATTGCACACTTATATGACACACGAATTAAAACCATAAAAAGTGACATGTTGAGGGTAAATGTACAAGAGGATAACAGGTACAATTTGGAAGAAAACATCACGTTGTTAAGGTATGTATTTTGTTGGCATGAAAGCTCTGGAACCCATCAGAGATATAAAAGGAGTAAAAAATCAAATCCACGTGGATCGAAAGAAAAAGAAATATTGCACAAATGGGGCATAGTCCGGAATATTCAGTTTGTGTACTAAAATGAACCAGGGCGATGGTTGATAGAAGATGCGAATTTTTTTAGGGAGAATATGTGTCTTCGGCTGTGGAAGGTTGAAGACCAATCGTGAAGTGTCTATCGAAGTGCTTAGCTTGTTGAAGCCATGCCGAGAGGAATATATAGAAGCATGTCCATTGTGTTTGGAATACGGACTTATACATGAATACGTTTGACAATGTACATTGTGTTGGAATATGGACTTATACGTGAATACGTTTGAGAATGTCCATTGTGTTGGAATATGGACTTGTTTGGAGATTGTCTTACTAGATGTGTTTAAGAGTGTCAGCTATGTTTGAAAGCTGACTTACCGAAGAATGTTGGTCACAAGATCAGATGCGTAACCACAATGTAAGGGGCCCCGGGCACACATTAAATAGGGCCCTCCTTACATAAAGGGCTCAAACACTATAGCCCATACGCAGCAAATTTGTATTTAAAAATGTAACTACTTACCTTATCATCATCATCATCATCAGTACTCTGCAACTCGCCAATGAGCATACGCCTTTAACAATTTGTGCCACGTCCTTCTATACGTCCTTCTATCCGATGCCATCCGCCCACGATCTTTTCACGTCTACACAAGCACAAGGTCTTTTATATTTTGACACGCGCCCTAGTATAACCGACGGACCATATGACGACCCGAGGAATTGCTCGCAATTACATTGATGGATAACCATTTGATAGAGTTACGTGTTTGGTGGTTGAACATTGCGTTTTGAAGCCATACAACTTTCTGAATTGGGTTGTGTTTACGATATTGATTATTGGCAATCAAGCCCCTAATGAACCAGGCGAAGGTTCTGCCCCTAGTACAGTACCACCGTGCAGTACGATACTACTAAGGACACGCTTCGCTACATACGCCAAGAGAAAATCTAGATCCTCATCTACATAGCGGAAACGTATCTCATCTTATTCGAATGTGAAAGCGAGTCATAAAAACATATTCCCGTAAGTAGACGTTTCTTACAACTTGTCAGTACACAAAAAACGAGTTATAATTTAGACAACTTTTGATATCTCATTAGCAACAAGCAATCATACCGCTGCCGTAGGTCACTCTTAGTCCATACTGAAACTTTTGTAGCTTCTTTAATTGGTAGTACTTTTTGGATTTTAATTCATGTTGATTAATTTGATCAAAGATTCTACAAGGAACAATACGACGGTAGTTTGCAGTTGCTTTCCGTCGGTTTGAATGCGGTTGAGTTCTTCAGTGTTATATAGAACCAATCCTGACATACAGAAGTGAGTCTGGACATTTGGTAAACAAGTCGGATTACAAACGCCAATTAGTAACAGGAGCATGTCATACGAAGAAGAAATTTGGTTGATATCGTGAAAACATGAACGACTGAAGGAAAAAGAGAAAGAGGACAACAAAGAAAGAAGACAGTGGGCAGTTTGACATCAAGGCATAGACAGAAGTTAACAACAGAACTGATTAATAGTTCTGGAGTCTGTAAGTTGTACCGAGACATGATCGCCAACGTCACCAGGCATGGTACTTAAAGAGGAAGAATAATTTTTGCTATGTCTTTTATTTCTTGCCGGCGTAACAATGAATTTTGTATTACTACTTTCGACATTTCACGCTTTGCTTAAAGGCATTCATCCAAATCCGGGCACGTCCCAACAATAGTAAATTATATCACACTGGGAAAATTACTAGTGTGTGTACTTTTTTTTGTTGTTGTTGAAAGGCGTGGGGTTCGCCCCATTTGATAAATTTGAAAGTAGATTTCATGTCTCGCTGTGGGGAGCTAACCGGGGCGCAGCAAGAACCGCTCCCCGGGCGACGACTTCTCTTTGATGGCAGTACGACGGTTTTACTTTAATGACAATAATGGTAATCTTTCCCACACGGAGACTTGCTGTGCACGCTTAGTTCGCTGTAAGCGTCTCGCCAAGAATCAAGGACCCATTAATCATGGCTGTCTCAAAGCATACCTTCTTGTCTTGTCATAACTAACCAGTGGTTTTGGCGTTCCGTTTTAACAAATCAGGGATTCTCAAAATGTTCACCCAGGGTCGGCTTTAGGAAATACCGGGCACAATTTTAACAGTTTCGACGTGGCCCCGGCAGGGGTGACTAAATAAATGTAAGAAATGATCATTAAAGAAGCTTTCATTTCCTATATTTATTATTTACTTTCCGTGACTCTATAAATGATAACAGCAATTGTATGTGCATTGTGTCAAAGGTTATAAGTATTATGTTGATTTCTTTCTTTCTTTTTTCTGTCTGTCTATTTTTCTTTCTTTCTATTTGGACGCCTCAACTATATGTTTTTGAAGCTAATATTTCTTGTTTTTTTTTTTTTTTTCGAAAAATCTTTGAATACACAGTATGCCTAACACTAAGCTCTTCATTACTTCGCGTTCCATTGACATTATTGCCAAACTCTTTCATCGGCATTTTTGCACTATTAATTAGATTTAGCTTCGAAAAGCTCCGCTCTTCTGAGACCTTGTTGCTGAGTTATTTGCCGGTTGAAGATCATGCACTGAGTATGGTTACTTTAGTGATCTCTTGTTAATCGTGCTTTGTTTAGTATTACGCGAATTAGGGTGAAGGTGTTCATACAACTCAGTAGCATGGTATGAAGAAGTAGTTCATGTAACTTGAACTCAGCAACATTAATGAAGTAATTAATTCCTTCAGATTGAGTCCGTAATATTTAATCACATGTACACACAGGATGATCATTTCAAATAGGAACAGAACATAAGTCCTTATAAGTCATGCATAAATTAATCAATAACGTAGACTGCTGGTTTACGTGTCAATGTCCGTTTAAGGATACAATGCAGTATTGTCGTCAGAACATCACAGCTATATGCACGCGCAGCTAGACATGGCTACCTGCCGACAGTGAGACTGCGAGTCTGAATATTTCATACGAATTCGACGATTATTCTCCTCCTTCTGAGAATTCTAGTTAAATACTAACCTCCATAAATTTTCCTCTCATATAGAGTTCTAGGACTGACCCTGGTCCATCAAAAAAATGCACATATAAATGGCTATATCATGCCATTGAATTGGAAGGTTAGAAAAACGCAGCTATTCAGCTTGGCGGTCAAGTAACAAAGGGTAGCGTTTCTTAGTTACCGACTGTGACCCAAACAACGCTATACACGTCATAATCGATCGTGTATGGAGCGTTCAATAATTGAAACATCTATCGCAATATATTAAATGCCTTAACCTTTACAATTGCACGTCTGATAACCTTTAGCAGACGGCGTTAATATCATATACCGTAACAATTCCCTGTACACCGGGGGAAAAAAAAATCGATAGATTTTTTTTCAAGATCTATTCGACTTAACAATTTTTCAAAAAAATTTAACACAATTGTGACATATGGCCGACGATGTTCTGAGTAGAACCGTGTTGCGGTCATGTCAACTAACTATTTGTCATAGTCATCTAACATTAATCACATTATATATCAATTATACATATTATTATATCAACTAAATAAAATGTCCAATGTTAACAGTGAATGATAGAATTAAATTAAAGTAAGGTCTGTCGTATTAGTATGTCATATAGGAATTAATTTGACTAATTAAAATTAAATTAATTAATTAAATTAAGAGATAAATTATTAAGATTCTAATGTAACGCGATGTTATGAGAGAAGAAAAAACAAAATAAGTGAGAAGAAATAGAAAGAAATTCGAATATAAGTTTAACTTAATTGTGTGTGTTAAGTGTTAGTGAATAATAACTATCTAATTTAACTAACTAAATAATGTATAGGTACATTAAAAAAAAAATATTAATCTAATACTTGTGTGAGATTTATTTTCTCTTTTCATAATTTCTTCTTTTTATATTTCGTTCTCTTTTTTTTTTGTTCCTTCATTTCATTTTTTTCTCACATTTCATTTTATTGATAATAATTCAATTAAGAAGTTAAGTTAACTAATTAATTAGTATAGGATATGATGATCCATCCGTAGTCTTGATCCTGATGAATTCTTTTAGGCAAAAATGTTCAAACGTTTACGTTGGAAAGAAATGTCATTTATCCCAGCATCCAAGAATTAAGTGCACATAGGATAATAAGTTCGACTTGTCGTCAGATATTGTTCCATGATTGTTCAACGAATATTCATATATCGTGTATGGACGTTAGACGAAGTTTCAATGTCAATATGTATACCTTGATTGTCTTTTAGTTCAATTCTGTGATGCATATAGTGTTTATAAAGTTTAAATTGAAGGCAAGGTTAGTTCCCTTATAGTTGATATGTTTTAGGAACGTTAATGTTGATTATTCGTCGTCAATAGGATTACGTGACAACGCATCCGCCACAATGTTTTCAGTGCCAGGAATATGTTCAATGGAGAATTCAAATGGCTGTAGGATGATTGCATATCTGGCGAGTTTTTGGCTCTTATGGTTAGATCGACGCAACGATGCTACAGCACGTTGGTCCGTCTGTATGGTGAAGGGAGCACCAAGCAAGAACTTTTCAAGTTTAGTTATTGCCCATATCACGGATAAAAGTTCCTTGTCCACTGTGGAATACTTTGTTTCTGCCGGCTTTAGCTTTCTTGATATATATAAGGTAGGATGTAGAATGCCATCATGGTTCTGGAGCAGGCATGCACCAATGCCGTAGTTACTAGCATCTGTTCGTAAGAAAAATCTTTTGGAAGCATCGGGAAGTCTTAAAATTGGTTCATGCGAGAACAAATTTATAATTTTGTTGAAAGTTTCATTGCATGTACCAGTCCATGTCACCTTCACCGGCATGTCTTTTTTTAACAATGAAGACAATACAGCCGTGATGGATGACAAGTTTGGTATGAATCTACTGTAATATTGAACAAGTCCTAACAAACTCCTGACCTGTTTCTTCGTCTGAGGAACTGCTATGTTTAGAATTTTGGAGACTGTACTAGGTAACGTTCGGATATATCCCGATCCAATGATATGTCCCAAAAAGGTTATCTCATTACACGCGATTTGCACCTTTGTAGGTTTAGCAGTTAGATGATAATTCCTTAGAGTGTCGAAAACATATCTAAGTCCCGAAACATGTTCCTCAAACGACGAACTAAACAAGCATATGTCGTCAATATATGTAATAACGTCTGGTCTACCTGATAAAATTTGTCGCATCAGGCGAATGAAGGTAGCTGGCGCATTAACAAGCCCAAAAGGCATCACATTCCACTGGTATAGACCTTGTGGAGTGGAAAATGCGGTGTAGTACTTAGCCTTTTCGGTCAGTGGTATCTGCCAATAACCTTTAGTTAAGTCTATCTTACTAAATATAGTTGCGTTGGATAGACGTGGCAGTAAGTCGTCGATAAGTGGATGTGGTTCGCTGTCAACTATAGTCTTAGCATTTAATTTTCTATAATCAACACATAGTCTGATGTTATTGTCCTTCTTCCGGACAATCACTAATGGAGAAGAATGGCGAATTACTAGTCTCAATGATTCCCAGAGACAACATCTGTTCAAGTTCCTTAGTAGTTTTAGCAAGGAAATGTAAAGGAACAGAATAGGGATGTACACGAATAGGTGTATCATCATTGAGAGTAATGTCATGACTGATAGCCGATGTGCGACCCGGGACGTCGGTCAATACATCTGGATAAGATTGTAATAGATTAGCAATCTGTAGACGCTGTTGCGGTGTAACCGTTGAAGAGATGGTTACATCCCGCCAAGATTCAGTAGGTTGAACTACTGGTACCGGTAACGGTAACTGTACCTCAGGAAAAGAAGATTCTTCTTCCTGGATGACAGATAAGTTAGAATAATAACAAGTAGATACTGTGTTGTCATCTAGTTCATGAAAAATTGACTGTAAGTGTTCAGGACGTGTATGAAATTGCTTGAGCATGTTAATATGAAATATCTTTTTGTGTCCCTTGATATCTAAGACGTAATCAACGTCGGAAATTTTATCAATGACTTTGTAAGGACCATTCCAAGATATCAATAATTTATTGTTATTGTGAGGAAGTAACACATAAGCCTCGTCGCCTGGGAATAATTGGCGTAATCGTCGAGACCTATTTTGTAGAGATCGAGCCTTAGCTTTTGCAGCCTCAGAAGAAGCTGTTGCCAACTGGCAAGACTCAATAATGTTCTTCCGAAGATTAATCACGTACTCGTAAGATGACTGAGTGTCCTGAGTCATCTCCGCGTCAATTAATAAGTCTTTTATTAGTCCCATAGGACCTCTTGGGGGAGCACCAAAAACTAATTCAAAGGGAGAGAAGCCAGTTTGTTCATGCGGTACCTCCCGATAAGCAAATAGAACAGCTGGGAGTGCTCTGTCCCAGTCATGAGGGTGCTTAGCAGTAACCTTATGTAGTAGTTGTTTAAGTGTACGGTTAAGTCTTTCAACCGCACCATTACTCATAGGATGATAAATACTACTTAAATTCCTATCAATGTTCCAAGTTTTCATGACTTCCTTCATGGTGTCAGATATAAACTGTGACCCATGGTCTGATAAAAGTTTTCTAGGAAACCCTATTCTAGAAAAGATGAGATGTAGTGCATCAGCTACATCTGTGGTAGTGGTGGTCTTTAATGGGATAGCTTCTGGCCATCGTGTGCACAAATCAATGCACGTAAGGACGAATCTGTCCTCTGGCCGATGGTAGCAATGGACCAATAATATCTATTGCCATCTTGTCAAACGGTCTTACTGAGATATCGCAAGCCTGAATAGGCGCCGTGTGAAAAGCTCCACGTGCTTTCACTTCTTGGCATGTAGTACAGGAACGTACATACTGCGAAATATCTCTTGACGCTCCTGGCCAAAAGAATGAAGACAGTACTCGAGATCGTGTTCGAGTATATCCCATATGTCCAGCACAATGTGAGTCATGTGCATGTTGAAGAATGTACCGTCTAAAAGTATACGGGACCATAACTTGTTGTTTCATTTGTGATTTGTCATTAAAACATCTAATCAATATGTCATTTTTAATAACAAAACAATGTTTGTTATTATTACCTGAGGATAGATTGTCAACTTTATCAACCAACTTAAAAAATTTTTTTAAAGATTTATCCTCTTTTTGTTTGGTTGCAAATGTTTCCCTGTCAATAGGTGAATTGACTACAAATTCCTCTTGGTTGTCTGCATCCATTTTATTATCATCAACTTTCTCCATGAGTTGAGTCTGCGCTCTAGTCGTCACGGCGTTTCCAGTGCATAGGTTATGTTTCTCCCATTCTATAATCTCATCTGGAGTACAATCTTTACTGCCGTGTATACGACCAACCATCAGATCAGCTATAGGCTTTTTTAGCATACATACTTTTACGTTCCCTGTGAAAAAAGGTGTGTTAACATGAATAATAGCTGTGGGGTAAAACTCAATAGTTCCCCCAAAAGTCATGCAACGGACATATTCCCCCGTTGCACAGCTAGGATGTACCAGCGACTGTCGTACACCAATCGTTGTGGATCCTGAATCCCTCAGCACTGAGACGACGGATCCATTAACTAATCCCCTGTTAAAAATTAGTAGGCCTGTTCCATCGTTGACTGCAAGACCTACCTCTGGTGTAATATGTCCGCAGTTAAGCACTGTTTCTTTCGCCTTCTGAAAAATAAGATTGCATTGTTGGCAACTATTTGCCACATTATAATTAATAGCAAAACATGCAGCAGAAGACTGTGTTGTATTATTGTCAAGTGGGACCTGAGCTATAGGGGTAGTATTATTTGTAACTGCCGCCCCTGTATTATGGTTGTAATGAGATGATCCCCGAGAATGAGATCGATTCCGAGTATAATTGTTAGAATTATCTCGTCGTCCTCTATAGTAACTATTATCTCGATGTCTCGAGCCATGATTATTACCATTCCAGTTACTATTATTATTGGGAGTATGTGATCGATTATAATTAGTGTTATGTTGACCATTGTGGTAGTTTGTTTGAGGTGAATAATTTCTATCTCGTGATCTACCTCTGTTGAACTCATTTTTATTGTTGAAATCATTATTATGTCCCTTCTGAAAGTTAACATTGTGATTTCTTTGGAACCTGCTTCTGTCTACACTGTGATGTCTTTGTTTGTTATTATGATTGTAGGCCATATTAGACGCCACAGGTAGAGGTTCTCTTAATGAGGAGTTAGAAATGGTTGCATTCGGATGTGCCGAACAGTAGTTTAAAGAAATTTTTTCTAACTCGTCCATAGTACCTGGTTTACGCTCCTGCAAATATGCAAAAAAAAAATGGCTGGCTAACCGAAGATAATACCTTATCCCGTAGTAGTAAATCAACTAATTTGTCGTATGATTTGTTGACGTCTGCCAGTTCAACCCATCTATTAAATGTATTGCGTATGTTCGCAATGAATCCTGCAAAATCTTTTGGAGATTCAGGTAAAATTCCCTTAAATTTCAACCTACAGTGTTCCTCGTCCAGGTGAAACCTTCGTAAAAGCAAGGACTTAATAGCACCGTAGTTATTTGCTATTGATGGGTCAGCATTTTGAGAAGCCGTCAATGGTTCTCCAACCAAGAATTCATTTAACTTGAGTACCCATGACTCTTCAGGCAAATGATTTGTTTTGCAAGTCTGTTCAAAACGTGACAGGAACGATGAAAGGTCGTCCACGTTTAAGTTGAGAGTGGGTAATTTAAAGTTGTAGAAATGTTTAGTTTGGCTGGATGATGATCCATTTTGTGCGTTATTATTCTGGTTTGCATCAGCACTTTGTGCTTGTAATTTTGCTGTCTCCAATTTGATACGCGCCAATTCCATTTCTTGTTGTAAAATAATTTCCTCTCGTTTCAATTTATTCTCTTCTTCCTGTCTGGCGATTGCTCTTTGCTCTTCTCTTTCACGTTGAGCAATCTCTCTCAATCTATTTTCCTTGTCAATTTGCTTCATCTCACGTTCTGCTTCCTCTTTCTTTAATGCAGCCTTTTGTTCCTCTTCCTCTTTCTTTAATGCAGCCTTTTTCTCTGCTTCTTTTCTTTCATGTTTTTCCATTTCTGCCTCAGCAAACTGACGAAGTTCTTGAGATTTATAACCATATTCCTTACCAATTTTAACGAAATGGTCTATAGTAAGCATTTTGACTTTTATCTGTAAGTAATTATTGATAATTACTGATTAAAATAGTCAATAGTAGCTTCAGAGTAATTATTATACTTACTCAACTTAGAAATATTCAATATAAATAATCACAATAGTACTGAACTCTAATGTCTAAGTTCAACTAATAGACAATATTTTGTAACAATATTGTATCTAAATAATACTATATCATAAATAGTTATGATATCTGTTAACTATTATGTAATTACTTCACACAATTAATCTTAATATCCAATAATGTTGGGTATGATTCCTAGTAATTATATTGTTCAATGTACTAAGTCACTCTCTTAGTACCAGAAAAGTTCATAATCATCATGTGACATATTCTTTTCAGAACGTTGTCTCCATTACAGCTGCTCTGAACGCATCACGATTCTGGGCAAGTCGACCTGCATCAGCCAAAGACAAGTTCAGACTCTCTGTGATGTCCTGGGTCCACCGTCGTCTAGGTCGACCCCTTCCCCTTTTTCCAGGGACCATGCCTTCCATCACTGTTTTTTCCAGACTATTATGTCTTTTTATATGACCGAAAAATTTCAGCTTCCTTATTGCGATGGTATTTAGGAGCCAATGTTCCTGTACGTTTAGTGAGTGCAGTACTTCTCTGTTGGTCTTTTTTTCTGTCCAGGGTATTCTCAACATCCTTCTGTAGCATTTCATTTCGAATGATGTAATCTTTTTTGCAACTGTTTTATTGAGTGTCCAAGTCTCGCAGCCATATGTTGCTACTGGGAATATACATGCTCTGATCAGTTGTAACTTTGTTTCTTTGCCTGTGCCTTGCCATAGGTTTTTCATCTGTATTAGCTTATGTGAAGCAATTGCAAGTCTTCTTTTAATTTCTACTGCACAGTCGCCAGAGCTGTTAATGATTGATCCTAAGTATTCGAATTCATTGACACTTTCCAGTTCTTCGTTATCAATTTCAATTTCTGGTTTGGTCTTTACTTTGTCTGTTGTCAATACTTTGGTCTTCTTGGTGTTTAGGTATAGATTCTGGGCCTCGCTGTGTTTTTTGGTGGACAGAAGTAATTGTTCAAGTCCTTTTGGGTTGGTCGATAGGAGGACTGTGTCGTCAGCATATCTGATTTCCGGGATCTGGTACCCGCCGATGTTAAATGAGTCAAACTCTGTGTGTTCTTGGTCATCTCTTACGTTTCTCATGATATTCTCGGCATAAATGTTAAACAGGTAAGGGGAAAGGGTACAGCCTTGTCTTACTCCTTTCTGTACTTCAAACCATTCTGATGTTTCCCCCTCTATTCTTACGGCTGCCTGTTGTTCTTGGTACAGCAGTGCGATGAGTTGTATAAGGTGGTTTGGAAATCCCATATTTTTCATAATAGCCCATAACTGCTGATGTTGTACACAATCGAAAGCTTTGGTGTAATCAATGAAACAAGTATGTAGGTCAACGTTGAATTCTCTACACTTTTCTATGATGATCCTCATGTTGAATATATGATCTCTAGTGCCTCTACCTGGTCGAAAACCCGCCTGTACTTCATTTATTTCTGTTTCTAGCTTTTGTTGCATCCTTTTCATTATGATTTGTAAAAGTATTTTGCTGGCATGGCTTATAAGAGCTATAGTTCTGTAGTTTGTGCACAGTTTCAGGTTGCCCTTTTTTGGCAAGGGTATGTAAATTGATCGTTTCCATTCCTTGGGCCAAATTCCGCTTTGCCAGATCTTGCAGCATAATGCATGGTATATACGAGCGCTGCCTTCTCCTCCTGCCTGTATCATTTCAGCTGTTATTTCATCACAACCAGGAGATTTTCCACTTTTTAAGTGTTTGATTGCATTCCGGACTTCCTCTATGGTAGGTTCTGGTTCACGTTCCGCTTCATTCATGACGTTGTTATCTGCCGCTTTGTTTATTTCCGTATACATTTCTTGACAGTACTATATTAAATAATATACAATGGGTCTATTACCTCAAAGGTAGACTATAAGATTATTTTATTTGGTCAATATATATATTATATTATTATGCCCTAGGCATCTCTTATAAATTGTAGTGCTACTTTCTTGGACTATCACTGCATAATTATGCAATGTCCCATATTAACCTTAAATATCAGAAAAAATTAATTAAATTAAATTACAAGTGTATTATTGCATATAATATCATATTATTAATGTAGTATTTAATATATATCATGAGGACAAACAAAACAATGATGCAACTAAAGGGTACAAACAATGTTAAGACGCAAACAAGACATTTTCACAATTAAAAATGAATTTATGAACTAAATAAAACAAGCGGAAGTGTCACAAGCCAAATGAAGGGTCAAGGTCTGACCCGAGGTCAACTTAATATTCAAAGTACACAAAAAAAAATGACTGCAAAAAATGATGACATCACAGGACTCATAACGGACGACCATTTAACAATCATCAAATAAATGATAGTAAGAGGAGACTGGACGAAATAGTTAACGAACATGATACAGAACTGAATAGAATTGTTAACTGAGTACGAATAAAATACACCAGTTATCTACGGAACGGTACAGCTAACACAAATCGTCAAACGACAGCAGATTTGGACAGATAGTCCAATGGCAAACCTCAATGGGGCTTCCAAAAGTGCAATCGTTTAACTGCCCTAAGAAACGACCGAAATCAATTCAGGCATCGTGAGAGCCACAGAATCTAATTTCGGTTCATCCTTCCTACCTCCCACGAATTAACAACACATTAAGACAACAAAAAGTACATTAAACATAGGTAAAAACATGCCGATGTAGGCAGAGGGCATGGACTCAGTTAGCACTGTTTGCAATAACAACAGTTAAACACCTAGACTTATCTTTTCCGTTGCTTATATCAGTGCTAGCGGTCGTCAACAGCTAGGCTAAAGCCCCTGACTGTCTGCTCCTGTAGTCCATATCATGTGTTTGCTTCAAATGGCTCATGTTTCCCCTGGTTAGACTTAGAAACGGCTTGGTTTCTCCGACAGATCACCTACACGACTTTCGGTGACGTCACGTTGTTAGGCATTATAATGAGTACTGCGTCATCTTCGACTGGATCATGTGATCGAAAATTGATCGTAAATATTTGTGGTTAACATGTGCGTAAGGAACAGAAGTTTGTTTCTTTTTTCTGTCGTTCCCCACACTGGCCACCACTTTTGTTGCTGAGTTATTTGCCGGTTGAAGATCATGCACTGAGTATGGTTACTTTAGTGATCTCTTGTTAATCGTGCTTTGTTTAGTATTACGCGAATTAGGGTGAAGGTGTTCATACAACTCAGTAGCATGGTATGAAGAAGTAGTTCATGTAACTTGAACTCAGCAACATTAATGAACTAATTAATTCCTTCAGATTGAGTCCGTAATATTTAATCACATGTACACACAGGATGATCATTTCAAATAGGAACAGAACATAAGTCCTTATAAGTCATGCATAAATTAATCAATAACGTAGACTGCTGGTTTACGTGTCAATGTCCGTTTAAGGATACAATGCAGTATTGTCGTCAGAACATCACAGCTATATGCACGCGCAGCTAGACATGGCTACCTGCCGACAGTGAGACTGCGAGTCTGAATATTTCATACGAATTCGACGATTATTCTCCTCCTTCTGAGAATTCTAGTTAAATACTAACCTCCATAAATTTTCCTCTCATATAGAGTTCTAGGACTGACCCTGGTCCATCAAAAATGCACATATAAATGGCTATATCATGCCATTGAATTGGAAGGTTAGAAAAACGCAGCTATTCAGCTTGGCGGTCAAGTAACAAAGGGTAGCGTTTCTTAGTTACCGACTGTGACCCAAACAACGCTATACACGTCATAATCGATCGTGTATGGAGCGTTCAATAATTGAAACATCTATCGCAATATATTAAATGCCTTAACCTTTACAATTGCACGTCTGATAACCTTTAGCAGACGGCGTTAATATCATATACCGTAACAGACCTCATTTACCGGAATAGTCCGAAAAATTGGAACTGGCATAAATAAAGTTGAGAATTCTGGTGATCGGTTATTATATGCAAGTAATTGTTATATTTTTTAAGGGGTTTCAACAACGAAATGGAAGAATTGGCTTTAACACTTCGAGTTCTTTACAAAATATGTAGCAATTATGTCAAATAATGTTAAAATTGAAATGTGTTTGGTTGCACTATATTCAGATATGAAAAGTCCCTACGCGAGGCTGCCTCGGATGAATCAGTGGGCTCGGACTAAAGCCTGCTCCGTGTGCACTGACGGCCGCCAGTGGGCCACAGTAATCAATCAGCTGGACCACTAACTGGTCCATTCACACTAAAAACCCATTACAGTAGAACTCCATTTATCCGAACCCCTTGGGACCGAGCATCGTTCGGATAATCAAATGTTCGGATAATTGGATTACATAATGTATCGAGTACATGTACATATACGCTCGTATTTCTAAAAATAATTAACCATCACAAGGGAAATACACATTAAAACATATTTACTTGTACTGTAATAATAATACCCACACTGTATTAGATCACTGTATCACCAAAATCTTTTATTACACAGCAGTGCATGTACTACTTGTATTAATTATGTTTTTTAAGAAAGAGAAATGTTTTCAAAATAACATTACAAACGATTCAAAACCATGCGCAACTTACGTATACATGTACTTGCACAGATGTAGCCCACTATTTAAAATAATGAGGAATCCTCTTTTGCACCAAACTGGATAGTCTCCTTTTGGCTGCTAAGTCCCGCATTCTCTTCAACAGCAGAAGCTGTGTAAAACAGCTGTCATCTTCTTGCTCGTACTAAGCCATCGCGGTTTCTAGTGCTATAAAGGCCTCTTCAGGACTTGGTCGACGTTTTGGGTTTTCTTCATAATCTACAAGTACATCATGTACTTCTGAGGAGTCTTCATCATCGGTCACTACATGTATTTGGTTTTCTTCTTGCCCAAAAGACAACATTTCTTCGTCATTCAAAAACTGAAAACCAGAATCATTATCATCTTCTAGCCACATGTGTGCATCATCTTTGTCACAGTCCGAAAATCCGGGCATTGCTTGAAACAGTTCCACAACTTCATTTATACAATCATCATTTGTGTCCACTGCAGTAGTTTCATTTCCTCCTTTTTTCCCAAGCAATCTATTCCAAGCCTTGTTGAGATTATCTTGTGACAGGGTGGTCCAAGCATCAGCTAACATATAGCAGCAGTCTTTGAGATTAAGCTTTTTGGAAAACGCCACCACACTTTCTTCATCTTCAGCCAACAATAAACGACGCAGGACTTCCTTCTTGTACATCTTTTTAAATTTTGCTATAACACCCTGATCCATTGATTGAATCAGTGCTGTTACATTAGGAGGCAGAAAAAATTACTTTAAAATTTGCATCAACTGCATTCAATGTATCCGTCTCTGGATGAGATGGTGCATTGTCCAGTAGAAGAATTACTTTCCAGTTTTCTTTTCTTGTTCTCTCAACCTCTTCACATTTGGGATGAACTGATTTGTATACCAATCAAGAAATATTTCACTATTCATCCAAGCACTCTTCTGTGCTTTGTAGCACAATGGGAGACATGTCACATTCTTTAAACAACGTGATTTTTTGACTTTGCCGATCGTTAGCACCGGTAAACGATGACTTCCACTGGCATTCGCGGCTACCAAAATTGTTACTCTCTCTTTGCACTTTTTAAACCCAGGGGCAGCTACTTTGCGCTGAGATGCAAGTGATTTTTGAGGCATTGATTTTCAGTATAAGCCAGTCTCATCGGCATTATACCCATCATCGAGTGAATAACCTTCTTCTTCCGAAAAAGCCAAGAGTGTTTCTTGAAAATGTTCAGCGGCAGTTGCATCGCTAGATAAAGATTCCCCTTGAATCTCCAATTCTCGTATGCCATGACGAGATTTAAAGTTTCTTAACCATTCCTGGCTAGCCTTAAAGTCAGGAGGACCGTCAAGTTGATTGTTGAACTGAAGTGCCTTTTCACACAATAGAGAGCCAGAGATAGGTTCCCCTTTGCTTCTTCTTTGCACAAACCATATATACAAAGCCTCTTCCAATTTCAAATCTTTCGCGTTTCTCATGGTTTTACGTTTCTTCGACCCATTTTCACTATCCAATTTCGATGCAAAACTCATAATTTTATCCTTGTTACTTTTGATGTCAGAGACGGTAGCTTTCTCAACATTGAAAATTCTGGCAAGTGAAGACTCAGTTTCACCTTTTCCTAGTCTCTTGATAATTTCTGTTTTCGTTTCAATTGACAAAACATTGCGGTTCCTTTTATATGCATTAGGCCTACTGGAAGATGCCTTATCGCACAGAGAAATACTTGTACACCAAAATTATTCTGCTGTGGTAGCAGAGACAATTATTTTAAGTTGAACTGTCTGTTTAGCCAGTGTTCTGCCTAGAACGCACTCGTACACTGGATTGGTAAACCAGATATTAACTGACTTTATGATATAATGATCTAACTGACTTCCTGTATGTATGCGACCGACAATTAGCCCATCCCATCCTCTACAAATTGTTCGCACACATTTGAAGCTTGCCGCATCAAAAGATTCAGAATTGTAGTCTAACGTGACTGGTGGCGCCTGGTTTTTTTTTTTTCTGGACAAAGTGTTCGGATAATTGGATGTTCGGATAATTGGGGTTCGGATAAATGGAGTTCTACTGTATTAACTCTTTATAATCGAGTTCACCCATATCGACATATAGAAAATGATGGGTAGGTGATTCTTATGGTATTTCTGCCCCATCCAAAGTGGCCCATGGTAGAGATTATTTCAGAACCACTGTTACTGACAGAAAGAAGTACTTGTGCTGTTATTACACGTGTTTAAACACGTCATGTGACTGGAAGTCCGGTCAACTGACTTCGACGCTAATGTGTTCGGAACCTATCCAGGTGCTCCAAACGGCTCAAATTAGCACCGAACGGCATTATTTGCTGATTATGGAGTTTATGTTAGTGTTAAAAAAGTAAGGTTCTTTCTTTCAGTACTTGCCCAGGGGCATTAGCAGGCTGTCGATGCTTCCCGACTACGCTATCTTGTCGGCTGCTAGATAGCCATTTTTTGTTGTTGTTAGCAAGAACTGTTGAGCGTGTCGCTCTTTTCTAGCTAATGCCACGTTGAAGATTCATTGACATGATCTACAGTGTAGATTTCGTATTTTCCTGTGGCTTTTCTGCCATTTCGATACTTGTTGAGTTGGAGTGATAATCAGCTGCAGTTTCGTTATTGATTAGTAATAAATATTATTTTTGGAACCCCTAGGCTCGGATAGACCTTGATTCGAACTGTTGGAGGGTTTACCTACTGTGTCATTTTTTCGTTTGTCTAATGTCCTTTGTTTCTTTCATTCTTTTTCCTCTTTGTTTCTTTTCTTTTCTCTTTATCTTTCTTTATCTCTTTCTTCCTTTTTCTCTTTCTTTCTTTCTATCCTACAGTCTGTTGTTTCTGTCTTTCTGTCTTTTTCTTTCTTTCCGTCTGTTTTTCTCAATTTCTTTCTTCCCATCTAATTTTCTTTCTTTTTTTCATCCTGTCTATTTTTCTGCCATTTTATGTCTATTTTTCTGTCTTCCTGCCTGTTTTCTTGTATTTCTGTATGTCTGTCTTTCTGTCTTTCGATTGTCCACCTGTTTACCCGTTTTCGTTAATTCAAATGAAATCTAAGGACTCCCCGCAATCAGCAGACTGACCACATGAGCTCGAACAAATCAGCTTGATAAAGTAACCTGAGGGCGATGAGATAAGCCTTAAACGGGCCGCCCGTTCCAGGAAGGAGCTAGATCTGCCTGGCTATACGAGAGCCAACGACGAAGAAGGAATAAATCTAAAGGAAGAATGGACTGACACCAGCCTGAAGACCATATACTAGAACGGTAACTAAAATTACGTCTACACAACTATACCTACAAAATGTGCCTCATTTTCCGTGGTCATTCCAAAACTGTGTATATGAAAAAATGACAACTGAAAATCAGGCACTTTTGTGAGTGCTTAGTTGGCTGTGAGTTCTTTCACGATTCACTCTCGCAGCAAGACAATGGTGCAGTTAGGATCGTCACCAGGGACGATTAATCGGGCAGCCTATCACTTCTTGATTACTTTTCTATTGTCTTGTGTCCTCCTTTGTTCTACCTTACGAGTGCCTGTTGTTTACCTACGTTAGTTTTTTTAATAGTTTTTTTAATTTAAGAGCATTCTGAACGAACGAATGAATTTTATTTTAAAAGGTTAAGTAGTGGGTGCGCAGGCCTGCAGCCAGGGCCGGATGAAGAACTCTTCAGCCCTATCCACATATATAAATTAAAAGGTAGAGGCAAAGCCTAACAAATAAATTCTAATAAAGAAAAGAGCAATGGTAAAATAACAGTGCTGTCACAAGGAATGTACTCGAAATCCCCCTTTGTTTTATGCTTCGTCTGCAAATCGTAACGTTTCCACGTTAAATATAATCCACTGCATAAATACAAGCGTTTCCACAACACATTAAAACGGGTATTGCATTTCTAAGAAAAACATTGAGAGGCAGACTGCGTAATGACCTAAATTAATCCTAACATTAATTATATTACGTTACCAAAACGAACGAACAGATGGACTCAAATAGAAAGAGAGAGGGGCGAATGAAAATCAGGAACGCATGCAAAATTAAACACGCGTTTCGCTATTAATGCCACCCCAACAAGCGTAACGCGATACACAATTACTACTATCACGCGTGTAAGGCCACATGCACTAACTTTTTCGGACGGACAGTGATAAAAACACTAACCTTCCCAGAGTTAGGTTTTTAAATCCTGAAAAACTCTTATTAGAAAAGATGACAATAGATGGGTTTACGTTTGAAAACATTACAGTACCCAGACAGCACATCTTCGAAACAGGAGGTAGAAGAAATTGCATATTTTGAACGCAGCCACTTAGCTCTTTTAAATTTGTATATTTGGGTTCCTTAGGGCTTGCTGACAAAGAATATGTAAAACGTTACGCAAATAGTCTAGGAATTAACAAGTTATAACCAAAATAAAATAGTGGGGATGCCTGACAGCATGAAATCATTTCTGCTCATAAAATTTTTTTATAACGTGTTTGAAAAAACCTTGCGTACGGAAATAGCCTACCATGTAAACTCCAAATTGATTGGAGCGCAACAAATATAAGACTAAACACGATTGGTCGGACTATAAATACTATCTTTGGTTGTTAGGGGAGACGTAGGAAGGTAAAATTTTTTCAAACACTTGTCGAAACGTGGCTCCATTGGCCAGACTCGCTGATATAATCACTTAGGAGCGTTAGTTCGAGACCACTAGTTCAAATAAGCTTGATAAAGCAACAGTGCGTTGAAGCCAGCTCATATTTTTGCTAAATAAAAGCCTGGAACATAAGCAGATGGGAATTTGTGCCAGTATTTGTGCCAGAATTCATTGCTAGTCAACGTATCTGTGTTTATTCTATGAATTGTGGGACCGTGGTCTTGATGGTATTGAGCAGCACCTGGTCAGAGCTTTGCTGAATCCAGAGTCGGACAGCATACTCCTTGGTCCATTTAGCTATCAGTGAGGTGTCTCCAGAGCACAGGGGAGAAATCGAGCAGAGGAGTCTTTTCCTGCCGCCATCACGCAAGATAAGCTGATGTGGCCAGCTGAGCTCAAAATTATGTACCCCCATCTTAAAATAACATTGTAACATAAACTTAAGAGGGGAAGTAAATTGTTTTAATATCAGGAACTGAGAACATCTCCAATACTAGTTCCAATAAAGACAAACTATTGAAGTCATGATGACAAATACCAACAGAGCTTGAACAAAACAAAACCAGTATTACCTCATATTACTACTACACAACTGACACACATAGGATACTTTTAATAATATATGTCACTACAATATTCATATTGAGAAATTCTGTACATATAACTTGTAATTAAAATTGATTGTGATTCCTGGTTCCCTTTGTATTTGAATCAGGACACATATTCATTCATGACAGCAATGAATACATATTGTTATTTGAAAAGTTATCAGTGACTCCTTTAAGATATCCTTGTAGAGTGTTTTATGTATGTGAGTGTCACAGTGTTGTCAAGTGTGGTGGAATAAATTAAATTGTTTATCTGTCTGTTGTTGTTATGACTTACACTTCATCATACACATACCCTAGACATACAACGTAGTCATCACACTATTCCAGAATAATTCTGACTGAGATATATATATATGTGGCAGCAAGTAAGGTTATCTATAATACACTACTCTTATTAGATATAGATACCTTCACAGCTGATCTCAGTCAGTACACTAAGTCCCCTATAAATATTTATAACATCCCACTTCACCACATATATTGGGGTCTCGCTCTTGGGATTTTGAATCTTTACCTATTAAAAATAGTGGGGGTAATTCACTTCAGGGAATATAAGAATTAAAAGGTATCCTTGGGTGGAATTAAATAAGGTTGAGCTCACGGTGCCTGTGTTGTCCATTAGATATATATTTAGAGATTGAATTGTTGGTTAGACATTGTATAAATTTACCTGATAGACAATGGCGGACCTGGCCAAATTTCGATCTGCTGCTGTTCAGACTGCAAAAGAGTTAGGATTAGATGGGCAAGTTATGGTTGCCTATGTCACTACGGAATGTGACAAATTTATTGAACGCGAAGAAAGAAGGTTTGAAGCCGAAAGAAAGTTAGAGGCTGAAAGGGAAATTATGAAGTAACAAGTTGACGAGGAGGCTGAGAATAAGAGGTTGCAGATTGAGGCTGACAAAGAGGCTAAAGCATTGGAAAGCCGAGGAAAGAAGAAGATTAGCTGCAGAAAGGGAAGAGAAGAAATTAGCTGCAGAAAGGGAAGAGAAGAAATTAGCTGCAGAAAGGGAAGAGAAGAAATTAGCTGCAGAAAGGGAAGAGAAGAAATTAGCTGCAGAAAGGGAAGCAGAAAAGGAGGAGAAGAGATTACAAAGGGAACATGAGTTACGACTAAGGGAGTTTGAGTTTCAGGGCCATGCTCCTGAAAATGGTGCCAGTCCCTTTGCCTCTGATGCTACTGCTAGCCAAGGAGCCTCAACCTCAGCTATGAATTTTCATTTAGATCATTTTGTTGAGAAAGACGATGATATAGAGAGCTACCTAAATAGGTATGAACTATTATCTACCACGTATGGGTTAGAGAGAGAAAGGTGGAGCTTAAAGTTATCTCAGGGACTTCGTGGGGCAGCTTATGAAGTTTTTGCAAAAATGAGCAGAGGTGATCAGGAAAATTATGACATGCTAAAGCAGGCTCTTTTGTTAAGATATGAAAAGAATGCAGAATTCTATAGGAAAAAATTTAGGAATGCTAAACTACTGTCAGGTGAAACCTATCACCAGTTCTCTGCACGAATAGAGACATACTTGGAGAAATGGACTTCTCTGGGGAAAACCCAAGATCTTAAGGAAATGGTCCTTATAGAGCAATTAAGAGAGTCCATGGCTCCAGACCTGAGAAAGTTTCTCATGGAACAAGGTGCAGAGAGGCTGGGTGAGTTGCTAAATGTTGCTGAAAGGTATCAAGCAGCTCAAGCAGAGGTAACAGGTAATAAAAAGAAACAAGTGGATAACTTTAGGGCACCACAGAACTTTAATAAATTTGATCCTAGGGATCAAAACAAAGGTAAGCACCAGTTTGATAGGCCACGGTATGAAAATAAAAATAAATTCCCACAATTCGATGAAAGGAAATATGATGAAAGAAAATCTTTCAACCAAGGAAAAAGGTGGTGTAAGAATTGTCAGATGGACAATCATGACACTGACCGTTGCAGAAGGAAACCTGTGTATATGGCAACCCTTCAGGTCAGGTCGACCTCAAGACAGGAGGAGGATATTATGTTGGATACCACTCCAGAAGAGATGAGGAAGACTCAGGCTGGGGATAAAACACTCAAGCCTTGTTTCAGAAAATTGTCAACTTGTCATACAACTCCAGGCAAGGGAGATTTTTACATGAAAAAACAAGTTGATGTATAGGAAGACTGGAGCTAGATCCAAAGGTCAGGGACAGCTGGTACTTCCTAAAAGATATAGGGCAGACTTAATAAGGAGCCTACATGTGAAACCAGATGGGGACCATGAGAAGATAGGTACCATCATTCAAAAGGTGGCTCACAATTATTATTGGCCCAAAGCAAGATGGGACATTGAGAATTTTGTAGAAAGGTGTAGCATAGCACATGAGGGAACACCCACAAGTGGGAACATTGATCAGGACCTGGACACGCCACGGGGCAAAATTAGGCCTGATAATAAAAAGAAAAATAGATTTGATAAAGTGGACCAAATGGAATGGGAAGCCCCTTTTCACGGACAAGCTTCACTTAACTGTTTTACAATGGCCACTATGCAGAGAGTGCAAAAAGATGTCTTACCCCAGGATAAGCCGACAATCCCTCAATCGGACTTAAACAAACTGGAGGAAGAGGATGTAGAGAGGAAATCTCTCATCAAGAATTTTAAGACGGGGGAGAGCCCCAAGAGAAAAATTGGTAGCGGTCGTTTTGTGCATGATAATTCTGGGAGGAAAAAATCATCACTATAAAGCTTCGAGTGGAAGAGACCATACCGGTGCATGGACAAATAGGTCCACACAATTAAAGGTCCATATGTAGCTTTGTTAAGAACGTGGACTGATGAAAAGGCAGAGGAAAACATTACATCTTCATACCAATATGTGAATGAGCTGACACTCGTTTAAAAACTGGCTGGAAACTTGCCAATGAAAATTTGAAACAAGCCAGGAAGAAACATGCTGCCTATTATAACAGGAAGGCGAAAGACAGAGATTTGGCTGTGGGAGAGAAGGTACTGCTTCTTTTGCCCGGGAGTCAGAATAAGTTACAAATTGGATGGCAGGGTCCATATACAGTTCTAGAGAAGGTGTCTAGAACAAATTATAAGATAGATAAGAAGGGGAAAGAAAAAAATCTATCATGTGAATCTCCTGAAGAAATATTTGGAAAGAGAACATCAGGAAGAGACACACTTGTTGACCTTGTCCATCGCCATGGAGATGAAAAAGGAACCACTTTCATCATTTGAATATCCATTACACCCCTGTGAGACAGCAGCACAGGTGAAAATCAGTACACATTTAACGAAAACTCAGAAAGAGAGAGTGCAACAGGTTCTAAATAATCATGCAGAGGTGTTAACAGACCGACCAGGGCATACAAACCTATTGGAATATGATATGAAACTGATAGACCACACACCTGTCTGTATGAAACCATATTCGATTCCGTTTGCTAAGGAGAAAGCTTTGAAGGAAGAGATAGACTATCTGTTGAAGGAAGGAATTATTTCGCACAGTGAATCTTCATATAGTTCCGGTGTTGTACTCTTAAGGAAGCCCTCTGGAGAACATAGACTCTGTATAGATTACAGGAGACTGAATGCTATTACAGAAGGACAGGTGGATCCATTGCCGGATACAAATCAGCTGTTTGCCAGACTAAATAAAGCTAAATATTTCTCAAAAGTGGATCTGAGTAAAGGATACTATCAGATTCCAGTAAAGCCTGAGGTTAGACCATACCTAGCTTTTAGTACCTCAGAAGGACACTATGAGTTTAATAGATTGCCATTTGGATTGAAGAATGCGCCTAGTGTCTTCTCTAGAATGATGAGAAAATTGTTGGATGTAAACATTTCGGAGGAACGTAATGAATCCCTGAGTTGCCTCTTTGATTGAGGATATTCCGAATGTTTCATACAGGATAATAAGAAGATTATGGGATCCACTACAAAAACTCTGCTATCCCCAGGTATATGTTATCTCCTCATAACGTACATTTTGAGGGAAATATAATGTTCTCTGGACATGTCATTGCGCAGACTCAGAGAAGAGAAATGGTGAATACGGGTTGCGAAGCAGCATTAAGACAAGCACTCACACTTGCGGCTGTTCAGTAACATAACCGAAATATATTATTGGTTGTAGAAGTCTGAGGCAGATTTCAAGAGTAGTGCCTACTCTGAATGGACCCAACTACATAAAACCATGATAGCACCACAGCAGAGTAAAGTCAAGTTGACTTACATTTATCTATGTGTATATAGAATAAAGGACTGACATGGGATGTCTGTTTTAAGAGGGGAGGTGTCGTGAAATATTCTAATCCACATATATAAATTAAAAGGTAGAGGCAAAGCCTAACAAATAAATTCTAATAAAGAAAAGAGCAATGGTAAAATAACAGTGCTGTCACAAGGAATGTACTCGAAATCCCCCTTTGTTTTATGCTTCGTCTGCAAATCGTAACGTTTCCACGTTAAATATAATCCACTGCATAAATACAAGCGTTTCCACAACACATTAAAACGGGTATTGCATTTCTAAGAAAAACATTGAGAGGCAGACTGCGTAATGACCTAAATTAATCCTAACATTAATTATATTACGTTACCAAAACGAACGAACAGATGGACTCAAATAGAAAGAGAGAGGGGCGAATGAAAATCAGGAACGCATGCAAAATTAAACACGCGTTTCGCTATTAATGCCACCCCAACAAGCGTAACGCGATACACAATTACTACTATCACGCGTGTAAGGCCACATGCACTAACTTTTTCGGACGGACAGTGATAAAAACACTAACCTTCCCAGAGTTAGGTTTTTAAATCCTGAAAAACTCTTATTAGAAAAGATGACAATAGATGGGTTTACGTTTGAAAACATTACAGTACCCAGACAGCACATCTTCGAAACAGGAGGTAGAAGAAATTGCATATTTTGAACGCAGCCACTTAGCTCTTTTAAATTTGTATATTTGGGTTCCTTAGGGCTTGCTGACAAAGAATATGTAAAACGTTACGCAAATAGTCTAGGAATTAACAAGTTATAACCAAAATAAAATAGTGGGGATGCCTGACAGCATGAAATCATTTCTGCTCATAAAATTTTTTTATAACGTGTTTGAAAAAACCTTGCGTACGGAAATAGCCTACCATGTAAACTCCAAATTGATTGGAGCGCAACAAATATAAGACTAAACACGATTGGTCGGACTATAAATACTATCTTTGGTTGTTAGGGGAGACGTAGGAAGGTAAAATTTTTTCAAACACTTGTCGAAACGTGGCTCCATTGGCCAGACTCGCTGATATAATCACTTAGGAGCGTTAGTTCGAGACCACTAGTTCAAATAAGCTTGATAAAGCAACAGTGCGTTGAAGCCAGCTCATATTTTTGCTAAATAAAAGCCTGGAACATAAGCAGATGGGAATTTGTGCCAGTATTTGTGCCAGAATTCATTGCTAGTCAACGTATCTGTGTTTATTCTATGAATTGTGGGACCGTGGTCTTGATGGTATTGAGCAGCACCTGGTCAGAGCTTTGCTGAATCCAGAGTCGGACAGCATACTCCTTGGTCCATTTAGCTATCAGTGAGGTGTCTCCAGAGCACAGGGGGAGAAATCGAGCAGAGGAGTCCTTTCCTGCCGCCATCACGCAAGATAAGCTGATGTGGCCAGCTGAGCTCAAAATTATGTACCCCCATCTTAAAATAACATTGTAACATAAACTTAAGAGGGGAAGTAAATTGTTTTAATATCAGGAACTGAGAACATCTCCAATACTAGTTCCAATAAAGACAAACTATTGAAGTCATGATGACAAATACCAACAGAGCTTGAACAAAACAAAACCAGTATTACCTCATATTACTACTACACAACTGACACACATAGGATACTTTTAATAATATATGTCACTACAATATTCATATTGATAAATTCTGTACATATAACTTGTAATTAAAATTGATTGTGATTCCTGGTTCCCTTTGTATTTGAATCAGGACACATATTCATTCATGACAGCAATGAATACATATTGTTATTTGAAAAGTTATCAGTGACTCCTTTAAGATATCCTTGTAGAGTGTTTTATGTATGTGAGTGTCACAGTGTTGTCAAGTGTGGTGGAATAAATTAAATTGTTTATCTGTCTGTTGTTGTTATGACTTACACTTCATCATACACATACCCTAGACATACAACGTAGTCATCACACTATTCCAGAATAATTCTGACTGAGATATATATATATGTGGCAGCAAGTAAGGTTATCTATAATACACTACTCTTATTAGATATAGATACCTTCACAGCTGATCTCAGTCAGTACACTAAGTCCCCTATAAATATTTATAACATCCCACTTCACCACATATATTGGGGTCTCGCTCTTGGGATTTTGAATCTTTCCCTATTAAAAATATTGGGGGTAATTCACTTCAGGGAATATAAGAATTAAAAGGTATCCTTGGGTGGAATTAAATAAGGTTGAGCTCACGGTGCCTGTGTTGTCCATTAGATATATATTTAGAGATTGAATTGTTGGTTAGACATTGTATAAATTTACCTGATAGACAATGGCGGACCTGGCCAAATTTCGATCTGCTGCTGTTCAGACTGCAAAAGAGTTAGGATTAGATGGGCAAGTTATGGTTGCCTATGTCACTACGGAATGTGACAAATTTATTGAACGCGAAGAAAGAAGGTTTGAGGCCGAAAGAAAGTTAGAGGCTGAAAGGGAAATTAAGAAGTTACAATTTGAGGCTGAGGCTGAGACTAAGAGGTTGCAGATTGAGGCTGACAAAGAGGCTAAAGCATTGGAAGCCGAGGAAAGAAGACAGGCTGCAGAAAGGGAAGAGAAGAAATTAGCTGCAGAAAGGGAAGAGAAGAAATTAGCTGCAGAAAGGGAAGACAAGAAATTAGCTGCAGAGAGGGAAGCAGAAAAGGAGGAGAAGAGATTACAAAGGGAACATGAGTTACGACTAAGGGAGTTTGAGTTTCAGGGCCATGCTCCTGAAAATGGTGCCAGTCCCTTTGCCTCTGATGCTACTGCTAGCCAGGGAGCCTCAACCTCAGCTATGAATTTTCATTTAGATCATTTTGTTGAGAAAGACGATGATATAGAGAGCTACCTAAATAGGTATGAACTATTAGCTACCACGTATGGGTTAGAGAGAGAAAGGTGGAGCTTAAAGTTATCTCAGGGACTTCGTGGGGCAGCTTATGAAGTTTTTGCAAAAATGAGCAGAGGTGATCAGGAAAATTATGACATGCTAAAGCAGGCTCTTTTGTTAAGATATGAAAAGAATGCAGAATTCTATAGGAAAAAATTTAGGAATGCTAAACTACTGTCAGGTGAAACCTATCACCAGTTCTCTGCACGAATAGAGACATACTTGGAGAAATGGACTTCTCTGGGGAAAACCCAAGATCTTAAGGAAATGGTCCTTATAGAGCAACTAAGAGAGTCCATGGCTCCAGACCTGAGAAAGTTTCTCATGGAACAAGGTGCAGAGAGGCTGGGTGAGTTGCTAAATGTTGCTGAAAGGTATCAAGCAGCTCAAGCAGAGGTAACAGGTAATAAAAAGAAACAAGTGGATAACTTTAGGGCACCACAGAACTTTAATAAATTTGATCCTAGGGATCAAAACAAAGGTAAGCACCAGTTTGATAGGCCACGGTATGAAAATAAAAATAAATTCCCACAATTCGATGAAAGGAAATATGATGAAAGAAAATCTTTCAACCAAGGAAAAAGGTGGTGTAAGAATTGTCAGATGGACAATCATGACACTGACCGTTGCAGAAGGAAACCTGTGTATATGGCAACCCTTCAGGTCAGGTCGACCTCAAGACAGGAGGAGGATATTATGTTGGATACCACTCCAGAAGAGATGAGGAAGGCACAGGCTGGGGATAAAACACTCAAGCCTTGTTTCAGAAAATTGTCAACTTGTCATACAACTCCAGGCAAGGGAGATTTTTACATGAAAAACAAGTTGATGTATAGGAAGACTGGAGCTAGATCCAAAGGTCAGGGACAGCTGGTACTTCCTAAAAGATATAGGGCAGACTTAATAAGGAGCCTACATGTGAAACCAGATGGGGACCATGAGAAGATAGGTACCATCATTCAAAAGGTGGCTCACAATTATTATTGGCCCAAAGCAAGATGGGACATTGAGAATTTTGTAGAAAGGTGTAGCATAGCACATGAGGGAACACCCACAAGTGGGAACATTGATCAGGACCTGGACACGCCACGGGGCAAAATTAGGCCTGATAATAAAAAGAAAAATAGATTTGATAAAGTGGACCAAATGGAATGGGAAGCCCCTTTTCACGGACAAGCTTCACTTAACTGTTTTACAATGGCCACTATGCGGAGAGTGCAAAAAGATGTCTTACCCCAGGATAAGCCGACAATCCCTCAATCGGACTTAAACAAACTGGAGGAAGAGGATGTAGAGAGGAAATCTCTCATCAAGAATTTTAAGTGGGGAGAAAGCCCCAAAGAAAAATTGGTAGCGGTCGTTTTGTGAATGATAATTCTGGGAGGAAAAATCATCACTATAAAGCTTCGAGTGGAAGAGACCATACCGGTGCATGGACAAATAGGTTCACACAATTAAAGGTCCATATGTAGCTTTGTTAAGAACGTGGACTGATGAAAAGGCAGAGGAAAACATTACATCTTCATACCAATATGTGAATGAGCTGACCACTCGTTTAAAAACTGGCTGGAAACTTGCCAATGAAAATTTGAAACAAGCCAGGAAGAAACATGCTGCCTATTATAACAGGAAGGCGAAAGACAGAAATTTGGCTGTGGGAGAGAAAGTACTGCTTCTTTTGCCCGGGAGTCAGAATAAGTTACAAATTGGATGGCAGGGTCCATATACAGTTCTAGAGAAGGTGTCTAGAACAAATTATAAGATAGATAAGAAGGGGAAAGAAAAAATCTATCATGTGAATCTCCTGAAGAAATATTTGGAAAGAGAACATCAGGAAGAGACACACTTGTTGACCTTGTCCATCGCCATGGAGATGAAAAAGGAACCACTTTCATCATTTGAATATCCATTACACCCCTGTGAGACAGCAGCACAGGTGAAAATCAGTACACATTTAACGAAAACTCAGAAAGAGAGAGTGCAACAGGTTCTAAATAATCATGCAGAGGTGTTAACAGACCGACCAGGGCATACAAACCTATTGGAATATGATATGAAACTGATAGACCACACACCTGTCTGTATGAAACCATATTCGATTCCGTTTGCTAAGGAGAAAGCTTTGAAGGAAGAGATAGACTATCTGTTGAAGGAAGGAATTATTTCGCACAGTGAATCTTCATATAGTTCCGGTGTTGTACTCTTAAGGAAGCCCTCTGGAGAACATAGACTCTGTATAGATTACAGGAGACTGAATGCTATTACAGAAGGACAGGTGGATCCATTGCCGGATACAAATCAGCTGTTTGCCAGACTAAATAAAGCTAAATATTTCTCAAAAGTGGATCTGAGTAAAGGATACTATCAGATTCCAGTAAAGCCTGAGGTTAGACCATACCTAGCTTTTAGTACCTCAGAAGGACACTATGAGTTTAATAGATTGCCATTTGGATTGAAGAATGCGCCTAGTGTCTTCTCTAGAATGATGAGAAAATTGTTGGATGTAAACATTTCGGAGGAACGTAATGAATCCCTGAGTTGCCTCTTTGATTGAGGATATTCCGAATGTTTCATACAGGATAATAAGAAGATTATGGGATCCACTACAAAAACTCTGCTATCACCAGGTATATGTTATCTCCTCATAACGTACATTTTGAGGGAAATATAATGTTCTCTGGACATGTCATTGCGCAGACTCAGAGAAGAGAAATGGTGAATACGGGTTGCGAAGCAGCATTAAGACAAGCACTCACACTTGCGGCTGTTCAGTAACATAACCGAAATATATTATTGGTTGTAGAAGTCTGAGGCAGATTTCAAGAGTAGTGCCTACTCTGAATGGACCCAACTACATAAAACCATGATAGCACCACAGCAGAGTAAAGTCAAGTTGACTTACATTTATCTATGTGTATATAGAATAAAGGACTGACATGGGATGTCTGTTTTAAGAGGGGAGGTGTCGTGAAATATTCTAATCCACATATATAAATTAAAAGGTAGAGGCAAAGCCTAACAAATAAATTCTAATAAAGAAAAGAGCAATGGTAAAATAACAGTGCTGTCACAAGGAATGTACTCGAAATCCCCCTTTGTTTTATGCTTCGTCTGCAAATCGTAACGTTTCCACGTTAAATATAATCCACTGCATAAATACAAGCGTTTCCACAACACATTAAAAACGGGTATTGCATTTCTAAGAAAAACATTGAGAGGCAGACTGCGTAATGACCTAAATTAATCCTAACATTAATTATATTACGTTACCAAAACGAACGAACAGATGGACTCAAATAGAAAGAGAGAGGGGCGAATGAAAATCAGGAACGCATGCAAAATTAAACACGCGTTTCGCTATTAATGCCACCCCAACAAGCGTAACGCGATACACAATTACTACTATCACGCGTGTAAGGCCACATGCACTAACTTTTTCGGACGGACAGTGATAAAAACACTAACCTTCCCAGAGTTAGGTTTTTTAAATCCTGAAAAACTCTTATTAGAAAAGATGACAATAGATGGGTTTACGTTTGAAAACATTACAGTACCCAGACAGCACATCTTCGAAACAGGAGGTAGAAGAAATTGCATATTTTGAACGCAGCCACTTAGCTCTTTTAAATTTGTATATTTGGGTTCCTTAGGGCTTGCTGACAAAGAATATGTAAAACGTTACGCAAATAGTCTAGGAATTAACAAGTTATAACCAAAATAAAATAGTGGGGATGCCTGACAGCATGAAATCATTTCTGCTCATAAAATTTTTTTATAACGTGTTTGAAAAAACCTTGCGTACGGAAATAGCCTACCATGTAAACTCCAAATTGATTGGAGCGCAACAAATATAAGACTAAACACGATTGGTCGGACTATAAATACTATCTTTGGTTGTTAGGGGAGACGTAGGAAGGTAAAATTTTTTCAAACACTTGTCGAAACGTGGCTCCATTGGCCAGACTCGCTGATATAATCACTTAGGAGCGTTAGTTCGAGACCACTAGTTCAAATAAGCTTGATAAAGCAACAGTGCGTTGAAGCCAGCTCATATTTTTGCTAAATAAAAGCCTGGAACATAAGCAGATGGGAATTTGTGCCAGTATTTGTGCCAGAATTCATTGCTAGTCAACGTATCTGTGTTTATTCTATGAATTGTGGGACCGTGGTCTTGATGGTATTGAGCAGCACCTGGTCAGAGCTTTGCTGAATCCAGAGTCGGACAGCATACTCCTTGGTCCATTTAGCTATCAGTGAGGTGTCTCCAGAGCACAGGGGAGAAATCGAGCAGAGGAGTCCTTTCCTGCCGCCATCACGCAAGATAAGCTGATGTGGCCAGCTGAGCTCAAAATTATGTACCCCCATCTTAAAATAACATTGTAACATAAACTTAAGAGGGGAAGTAAATTGTTTTAATATCAGGAACTGAGAACATCTCCAATACTAGTTCCAATAAAGACAAACTATTGAAGTCATGATGACAAATACCAACAGAGCTTGAACAAAACAAAACCAGTATTACCTCATATTACTACTACACAACTGACACACATAGGATACTTTTAATAATATATGTCACTACAATATTCATATTGAGAAATTCTGTACATATAACTTGTAATTAAAATTGATTGTGATTCCTGGTTCCCTTTGTATTTGAATCAGGACACATATTCATTCATGACAGCAATGAATACATATTGTTATTTGAAAAGTTATCAGTGACTCCTTTAAGATATCCTTGTAGAGTGTTTTATGTATGTGAGTGTCACAGTGTTGTCAAGTGTGGTGGAATAAATTAAATTGTTTATCTGTCTGTTGTTGTTATGACTTACACTTCATCATACACATACCCTAGACATACAACGTAGTCATCACACTATTCCAGAATAATTCTGACTGAGATATATATATATATGTGGCAGCAAGTAAGGTTATCTATAATACACTACTCTTATTAGATATAGATACCTTCACAGCTGATCTCAGTCAGTACACTAAGTCCCCTATAAATATTTATAACATCCCACTTCACCACAATTTCAGAAAACTGTTTTTAATTAATATATAATAATATGTTTTAAAAAAGTGTTCGTTACATCCCCTAGATTTTGTTAATGAAATGCCCCTACAATGATATTATATAAATTGTATATATTTTTACCCACTTCTATTTAATTCGGTAGAGATTTATATTTTTTTTGGTATTTCAGATCTTTGACGCTAAAAAATCACTAAGTTCCACTCATCGTACAGAGCTGAACCTTTGCATGCAGCGTCCTTTGGTGGTACATTTGAATCTGTCACGTGTTGACCGGCATTGGCACAGCTGAATTTATATAATTATCATCATCATCGTCATCATCATCTTCATGTGCGGTCCTTAAGGATTATGGAATCACTATTGCAGCTGATCTCCTTACAGGAAGACTGTACCAAGCAGTCACATGATCTTGCTTCAGTGGTTTCTATAATAATTTCTTTTTATACAATGAGGCATAAGGGAGCAGCATTTTTTTTTTTTTGTCTCTTTAAAAAGCCCCGGAAACTACACGTGATATATATATATATATATATATATATATATATATATATATATATATATATATATATATATATATATATATATATATATATATATATATATATATATATATATATATATATATATATATATATATATATATATATATATATATATATATATATATATATATATATATATATATATATATATATATATATATATATATATATATATATATGTACGAGGAGTCAAATATTAACCTTATTATTTTTGTATTTACAGAATATGCACAAATAGGAATGTAAGCACTTAATCACTTTTCAACATAGTCCCCACCACGTTCAATGCAGGTGTGCCAGCGCTTCACTGATGCCTGGGTTCCGAGAGAGAGCGAAAGTCAATATTAAATAAAGTGGAAATTACTTCATTAGAGCAAGGGAAGTAATACATTGAGAAATTAGAGGAGCGGGTGTCGGGTGGTGAACGCTGATGTGGCGATTCAATGAAGTTGCTTCTTGTGCAAGCAGAATAAAACAAGGATATCATATTACCGCAGCAGTTCAGACCAATACGTACTATAAATATCTAAACAGCGCTGCTGTGAACGGTCTAAACGACAGGGAGACAACTATTTGGTTTATCATATTGGTTAGGAAGAGAGATAACTATCGCGATAAATCACGAAGAAGAAATCTTCACAGCTGTCTTCATTCCAAAACGGGAGTAATGTCTCGATCAGTCATAACTCCGGGTTAATGATTTCAGAAATAATGACTCACAAAGTTCCATAGTAGATACTGCCGTAGGGTAGTAAAATGTAAGAGACTTGATTATACCTGGTCTCAGATTTAGGAAGTGGGGTGACCATTTTACTTCCTCATTGCCTCTGTCATCGCTGTTCAAGAGCTTACACATTTATTGTGGAGCATTGAACCACTACCAAAGCTGGCTACATTGCAGGGAACCTGCTTAAACACCCCCCTGCTAATCAGTGGAGTGACCAGAGGTCGGGTGGACCCAGGTCCTGGAAAGTAATGGCCGGAAAGGACCCTCGCCTTGATATATACATATACATATAGAAACGAATAGGGTAAAGAAGATATGGAAAAATTTTACTCAGACGACTTAGGACATAGGGGACTCGACAAAACACTGATGAGGTCTCTGGTCTGTGGTGAGCTGGAGGGCATGGATAGTGATGATGATTATGAAGATGATGGTGATGATGATGATGATGATGATGAAGATGATGATAATGGTAATGATGAGGATGATGATGATGATAATGATGAGGATGATGATGAAGAAGATGATGATGATGATGAAGAAGATGATGATAATGGTAATGATGATAATGATTATTATTATTATTATTAAGATGATGATGATGAAAAAAAACAGTTACATGTTTTATACAGATTTGTTGTATACAGATTACAGTTATTGACCGGATTACATAATGACGACCCCACTTAATTTTTGCCCCCCCCCCCCCCCCCCCCCACCCCAATGTAGCCATGCCACTGGTTCTAATGTAGCGATGGATTCTATACATAAATAAACAAAAGAGTTTAGGTAAATACCACGTACTGGTAAGACAGAAATACGGAGGACACTGGACAAAAGAAAAGCAACAGAAGTGATAGACCCACCGGAAAATCGAACCAAGAACCACCAGGACGACATTATCGCCTCGCTGCGAGAGTGAATCGTGAAATGATATACCAACAACCAAGCACCTGGTGAATTCTATAACAGTTTGTTTTATATGATTGTTGGCAGCCCAGTTTACTTGTTTTGACTGACAATAAACGTCAGGCTCATTTTTAAAAATACAAACAAGCAAACATCAAGCGTGGTTTAAAACGAGTTAAAAAGGACTCTAAGCAAAGTTTGCAATCTAGTAAACATCAATCAGTCAATACACTTTAGCTCCCCAAAGAGCATAGGCCTTCAAGAAACACATGCCAAGCCCTCCTGTGGCGTGCCTTCAGCTCACTGTCTTTCCGTGTTTTCCCTCATCATTTTCATTTTTGTTTTCAGTTCTCTTCTCAGAGTGCTCATATGTTTGCTCCTACCTCTCTCTGTCTGGGGATTCCAGAACAGCTACTGTCTCGTAAAGCTATCAACAGGTTTCATCAACGTGTGTCCAACCTTTCCTCTATTTCTCATTTCTTGTTTTACTAGCACAGAGAGAGAGAGACAAAGAGACAGTCAGAGATAGAGAGACATAAAGAGATAGAGACAGACAGAGAGGTAGCGAGAGATAGAGAGAGACATATAGAGATAGAGAGGGACAAAGAGAGAGACAGGCAGAGAAAGAAAAAGATAGAGACAGACACAGATAGAAAGAGAGAAAGAGACAGAGATAGTGATAGTGATATATAGACAAAGAGATAGAGAGTGACAGAGATTAAGAGAGATAGAGACAGAGATATAGAGACAGAGAGATATAGATAGAGAGATAGAATTAGACAAAGAGAAACAGAGAGATAAAGAGAGACGGACAGAGAGATAGAGAGAGAGAGAGTGAAACAGAGAGATGTAGAAACAGAGGGAGTCAGAGAGAGAGATAGAGAGAGACAGAGTTCTTGTCATCAGTTCCCCATTAGTGACCTTGTCATGCCATTCAAGTCCTTCCATTCTTGGCAAGCGCTCGTTGATGAAAGTCTGTAGTCTAGTAAATTTAATAGCTACAAAAATACATATTTACATAAAAATAGATGGCTAAACATAACACAGCTGCATGAGATTGCGCTTCCTCAAGCGGGACCCTCCAGTGGTCCTTTCACACTGCATGAGTGAAAAAGTAGATGATGATGATGGTCAGATACACAGTTCAAATATCTTTCACACAATATTCAGATACACAGTTTAATTATCTTTCACTGAATGGTCAAATACACAGTTCAAATATATTTCACACAATGTTCCGATACACAGTTCATATATCTTTCACACAATGTTCAGATACACAGTTCACATATCTTTCATAGAATGTTCAGATACCAAGTTCACATATCTTTCACAGAATGTTCAGAAACACTATTAAAATTTCTTTCACAGAGTGTTCAGATACACAGTTCAAATATCTTTCACAGAATGTTCAGATACACAGTTCAAATTTCTTTCACCCAATCAAAAAAGGAAAAATATGACTGAACACGTGTTTGATTCTAGCAAGGCTAAAAAGACGCAATTGGTGGTGAAAGGAAAAAAATTCACGTCACTAGTTGACATAATGTAAGGAAATGGACAAAAAAAGACCTTAGCTCTTATTCGCAACAGTCATTTCTTGGACGTTTTTCGATACTTGGTCCCTTTATTTGAATTCAGCGGCAAACGCCGTAGAGAAGGTTCTCGAACAAATTTCAAAAAACTAAACATGAGAAAAAATATGTTTTTTCTTAATAATAGAGTTATGAATATAAAACCTAGCTAGTTTGATAGCCCATCTTAAGCAGAGAACTAATATATTTTAAATTATACAGACGGATAGATAACATGGAAGATATTGACAAAAGACTGTATTGTTCACATCAGACCAGCGACAGTACTGTTGTGCATACTGTCACTAAAGTTTCAAAATTTTGTCCTTGAGACACGCAAATGCAAAATCAAGCTGTAATGTAAAAGGAGGGGAAAGGTGGAGAATTGTGGCTAAAAATAACTTAGGAGGCAGATTTGTGTAGGATATTGCATGTAGAACCAAGCGTGTTTTTTATGAAAAAACAAGTAGAGACAGACGGACCAACAGACAATAATACACCCTTGACTGAGATCTGACTGAATTTGGCTTTTGGTTGTAGATTTGAAAAGTTAGGGGGGAAGTCGGTGATTGGGCAATTGTAATCATATTAGCGGGACAGAGATGCGCATTTTTGCCATTTGATATAATACTGTCCAGAGACACAGTGGTTATTGCCTGTGGTGTTGTTCCTAGAAGATAGTACATACATTTAGAGGGACGCCATCATATAGCCAGCAGCTCAGCTGAGTTTTGCTAGCAATTAACTGTGTTCTCAATTCTGAATTCTGGTAAGAATGAAAGTATTTATTTTGTACATTTTAATATCTCGAGTGATTGATACTGCCATATCATATAAAATGATTACGACAAGTAAGTGTTCGCTCTAGATCCCCAGCCCAAGTTCAGGGTCTAGAGACAAACAAAATATATGGACGCCTAACTAAGACTATGGAAGGCGGATCTATTGTTGAGATCAGTGGGAACATATCACCTATCTTATTGAATACAAGGAAACTATTGAACATATCTCAGATGCCATGCAGTCTTGGGGAACTAGTACTATATGAAAACAACTGGGTAAGAGGTGCTGTGTGGTCAGAGAGATCTGACCCATTCTGTGTATTGTTGATGTGTTGTGCTGTGTGTAAGAGTGGTGCAGTAAATAGATTACTGACACAGCGCACAAATTTTGTTTCAGAATTGTGAGTTTCTGTTGTGGCACTAGGGTAATGCCACATAAGTAATCAAGATTGCACAAGCAGATGTGTGTGCAGCCAAACAGTGTGTCGGTGCAGTCTACCATTGTATTCTAGCTACCGAGAGGAGTGGGCCACCGGAATCCAGCATTAGATCTTCGCAGACAAGATGAGTGATTTAGTGGCCTGCTGAGGATTCACCATACTCCTAAAGAATTTACAAATATTTCCCTCATAAATATATTGAATTTTGGGAAAGATACATTTATTAAAGTTCATAAAACAATGGACAAAGCTTGTTCTAGTCACAGAGTGGGTGTGATGACACCACCCCACCAGCACATCCAGTAATAGTTTCCCAGAGACATTAGAAATATAATTAATATTAACCAGTCTGATAAAATACTTATGTATACACATTCCATTTTATTATGCCATCTATTTATGCATTCCATTTATAACTCCATAACATTTCATATGTTCTGACCAACTAAAACATTGGTTCAGAACAAATAAATTTAAAGAAAATTTTAATATTTAAACTAAAATAGCCTGAGTTAGTTCAGTGTGTTATCGAATTTTATTAATATTATTACACTTATTAATTATCTGTGTGTGTTTATATATTCTACTACAACACATTACATTTCAGTACCCTAGACTTTTTAACGTAGCTACATTCACAATAGTAAAAAAAGATATGTTTGAGGTCGTAAGTGGTAGTACGAAGGGCCTTCTGTAATTCTCATCAACATTTATCTCAGGAGCTTTCACAGCTGACCTCATACATTACACTAGGTAACATAACAACCATACAATACCATCAAAAACCACTACATTCAGATACAGAAGTCAAATATCTTTCACAGAATGTTCAGTTACACAGTTCACATATCTTTCATAGAATGTTCAGATACAGAGTTCACACATCTTTCACATAATCTTCAGATACACAGTTCAGATATCTTTCACAGAATGTTCAGATACATAACTCAAATATCTTTTACAGAATGTTCAGATACAAAGCTCAGATATCTTTCACACAAAGCTCTGATACACAGTTTAAATATCTGTCACCGAATATTCAGATACGACAGTTCAAATATCTTTCACACAATGTTCAGATACACAGTTCACAAATCTTTCACACAATGCTCAGATACACAGTTAACATATCTTTCAGAGAATGTTCAGATTTACAGTTCGCATATCTTTCAAAGAATGTTCAGATACACAGCTCACATATCTTTCACAGAATGTTCAGATTCACAATTCAAATAGCTTTCACAGAATTTTCAGATACACAGTTCACATATCTTTCACAGAATGTTCAGATACACAGTTTAAATATATTTCACTGAATGTTCAGATACGACAGTTCAAATATCTTTCACACAATGTACAGATGCACAGTTCACATATCCTTCACACAATGTTCACATAATAATAATAATAGCCCCTTCAGTCATAACTGACTATGGGAATGCGCCCCTGAGGTGACAGCCCTCAGCTGCTTATTTCCCTGATGTTCCTTTCGACGTTTTCTCCTCTCTTCTGCTTGTTGTGTGAACTTCTTTTCGCCCAATCTGAGGTGGCGCCGTAAAAAGCATCGCCACTTGGTGCGATCGGAAGCTTCATCCTCCCACGTTGCTGGATTTATGTCCAGTGCCCTCATATCTCTCTTGCACACATCTTTAAACCTCAGCTGCGGTCGCCCAACTGTTCTTTTGCCATCTGCTAGTTGCCCGTAGAAGATATCTTTCGGGATGCGACCATCTTCCATGCGGCAGACATGGCCAAGCCAGCGTAGTCTGCGCTGTCTAAGCAGTGTATACATGCTTTGAAGGCCAGCACGTGATAACACCTCGACATTTGTCACTTTATCTTTCCACGAGATGCCGAGGATGTGGCGTAGACACCGTAAATAGAAGGTATTGAGCCTTCTTTCTTGCTTAGTATAGGTTGTCCAAGTCTCTCTGCCATATAGGAGAGTGCTGGTGACGCAGGCGTTATATACCGCAGCCTTGGTCTTTGTTGTGAGTTTGTGGTTTCCCCAAACACGCGATGTGCGGCGTGCAAAGGTAGCTGCAGCTTTGCCAATGCGGCTGTCAATTTCTGTGTCCAGTGAGAGTTTGTCATTGATGGTAGACCCCAGGTATGTGAAGTGGTGCACCACTGCCAATTCATAGTTATCGATAGTGATAACTGGTGCAGCACCCGCATCCTGACTCAGCACATTCGTTTTCTTTAGACTTATTGTGAGGCCAAAGTCCTTGCATGCTTGGATGAAGCGATTTATCAAGCTCTGATGCTCCTGTTGGCTTTGAGTGACGACTGCAGCGTCATCAGCGAACAACAAGTCCCTTATGGTGACCCTTCTGATTTTTGTTTTTGCCTTCAGCCTTGCGAGATCAAACAGACAGCCATCTGACCTAGTGTGAAGGCATATTCCTTCAGTTGCATCTCTGAATGCATGTTTCAGGAGTAAGGCAAAGAAGATCCCGAAGAGGGTCGGAGCCAGAACAAGCCTTGTTTAACGCCACTGCATATGTCAAAGGGCTGTGACGTGCATTCTTCCTTTAGATTTCCTCCTTCTTCGTCACAGCATATTGGTCTGTTCCCTTCATGTCGTCATGGAATGACTTTATCATTTCCAGCACTTTAGCAGGGCAGCCTATTTTCAGGAGGATTTTAAAGAGTCCATCCCTACTAACCAGGTCAAATACTTTTTGAGGTCTATAAAGGCGATATATAAGGGCCTTTTCTGCTCTCTTGATTTTCCTGAAGCTGGCGGAGAGAAAAGATTATGTTCAGATACACAGTTATTATATATTTCAGAGAATGTTCAGATACACAGTTATTATATATTTCAGAGAATGATCAGATATACAGTTCAAATATCTTTCACACGATGTTCAGATATACAGTTCAAATATCTTTCACATAATATTTAGATACACAAGTGAAATATTTTTCACAGAATGATCAGATACACAGTTCCCATATTGTTCCTTCACATGAATTAAGGGTACAAATAGTTTCCTTACGCACGGCAAATAGACGAATTTTTAAAAAAAGAAATCAAGCAAGAAGCGAACAGCCATGTCATCTGACACAAAAATATCTTTTCACACTGTGAACGATCAGTAACTGTCGCTCGGCCCGGCCAGACTTTTTTCAGGCGATCTCGGTATCAGTCACCGAAAATCGGAGCATAAAAAAATTCAGATCAGCGATATGGTCTTCGCTAAAATGAATGTTATTTTGTAACCAATCTTGACAGATTAAATTACGACGATACCGTATCTTGTTACCACAGAGGTGTCCATGCTTGAAACCAGCTTCTAAGATAGGACGGATGTGTACTGGAATAGGTTGTGGCTGTTGTTAGCGTCTTTGTGTTAAGCATGTTTGTTAGAGCTTGCAGTGGAGGGTCGGTGAAGGTTATTGAGGAGACTGGACGTTTCAAAGACAATTGCAAGGACTGTAATAAGTGAAAGGCTGGGCATGCGTCAGACACATGTAGTCCTGATCATCGTCACCATTTTCATCATCATTATCGTCATCATCATCATTATTATCATCATCACCACCACCATCATCATTATCATCATCATCACCATTATCATCAACATCATTATCATCATCATCACCAGCAGCAGCATTATCATCATCATCATTATCATCATCCTCATAACCATTATCGTCATCACTATTATCATTATCATCATCATCATTATCATCATCATCATTATCATCATCATCATTATCATCATCATCATTAGCATCATCATCATTATTTCATTTTCCTTCTTTCTAGAGCGTGGAGCTACCACTGCAGCTGGTCACTTTGCTTTCTGTAGCAATTTCTTTTACGTGATGAGGTTGCTAACCTCATGCATAATCGTTATTAGTAGCCTCTTATTCATCATCATGTAGCATGTCCTTTGCAGAACGTCGCTCTCATCACAGCCCGCCCGAAAGACTCTTGATCTCTAGCCAGCCCTCCTGCCTCCTCCATTGTCATGTTCAAGTTGTCTTCAATGTCCTGTGTCCACCGTCGTCTTGGTCGGCCCCTGCCTCGCCTCCCAGGTACCATACCCTCCATCACTGCTCTCTGTAAGCCACTATGACGTTTAATGTGGCCAAAATATTTCAGTTTCCGGGACATGATATTGTTTATGAGCCAGTATTCCTCGATGTTCAGGTCGTGTAGGATGTCTATATTTTTCTTCTTCTTGGTCCAAGATATTCTGATAATTTTTCTGTAACACTTTGCTTCGAAAGATTCGATTTTTTTCTTTAATGTTTGAGTAATGGTCCATGATTCACATCCATATGTTGCTACCGGAAAGATGCACGTTCTCAGAAGTTTTACTTTTATTAATTTGCTGGTGTTGTGCCATAGGTTCTTCGTTTTATTTAACCTCTGCATTGCTATGGCCAGTCTCCTTCTGACCTCTTTTGAGCAGTCTCCATTGTTGTTAATTATGGAGCCGATATTCAAAATTTGTGACATTTTCAATTTCCTCATCATTGATGGTAATTTTTGGTTGGTATCTTGTTTTGTCTGTGGACATTATCTTTGTTTTTTTTGTGTGTGTGTGTGTGTTCAGAAAAAGGTTTTGATCCTCACTGTGTCTTTTGACAGACAGGATTAGCTGTTCCAGTCACTTGGCACTGTTTGAAAGAATAACTGTGTCATCTGCGTACCTGAGTTCTAGGATCGCATTTCCACCAATTGTGAACGGATCGCAATGTTCACATTCTTGGTCACTTCGAACATTTCTCATTATACTTTCTGCATAAATGTTAAACAAGTATGGAGAGAGGATGCAACCCTGTCTTACTCCCCTTTTCACCTCAAACCATCCTGATGTTTCCCCCGCTACTCTGACAGCTGCTTGTTGTTCATGGTATAGTGTTTCAATTAGATGAATCAAATGCGCCGGAAACCCCATGTCTCTCATGATGTTCCACAATTTCTGATGTTGTACGCAGTCGAAGGCCTTGGTGTATTCTACAAAACAGGCATGAAGATCTACATTGTATTCTCTGAATTTCTCGAGGATGTTTCTCACATTAAAAATGTGATCCCGAGGATGTTTCTCACTTTAAAAATGTGATCTCTCGTACCTCTGCCTTGTCTAAAACCCGCCTGTACTTCATGTATTTCATGTTCTAACTTTCTTTCTATCCTCTTCATGATAATCCGCAAGAGGATTTTGCTAGCATGACTTATTAAAGCAATAGTACGATAGTTGGTACACAGTTTTTAATTGCCTTTCTTTGGGAGAGGGATATACACAGATCTTTTCCATGCCTCTTATTATATTAGTTTATTCGACTGAAACGAGTTAACATTTCCTGCTGTAGTCTGTCTACATCACTCGCGCAATCTTATCTTCTACGGTAAGTTTAATGTCTTGTGCTACTTCACCTGGCATCATGCGTGGTTGTCGTATTCGACCTCCAACTTTGATCCCTATTTTTCGCATATTATCTTCACATTAAAATCTACTTCCTTACAAACACTGTCACGCGTATTGTTCAGTTCTTTCGAGAGACTCCAAATCAAGAGCAGTAACTTTGATGTTCATTGATGTATCTTGTCGACGTTTGTGTACGCGGTAACTTTTTCTTAGAATTTGATGCCAGAAATAAAGCAAAGCTATAAAATTGAAATTAAAGACATTCTTAAGTAGACTGTATGTCTCGCTTCTTGTGTAATATATTTTGTTTGTATCTTTGGACAGCCTGTCAAGTAGATCTGCCAGTTCATCAAATATTTCATAAATGACTTTAACAGCCCTGCTGTCGAACTCCAACGGTTCACGCTTAAATGTGATGCCGATATTACTTTTCATCTGCTGCCACGTAAGAGTTGATGTAGAGAAAAAGTAACGCTTGTCTACTGTCCCAAAAAAAAAGTTATGATAATAGGATCCTGTTTCGTAACGTGTATTTCAACCAAGTTTCAGCTATGGTTCTCGCAATTAACAAACACTGCTCAATGATTTTTGGCACACAACCCTTGTTGTAATCCCGATATTTGTCCGGCTATCACTGAAGCGTAATCATAACATTGTGATCTACAACCAGCTAGAGACAAGTTGTCGGACTACAGTGTTTCGAGAATCACATTTTCAAGTGTTGCTGCATCTTTGGCATGAAGTTCAATAAAGCCAAGGAACGACTCTGATAGCCATCTTCTTGGTCTCAAAATCCACGTCCACAAACCTGATTACCTCCGACCTTTGGTCACGATGTCTAAGGTCGGGAATTGAATTCAGTATGATACCATCGTATTTATTTCTTTTAATGTCACTAAGCAGCTTGTTTTTGACTGCTGATAAAAGAAGACTGATGAATTCATTCTGAATTGTTAGAGATAGATAAGAAACAAAACTCGGATATTCTTTGGAATGCTGCAAGTGATTGGCTAAAACAGGATCAAGCTGAGCTACAAGTCTGAGAGGAGCAAGAAAATGTCCACTGTTTACTTCATTGCTGACTACAAGACTTTCTTTATGAGAATATCCAGCTGCTCACTAACATTAGTTGTGATCAAATAACCGAAGAAGAGTAACGTTTTGGATTTGACGTAAATGAAAATGATGGAATCGGCTGAGAAAGACAAGATTCGGAATGTGTTAATAGGACACAAATGTTCTCAGAGAAACGACTTGACTTTTTGGCGTCCACCTCCTGCTGCACCTGGGGCAAGCGCCTCTCCCCCCCCCCCCTTTTTTTTTTAAGCTACGCCACATAAACACATAACGCGTTACACTGAATTTTGGGCGTGTTCAAAGTTTTCCTATGGGCCGCAGCCGAGCCGCAGATCTTGCAGCTCAGATAATGCCATAAAACATAATTACTTTGCCTCCTCGTTTCAGCCTGTCACGAACGCACAGTTCAGTAATATACGAGCAGGTAACCCGCCTAAACTTGGCGGGAAATAATGATTAAATGCTCTTTCTGCTGCATGTCCTGACGACGACATTAATTTTCCTGTGGTCATTTCTTGTATTTCTATTTTCTGTTAGAAGTAAATTAATGACACACAATGTCTATTATGAGCAATTGTGCTTCTCTGGTTAAGCATATAAATATATAAGATGTAGATACTTATTCATACTTACCCGCATCAAATCTGCTTAATATTTTATTCTCCGTACACTCTCAGACGTCTATTTGAATATTTTCTTCTCGGTACACTCTCAGACGTCTATTTGAATATTTTCTCCTCGGTACACTCTCAGACGTCTATTTGAATATTTTCTTCTCCGTACACTCTCAGACGTCTATTTGAATATTTTTTTCTCCGTACACTCTCAGACGTCTATTTGAATATTTTCTTCTCCGTACACTCTCAGACGTCTATTTGAATATTTTCTTCTCCGTACACTCTCAGACGTCTATTTGAATATTTTCTTCTCCGTACACTCTCAGACGTCTATTTGAATATTTTCTTCTCCGTACACTCTCAGACGTCTATTTGAATATTTTCTTCTCCGTACACTCTCAGACGTCTATTTGAATATTCTCTTCTCCGTACACTCTCAGACGTCTATTTGAATATTTTCAAAGAAAGCATTGGTCAGCTTCAGGCTATTTGCATCTCCATCGAGTTTTTTGTTCGAAAATGGTACTGGTGACAGCTATATGTGCTTTCTATGTTCCTCATATGTTGGCCATCTTTGAAGCAGATGTTCAACAGTCATTTTATCAGTGCCACATTTACACTCATCGGTAGTTACTATCTTTAGCTTGTTGAATAAATGATAATCTCAAAGTGTTGTGGCCCTTGCGGAGTCTGAAGATTATAACTTGTATTCTTCTGCTGAGCTGGTAATATGCTTCATTTTGTGTGTGTCTTGGATGCTCTGCATCCCATTTTTTCTATATCTGGTTCTGATAAAATCTCCTTTATATAAAGAGGGAAGGGGGGGGGGGGGGGGGAATTCCAGAAATGTTGTCAAAATAATAGGCACGAATATTTCTTGAAGAAATGTCATTGACAGATGGAAAGAAATGCACATTATTTCATTCAGTGTGCACTTAAGTTTCCATGCCGAAATTGCGCGACTTTTCTGTTTTGACGTATAATGGAAATATAGCCTACAGTATTTGACAGTCTTTCGTGACCTCGTTGGCGTTCTATGGGAAAAGAGGCGTGGATTAAGAATGAGTAAACGCAGGCTGTCAATGCATGACTTTGCTCGCGAATCATAGAACGCCAAAGAGGTCACGAAAGACTGTCAGATACTGTAGGCTATATTTCCATTATACGTCACATCTGTCCAAGATTATAAATTTGGTGGGAAAAAGATGGGACAGTACGTTACCGGTAAGGCAATTCTTTAAAAGGGGATAATTCTGCAGTTAGCGTAACTTATAAAAGTAAACAAATGTACAAAAGGGAATATGCGTAAATAATAATAAGAAGAAGAATGAAAATAATAACAGTGTATTGTTTATTTGCAAAACTGACTGTAATATTACTTTTGTTAAAATACAAGTAGGAATAACTAAAATAACAGAAGAGAAAGTAAGGTTTTAAAAGAATATATGAAAATATTTATCTGTGTTGAGAAGAAAACGCTTGCCGTCAACAAATGTCTGCCATGTCCTCAAGTCACGTAAAGTATTTCCATATCTTCTTTATCCCTTGTACCTTTGTTTCCAGTTCTCTTCTCCCTTTTTTTTCTTTTCTGTATCCCTCTACCTTGTCTCCAGAACCAAGACAGTCTTGTAATGCTATCAAAAATTTACACAACGTCTAACCTATCCATTGTGTTCGTCTTCTTTGTCCATGTGTTACCCAAGGTCAAAAGGGAAGCAACAATGTAAACTACAAAGCATGTCGTAAAAGGTGACTAATGAGGCCTGAGCATGGGGCTGCCTACCTCATCCTGGAAAAACTTCAAGCAAAAAAACAAACAAACAAACAAACAACTGCAACCGATATTAACGGTGAGTTTATGTATTTAAAAAGGCGGTTGGGGGTAATGCGTGTTACTAGGACCAAAGACGAAGGATTGCCTATGAAATGTTATGAAGACGGCCTCCGGAAATTGGCTCGTTAAGAAAGAAAGAGACCTATTCGAGATAAGGGCAATAAAGAGAATGCGAATGCTGTCCACTGGATAGAGTTTTCTAGTAAATTATGGAAAAAGTTCTATTTCCCCACGACCTTAGCTTCTGTCCTCAAATCCCGTAAAAGAAAGAGCCCCCAATCTCATCTAAATGTAGAATTTTCCCTATATGTGAATATTTAACAGTGACAGCACGAGTGATACATTAACGAACTAGATAATGATCAAACGGTTATTGGGTTTATTAATTAAATATCTACACATATAGGGTTAGTAGTAATTACAACGTGATGATGGTGAAGATAAGTCAGAAAAAACACACATTTGAGATATAAATAATGTTGTTAGTTAAATAGGAGAATGAACCTATGTGAAGCGAAATGAGGATGTGATATGATGTTTGTTACCAAACTGATGTCTAATCTACGCTGCCCATGTATCTCTTAATGCTTTCCCCGTGTATGATGATACACCTGTATGCGTAGACTGTCCCAGGTAGGTGAATGGTATGTTGTGTGGGTTATCTTCAAGACGAGGACGTACTGATGAAAACTTTTGTGTAATGAGAACTTTGGCGATATACAGTCCTTCAATGTTTGGCACTACCAACGGGCTGATCACCCGTTTGCCAGTCACTTCGATTACGGAAACAACAGCAAATGGATTGATTTGCCATTGCCCTAAAGACGCCACTAGGCGTGATGGGAAATAATGGCAAAGAAAACCTATCTGCTGTTGCCCTAAGACGCCATTAGGCGTAATGGCCACTGACTGCTTTGACGGTCGGTGGCTAAGGACGGAAGAAGAATAAATGTTTGGCACTATCTCTGTAGCGTTGACAAATCGTTGACTGTTGTTTTAAGAAAATGGCTGTTGTCTAATCCCTGAAAAGCACAGGCTAGACTGGCGCTCTTACACGAAAGGATCTTCGTATGTAGACTCAACAACTTGAGTATGTACTCTTGATACATAAAATATGCGTTGGAGTAAGGTGAGCTTGCTAGCTGTATATGCGAATCAGGTTGTAAATATGAAATCTTGATTCTCAAAATGCGCTCTTCTGAGTGTGTTGAACTTGCTATAAATATGAGAGTAAACTTGCGCGTGCTTTAGCTTGACTCATGCGGTACGTTTTTGAGTGAGTTGAACTTGATATTTGAATATGTAATCAACTTGTGAGCACTTGATAAGCAGGTGAATAAAATGCTGCGCAACCCCAGTGTAAAACGTGGGCGAGAAATCTTTCTTCTTAATTGAGGAAGTGAAGGATGTCCTAAATTGCGAATTCTGCTATCCAGACGTACACTTTGCTAGTTTCTTTCTGGTAGACGCCAAACACGTAATGTGTAGACTCAGACTTTTGTTGGACTCCTTTTCCCTTCGCAAATTCCTTAAGAACTATATAAACTCCACATATATGAATTAAATATCCACACAGGAATGAACAGGTTTACTCAGACTAAGATCTGGGAAAATCTTCTGCCTTACAAAGGTTGGTAACTTCGTACTGATTTCATTGCGTCCTCTGATTGTATCTCTGGGTGCTAATGTGTTCAGACATTGGATATGTGACGTATAACTCCGCCTACAAACCAATCGCTAGGCCTCCATATTGTGGTTTTGGCCTTGGCTCTCTCTTGTCCCCAGTCAGTGCGTGTCACTGGCTAAAAGGGGGTGGGCTCTCGCAACAACTTTCAATGCCTTGCTGCATGTCCTTTTGCACGATAAACAGGTGTTTGATGATTGGCCGACTAATACAGAAACCTACGCCTTCTCTGTCACAAAGCTTTCTGTCTTTTGTCGCTTTGCGTGTCATGAGTTCTGTGGTGGGGTCCATTGTTCCTTATCTCGCTCTGTATTCGACATCTAATAGACTTAAACCCCCCATCATCGGCTACCATCTTGCAACACACATTTCTGAGCGAGTCAGAAGTCTGTTGTTGTCAACGGCCAGGCCGCGTGTCATTGTTTCCAATGTGGTATGATACGGGTTTGTTTAAACAGGGGATTATGTATCAACAGAATTCGTTCTCTAGACATGTGGGTTTCCCAAGATTAAACGATCCTCAAGGTGGCAGGTCTCGTGATATTTACGCGGGGACTTGTGACAAAACCAAATTTCGTCCATTTGTTTCATTTGTCTTTCTCCTATAACTACTTCAATCGTCCATACAGTTTTCTTCCTTGTCCTATAATAGTGCAGTTCTCAGTTATTCAGTGCTACTTTCTTTATTCAAATACCCTTTATTTCACTGTCACGGCGTAGTGTAACAGCTCGCCGTGTACTGTTGCCTTACTCTACTGTCAAAACCTTTCTGGACGTTATCAATGCACGTTAAGATAGGTTAGACATGAGAACAGACTGAGATGCAGACTTGTTGGCGACAATCATTGCATTATAACTGTCAAGTAAGGTTAAGACTTGACATCAAAAGTCTTACATTGCCTCTCACGGATGGCGTAATTGATAAGATTCAGAGACGAAGAGGCGAGAGAACACACGTTGAAGTATTCGGGCAGGTAAGGAAGCTAGACATTTTATTGCACCTTAAAGTTTCTGAACGGGGAATAGTTGACTATTCTGAGAACATATGCAAATAGACAGCGAAGCCAGATAAAGGACGGCCTATTTTGATATTACTTCTGCCACTCTGGACCAACGCATGCTTATTTGAGAATAGGAATACTTTTGACATGTTGAAACCTGCCCATCAAAAACATGAATATTGGGGGAGGGAACAGGATGACCTGTTCAATATCGGAACCCTACAGTGTTTGGCACTCAACAAAGAACTAAGCTGGGGCCCGGTCAGACAGGAACGTTCACACTGTGTACCAACTGGACGGGCAACATTTAATTAGGAATCAAGTCATTGAACTTAACGACCTAAAGCCTTCAAGAGCCAGAACAATAGTGATTTGTTGAGAGGGTATGTCAATAATTTTTTTTATTCATAATACTTGATTTGTATATCTAATATGTATATATAAATGTATGATCATTATTGAGATGTAGTTGCAGCTGTATTTTCATTTCATTGTAACATTAATTCTTGTTCTCTAATATATGTAAGATTTGTAACGTCTTCTAATTCAGTCGCATAACTACTCACTGTCTTTGTATCACTTGTGCTGAACAACAAGACAGATTTCATTCACTATGATCTATTCGACATAGATCTTTCTTTGATCATTGTTGTAGATTTGTGATAGGTGAATTAAGACTTAGATTGGTCCCTTCTGAATAGCAATAGAACAGGTGATATCTCAGTGGGAGATGATAAAATAGAAATAGATTTTACGAGTGAGATGGAGGAAATATATTAGAGTCTGTCTCTGACGCTCGAGAAATTTCTCTCAGTCAGCCTATCATCTACAACAGGTTTAGATTAGTCAGACAGTCTAGTATAATATTGTTGCGTGATAAATTCTCGCAACATCGTTTTATTTCAATATCTATTTTATAACGCAAGGGCAACAACTGCTTGAAATTTATAGTCACTTTTCTCGGTAAGCATTTGTCTTCTCGCGTTGGTATCGAATGCAGTTAAGTTTGAGCTGTGGTCATTTTGCGCTGGACTGCGCATGACTTGTCTTGCTTCTTGGTCGATCGGTTTCCGCCCACCACTAGTGGAGTGAGCGATTTGGAATGGCGAAAGAGATGCCTCGTTGAAGAGGGGATCTCCGCTATTTTTTGTTCTGTCAGGGATGTGTAGTCCTCTTATGGATATTTCGTTTATTCGGGATAATACCTCTAGTGTATTTGCACATGCCGGGAGGCGTGATATTTCTGTATTTCTTGAAAGCAAGGTAACTTGACTTTTTCATTAACTCTATCGATTTTGGGTCGTGAGCGATTTCGATTCATAGCCTGTCTTCGAAAGTCGTCGTCACGAGATGTTTTTTCCCAGCTCACATGTCGCTGCATTGTACTGCATCGGTTGATGCATGTACCAAGGACCATTACTTGCTACTTTGTTAAATGAACTAGGTTTGGAAAACCTTTATTATCTAGAGGATATTTTTGAGGACATTATTTATACTTCGGCAGACGTGTCTGTCTTGCTGAAGTCAAACTAAGGAGAGTGAACTGATCTCATACATCTGGTTATCTCCTGGCTGTTATAGAAAAGGATGGAGTTTTTCACCTGACTACATTTACAGCACTTTGAAATATAACATGCATCTGACTCATCATTGTAATGCTGTCTACCGTCTATTGCTGTATTGAATGTTGCTGTGATAATGACTGTTTGATGTGCCTACATATTCGCGTAACCATTTTGTCACTGTGGCGTCCACAATAAATAATGAAGAAAAACGTCAACGGCTGTTACAAGAATCATTGACTTTATACGTCGTGAGTTTACTGACGTCCTATGTGGATTGCCCTGTTATTTTTGTATGAACATTGTTTTGACTGAACACATCTGCACACCACACAAAACCAGACATGCGGATACCATCCATCATCATATGGCATCACGCATCATTTGGTGGCCATAAGCTGGTTTGATTCTGGTACCAGCAAACACGGGGTCCCTTACCCACTTCATTTTCAACAAGAATTCATCAGCATCCTTCAAGAAATTAACATTCTTCAATACAGTCAACATCTTCAAAATTTTCAAAGTACTCGGCGTTGCCCGGTAAAAGTCAAAAATTTCAACTTTTTGACGGAAACAAGAATTTGACAGTACCCGGCGTTGTTACATGTTGCCGGATAACTCGGACTGCTGTTATCTTTTACGCAAGTCAAGCAAGTTGCTGCTGTCAAGGTTCCAGTGCTGTCGTTTTTGTGAAGGTCAAGTGCCGGTTGAAACGGGTTGTTTTCTGAAGAAGGCCAAGTACCGATTTCCATCAACTTACTTTTGGATTAGAAGGTCAAGTGCCGAAACAACTCAAACACACAGTATTTCAGAAGCTCTTGTACCATCGTGTTAGCAGTGGAAGCAGTTCAGATGTGCCATCATCGTTGGAGCTTCGCTCTTTAGGACGTTGATTGACATCCGTTTTTCTGCTGTTCTACGATTGGAAGCCTATAAGTTAAGTGGCCTGTTTGTATGTAAACTGTGCCCTTATACTTCTGCTGAGTCTTCTGTGTATCATCTCATTCTATATGTTATATGTTTATATGTTATTCGTATATTTATATGTTTATATTTCAGCGGGTTCTCGGTTGGGTGGTGTCTCCGTTAGATTATGCCACGTCATAGAGGTCGTCTATTGTGAGCGTTTTCTGTAGGGTTTGCAAATTTCCAATACTGGAATTTGCTAAGCGACTTCTGTTGCTATTTATGTTAGCTGTGATGACATGTTTTAATATTGTTTTCGTTATTATTTCGCATTCTTTAGTTTTGTTTTGATTTGTTTGTATTTGTTAGCCTACTCTTGTCTATAATTTAGTTTCATACAACATTTTTGTTTATACACTGTGGTGTCATGTATTTTGTTTAATTCTATCGCAGATATCGTCACATTTTTTGTGATATTTCATTAATTTCTGCTTTATTTTTAGTTGATTTCTGCGAACGTTTTTGTATTGTTGCTGATCTTTGTTATTGTTTACATTGTTATTGTTTACATTGTTTGTATTGTTTACATTTTCAATGTTTACATTCTGCATGTGTTTACATAGTCATTGTTTACAGTTATAGTAATTAGTTAATGGGCTATGCTAATGCACTGTTACTACTACACTGATGATAAATGAATGATGAATAGTGTCGTGCACTATTGAATGAGAAGTGCACTTATGATCAAGAATTGATTGTTGATATTTCATATACAAGTTCTTTGATTGGAGACTTGTTTCCCACAGAGACTGGGATAATATAAGGTGATGTGAATATACAAGTGCTTAATTAAGACTTGTTACACTTAGGTTTGAAATAAATTAGTTAATTATTTCAGGTTTTGGACTTATATATTACTCATCATGTCTACATTTGAGCACTTTATTGAGCAGGGTAAATTGCTTGGGAAGACTGGTGATAAGTTAGAAGAATTTGCAACTGCTCGATATGATAAAGCAATGGAAGCTGAACAAAAGAAACTGCAGATGGAAGCTGAACAAAAGAAACTGCAGATGCAGGTGGATGAAAAGAGATTCCAAATGGAAATGGAAAAACAAAAAAGGGAATCAGAAGCTGAGGAAAGAAAACTCCAGCTAGAAGCTGAGAATAAAAGACTTGAAAAAGAGGCTGAAAATAAAAGACTTGAAAAAGAAGCTGAAAATGAAAGACTTCAAAAAGAGGCTCAGGCTGAGGAAAGAAGATTACAGAGAGAGTCTGATGAGAGGAAAGAGAAAGCAAAAATGGAACATGAAGAAAAGGTCTTAGCTTTAGAGTTGGAAAAATTGAAATTGACGAGCATGAGTAATGGTAATGATTCAAACAAGGGTTCATCTTCTGGTAAGGCTAATAATGATACTTTTAAGATTAAGTTACCAACATTTAGTCCTTCCAGTGATGACATAATGTTCTATCTGGACAGATTTGAACAAGCATGTACAGCTCATAACATAGACAAAGCAAAATATGTTTATCAGTTATCAGGGATACTGACAGGTAAAGCTCTAAGTATATTAAATATGGTGGATGAACCTGACAAGAACAATTATGAGGTTGTCAGGGCCGCTTTGTTAAAGAAATATCAGCTTAACGAAGACGGCTATCGTCTACAATTTAAAAACATGTTACCTGAAAATGGAGTTGAATTCTCCGAGTTTATTGCAAGAATACGCATTACTTTCTCACGATGGGTTGAACTATCTAAGACGGAAAAAACTTATGAAGGACTTATGGACTTAATACTTAGAGACAAAGTCATGTCGTCTGTCAATGAGTCTTTCCTTGCTTTCCTTCATGAACGTAAACCTAAAACAATAAAAGAAATGGAAGATTTCTGCTGCCAATACGTAACTGCGCACCCACACATAACCATGGGTAACTCTAAGGTGAAAGAAGGTTTACCAGTTGCTTCGGCAGCTCCGTATGGCCAAAACTTTGCTCGTAGATTCCAACAAAATTTTGATAGAAAGAGTAGCGGTAATTTCTGTCAAAATCATGGAAATCAATTTCATGGTGATTCTTCTTCGAAGAATTGGAGACAACCTGATAGTACTCGTTACTATCACCCTAATAATTATAAGCATTTCAAAAGAGGATATGGTAATAGAGGTTATTCCTGCCGAAGACCTCAGAACCAAACAAATAGATGTTCGCATCAATGTGAACATGATAGTAATCGTGGAAACTGGAATTCGAACCAGGATAACAATTACAATAGAGACAATAATAACTGCAGAGATAATAATAACTTTGATAACTTCAGAGGTAATAATAGTCGGGGTAGATCTCAACACAAAAAAAAGAGATATCAGCAGGCTAATGCTGTACAACAGGAAACTGAGGGAGCCTGTAATCATGTTGCTGATAGTAAAAACTTTGACGCTGTCACTGGTTCTGCTTTTGACTTTGAGAGAGCAAACAAATGCCCCCAATGCAGTACTTTATTCGAACCGGGTACCATAACTACTTTGAGTTGTGGTCACCCACTTCCCGCTCTTCCTGCTGCTGTTGCGCATGACGGGAGGGGTTCTTTAATCCTACATAAGGGTCTTGTTAATGATACTCCGGTCTCACTACTTTTCGATTCCGGATGCACCACTATTGGTGTTAGACAATCGCTTGTAGATCCATCTTGTGCTACAGGAAGGGTTATTAAATGTGTCACATTTGGCGGCACTCTAGAAAAATATCCTACTGCTGTAATTCGCATTGCCACTCCTTTCTTTACTGGAGATGTGCATGCTTGTCTCTTACCTAATCCTATTGCGGACCTTATTATTGGTCGTATTCACGGAGTTAGGGAGTGTACCCCACAGCAGATTGCTGCTTGGGAAGATAATAACATGCAAGCTACAAATGCAGTAGTTACAAGAGCACAAGCTCTACAAACACCCGAAACTTCACTGAATAGTGATAATGAAGTTGATAGCCAAGATAGTCACTTAGTAATCACTCGTGACTCTTTCATAAAATTGCAAGAAGAAGATCCTTCTTTAAAAAAATTCTTCGTTCTTGCGAAGAAAGGTGATCCGAATCAGGATACAAATAGAAAATCTTGGATTGCAATGAGAAACGGCGTACTTGTACGTATGGTACAAGATTCGACTACGTCGGCACATTCGCAAATTCTTGTTCCCAAGAGCATGAGAGTCCAAATATTACAACATGCTCATGACTCGCAATGTGCTGGACATATGGGTTTTGCCCGTACGAAGTCGAGAGTCCTTGCGGCTTTCTTTTGGCCTTTTGTCAATAAGGACATTCGTATTTACTGCCGATCATGCAAGGTATGTCAGGAGGTCAAATCTAGAGGACCACGACATGCTGCGCCTATCCAGGCTGCTGACATTCCTATTCGGCCGTTTCAGAAAATGGCCATAGATATTATTGGCCCTTTTAAGGTCAAGTCGGCCAGAGGACATCAGTTTATCCTTACATGTGTCGATATGTGCACACGTTGGCCAGAGGCTATTCCTCTTAAGAGCATATCTACTACAGATATCGCAGATGCTCTTTGGTTGATATTTTCTCGCTTGGGGTTCCCCAGAAAAATATTGTCAGACCATGGCACTCAACTCATATCTGACACTATGTCACAGGTAATGTCTACCTTACATATTGAACGATCTCTCAGTAGTATCTACCATCCTATGTCTAATGGGTTAGTTGAGCGTCTGAATAGGACGCTCAAGACTTTGCTTGGTAAGATAACTGAAGATCATCCTCAAGATTGGGACAGGGTTTTACCCGCGGCTCTCTTTGCCTATAGAGAAGTCCCTAATGAACACACAGGATTTTCTCCCTTCGAACTTGTCTTTGGCGCGCGTCCACGCGGCCCTATGGTTTTATTACACGATCTCATCACTGCCGATGATATTAGCGATGAAACTCAATCCTCATATGAGTATGTCATTGCTCTTAGACAAAAGATCATTGAGGCATGTAAGCTAGCAACTGCTTCATCAGAAATTGCTAAAGAGAAGGCAAGGCAGTTTGCTAACAAGAATAGATGTCTACGACAACTTTGTCCAGGTGACAAAGCATTCGTCCTACTCCCCAGTAGGGAAAATAGACTTCTTATTGCATGGAAAGGTCCGTATGCAATAGTCTCTCGGATTTCCGATGTTGACTATGTGGTCAATATTGATGGAAAGCATAAAACTTTCCACATAAACATGCTTTCGGAATTTCACGAACGTCCGGACTATTTGCTGCCTATTTTCCAGGCAACGGATGATGCTCCTGCACCTCACGGTCATTATTCATCCCTGTCTGTCATTCAGGATGAGGAAGCTACCTTCTCTGATGTCAACCTTCCCCTTCCAGTGGTTCCATTACATTCCACGGAATCTTGGAAAAACGTTTCTGTTTCTCCTAATCTTTCTGGTGACGAACATCGACAAGTCTCGTCGATGTTACAAACATTTCAGGATGTTCTCACTGACATTCCTGGACACACAGATGTCATAGAACATGACATAATTCTTACCGACAATAATCCAATTAGGGTTAGGCCGTATCCTATTCCTATACACTTTCAGTCGCAAGTGGAAAAGGAATTGGATGAAATGATTCAATTAAATATAATTGAACCATCGACTTCACCATATTCTTCTTCCATGGTTATTGTCCGGAAGAAGGATAAGAACATACGAATTTGCGTTGATTATCGCAAATTGAATCAGGTCACAAAGTTCGACGCTGAACCGATGCCTTTGTTAGAAGATCTACTGATTAGACTTTCTAATTCTAGATTCTTCACTAAACTTGACTTGTCTAAAGGTTATTGGCAAGTGCCTTTAGCAGAGCATGCCAAACCTCTTACTGCTTTTTCTACACCTAGGGGTCTATTTCAATGGAATGTTATGCCTTTTGGTCTCATGAACGCCCCTGCAACTTTCGTTCGCATGATGCGTCGAATTCTGTCACATCGTTCGGATGTCATCGCATACTTAGATGACATCTGTCTCTTCAGTGATACCTGGGAAGATCACTATTTAGGGTTATATGACTTACTGTCCACTCTACGTGAGAATAATTTGACAGCAAAACCTTCTAAAGCTTTTGTTGGTTTTGGTGAAATCTCTTTCCTGGGTCATCGTGTTGGTCATGGTCTCTTGAAGACAGAAGACCACAATACTTCCAAAATACTGAACATCTCTGTTCCTAAAACGAAGAAACAAGTTAGGAGTCTCTTAGGTTTAATTCAATTTTATGGGAGATTTATTCCAAATTTATCTTCGATCATGGCACCTCTATCAACATTGTTGAAGAAAGGTTCGCCTAATCTGGTCCGTTGGTCTGAAGAATGCCAATCTTCACTAGACCAAATCAAGAATATATTTTCTTCTCCTCCCATCTTAAGATTACCTACTCTTGATAGGACTTTTGTTCTTCGGAGTGATGCTTCATCCACTGGGATTGGAGCAGCACTGATGCAAGAATATGCAAATACTCTGCATCCTGTTATGTACATTTCTAGAAAACTAAATGCGGCAGAGAGGAACTACTCGGTTTTAGACCGTGAGTTGTTAGCGATGGTTTGGTCAATTCTAAAACTACAAAGATTCCTCCTGGGCGCACATTTCATTCTAGAGACTGATCAGAAAGCTCTTACAGCTATTCAGACTAAGAATTTGAAGAGTTCGAGATCCACTCGATATGCTATAGCTCTTCAACCTTTTCACTTCACGGTACGAGCTATCCGTGGTGCGGATAATGTGATGGCTGACATTTTGTCTAGATGCCCACATGACTCCAACTAATACTTCTGTCCTATATTTCCATATATTACAGAGTCATAACACACCTATATTTCTACAATAGATTAGCACATCTGTACTTACTTTATATGTACACACTATCGTGCTTTGTTGTCATCTTCTTCTGTTCGTTTTTTAAGATGATAGAGGAGGACTGAGTAGTTAATATAAGGGCCGTTAGTTTACTAAACAGCCACAATTATTAATAATGTATTGTACCTTATGAAGCATATTAGTTATTAATTAGCATTATATTGCTTGTACTTTCTCAGAATGTCATTGTTGAGCTGAGGACTTACCTTACTAGTATCAAGCATGACGAGTTCTAGATTGTGTACTTACCCTCGGAATACCAGAGCATATGTCCTGGATCGTCATGTAGTTTAACTTTACTATGTACTTATGTCATTACATGTCAAAGAATGTACTATTTAAATTTTCCTATCAGATTTGTACATCCATTTTTAAAGACAATATTAGAGTATGCTGTTTAATGATGATTATAGTAACTTGCATACGTATATTGTGTTTACATGCTAACGTGATGTGTGTTGGTGACACCTCCCCGATGTGAATATTTTTTGAGACATATTTATTTTTCTGTTGAGGTATATCCTCACCAGACACTCTATAATTAGCCTATTGTTTGGCAATTTAGTTAATTATCAGCGCATAATTCGTGCGTTTTGAGCCGCTTATCGCATGCTCTTTGATATTGAAAAAAAAAAAATATGTTCCACATTTTTTTTTTTATCGGGAGGAGGTGGTGATATGTTGCGTGATAAATTCTCGCAACATCGTTTTATTTCAATATCTATTTTATAACGCAAGGGCAACAACTGCTTGAAATTTATAGTCACTTTTCTCGGTAAGCATTTGTCTTCTCGCGTTGGTATCGAATGCAGTTAAGTTTGAGCTGTGGTCATTTTGCGCTGGACTGCGCATGACTTGTCTTGCTTCTTGGTCGATCGGTTTCCGCCCACCACTAGTGGAGTGAGCGATTTGGAATGGCGAAAGAGATGCCTCGTTGAAGAGGGGATCTCCGCTATTTTTTGTTCTGTCAGGGATGTGTAGTCCTCTTATGGATATTTCGTTTATTCGGGATAATACCTCTAGTGTATTTGCACATGCCGGGAGGCGTGATATTTCTGTATTTCTTGAAAGCAAGGTAAATTGACTTTTTCATTAACTCTATCGATTTTGGGTCGTGAGCGATTTCGATTCATAGCCTGTCTTCGAAAGTCGTCGTCACGAGATGTTTTTTCCCAGCTCACATGTCGCTGCATTGTACTGCATCGGTTGATGCATGTACCAAGGACCATTACTTGCTACTTTGTTAAATGAACTAGGTTTGGAAAACCTTTATTATCTAGAGGATATTTTTGAGGACATTATTTATACTTCGGCAGACGTGTCTGTCTTGCTGAAGTCAAACTAAGGAGAGTGAACTGATCTCATACATCTGGTTATCTCCTGGCTGTTATAGAAAAGGATGGAGTTTTTCACCTGACTACATTTACAGCACTTTGAAATATAACATGCATCTGACTCATCATTGTAATGCTGTCTACCGTCTATTGCTGTATTGAATGTTGCTGTGATAATGACTGTTTGATGTGCCTACATATTCGCGTAACCATTTTGTCACTGTGGCGTCCACAATAAATAATGAAGAAAAACGTCAACGGCTGTTACAAGAATCATTGACTTTATACGTCGTGAGTTTACTGACGTCCTATGTGGATTGCCCTGTTATTTTTGTATGAACATTGTTTTGACTGAACACATCTGCACACCACACAAAACCAGACATGCGGATACCATCCATCATCATATGGCATCACGCATCAAATATATATATTTTGAAAATTGTATTTTATATTTGAATAACTAAAACAACCGTGTCTGCTTTACTTTGTAACTAGTCAGATGTATGGTTGTTGTCTTCAATGTGGTAATAAGTTTAAGATAAATTCTTTATTCTTTTACCTGGGGGCACGAGCCGAAAATAATTGTAAATGAAATAACAATTAAATCAATCAGGGAAGGGATAGAAGTGTGACTAGAATACCAATCCTCTGTCTCTATTTAACTCAATCAAGAGAGAGATACAGATAACCTTTCTACTAAATATTCTTTCTCAGTTTCACAAGGTGAACTACCCTGATAGTGAGAAAAGTGTTCTTTGATGTGTCTGCAGATATCAGGCATTCTTAACAGAAAAGCCCTTGATTCTCTCACATAATCTGTCGCTTTCACTCTTTCACTATCTCACTGAAATCGTGTCGTCAAACGACTAGATATGACAAAGGTGGCGTTCCACAAGATTTCTAACGAGGAAATGTGATGTCGGCAAGATAACGTCCGTGTAAGAATAAATCAAAGGCGTGTTAAGTTACAGTTTGAAGTCCAGTCGTGATTAACAAGATAACTTTAGCAACAATGCAAATGCAAAATGTGGTTGAAAATGAAATAAGAAAGGTGTGAAAGATGTTGGAAAAGATAGACAGTGATATAGATAGACCTACTATACGACACAAGAGCAAATATATGTTTTGGTGGATTATTCATGAATGAGGACCAGCTGTAGTAGTGGCTCCATGCCCCCATAAGGAGTGAGCAGGGAAATGATGATGAAGATCTACTATCATCACACAAAGAAGAAAAAACCCACACTATTCTATTTCCCACTACCGCAGTTCTAATTTGCATAACATCCAGAACCGCAACTAACCCCAGGCCCATTTTGTTTTTCTTATGATTATTCGCTTGATTCTTGAAGCGAGTGCTCGCGCCAGTCCTTTCCCCGCCCACTCGGTTTTAATTGTAATGGGCATGCGCGATTTGGTGCCGCCATTAAATCATGCACGCTTGATTAACACGCCAGAATCGCGCTAAATTCGACAGAAGATGTAGTGAAAGCCGTCAAAGGACTCAGGTCACATACTCACCATTCCCGAAAGAAAACTTAAGCATCACGACGCCGAGTTCATGCGAGGAGAGAACAATAGAACATATTCATTAGATATTACTGAGAAAATATGATCCACTGAAAAGAACCTCCATGTCAGGTATTGTGTCTACTGACAGCCTGAAGCAGACGATGTACAGAGCCACCTGGTGGTAACGGTCGTGTCGGAACAGTATTGGAGAGGGGGTTAACCTTATGAAGTTTATAGCTTCTTGGATTCTTCATGAACTTCTCGTCGTTTAATTTGTTTTTAAATGTAGCTACATAATTGGACAGTATGTGGATATGTTTTATTTTATTGGCATTTGTATCTTTTGTGTGCAAAGAATGTCAGAAAGTGAAGTTACCGTATGGTTAACTACTACCTTTTTTACCATCGCGACGTCATTTTGATAAATTCATATTTGCATTTGCCCCGTGTAGTTCACAGGAGTCTCTGAGGGAAAAAAAAAATTTAAGATGACTGCTCTTTCCGGTATGTCGTTATATGTTACTAACAAGAGGTTTTGTATGAGACTGTACACCTCATCGTGTAAAACATATTACTACACAAACCACTGCTACCAAACCACATGATTGCTTTGACGCAGGTTTCCTGCGAAAGTGGCGTCTGCATTTGTGGCTCTATGCTCCACAGGGAGCTAAAGGGGAAATTAATAAATTCATTTATATTTACGAATATTAGTGTGTGTGGGGATATATATATATATATTGTTGTTGTTGCTGAGCTTGGACTGCTGAGCTTCTCGCTCTTTTGCAGCTGCTACCAAGTTGAAGACTCCTTGGTATTATCTACATTGTAGATCTAGGCTTTTCCTGTGGTTTATCTACCATTCCGAAACGGGTTGAGTTGAGGTCATGATCTCGTTTCTCTGGCTTAGCTTGCATTTAAAGGATCGTCACATTTGGTCCCTATCACCTGATACACAGTGGGATCCTCCTGCATGCAGTCAACCAGGTCAAAGCCAAAGAGTTACGTCTGGGGTTCAAGTGACTTCTCCAGGCTTAGTGTGCATTGCTGGGCTCTCAACAAGTTTCACCACAGGGGGAATCCCTGGAAGTGTGTCGATGATTTCATTGAGGGGAGTGCATTAGTGATTAGTTTAACCCCCTCCACTTCCTTATTTTTTCTCCATGTCTCTTTTGAACTGCACTATTTCAGTGTACGCCACGCCCGTGTGTTGCAGACGATCGAAATGGGAGCAAAGATTTACAGCACTGTAACCTACCAAGAAATTCGGAAAAGGCTGGGCTGAAGGTTGGGCATGGCTGGCGGACCTTTGCCTATAGTTTTTAAAATCAGCAAACACATATTTTCTCAGTTACTCTTTGCTGTTTACATTCATTTAAATCAGTCTTCTTTTTTTTCCACATATAATTTTTACATCATTATCAATCACCTGTGAGGGCACCATTTTGAATATTCTGTCTTTCCTTTTCTGCTATTGATAATGGATGCCTGGAAGTGAAGCTTCGAAAAAATGTGTCTAGCTTTATTAAGATAGTGGTTTCTATCCGCTGTCCAATTGACCCGAACATAAATTCAAAGGAGAGAGACCGCTTGAAAAAAACATTAAAAAAAGGTCAATAGTGCTTCGTGGACATAGGTCATTAGCACGATCGCTCCACGTAACCCGGATATGTACCTAAGGCCGATCCAGACTAATTATAGATGCAATCACTTCTGCAGTTTTCCCATTTAACAGTTTAGGCCAGATTAAACAAGACAAGTGGTGCCTAGTTGGCAGAGAGGATAGTACCGATTCGCTCCCGTGGTTAGGCGATGGTGCTGTTCGGAGGGTCCTATGTTCGAAACCCGGTGAACCCATCACTTCTGTTGATTTTCTGTTGTCTAGTCTTCTACATCTTTCTTTCTCACGAGTGCCTGAAACATACCTTTGTGTATTATTTATTTACTGTTTACAGGTCTCGGGTTTCCCCTCCTTATGTGTTTAAACCTACAGGGCTCGTTGCTGCTGTAAACAGATACTGTAACCATGGTAATAGAGACGGACATACTGTCAATGCAATTTAAAACTGAACGTCCAGAAATTAAAGACTATATCTGGTAGTCAAACAAATCTGGGAAACAGGCAGCTATCTACGAAGCACCGGCACTTAGAAGAATGTTATCCTCTTAGACATTTACAATGTATCAAAAATGTTCATTCGGTCATCAAATGCTGTAGATACTTCAACTCATTTAGAAGGAGAAAAAAAACCGACACTTCTTTTGGTACGAACTACTTCCGCGTAAACTCAGCCTCCCACACCATAGATGTGGTCTGTGAGAGAGCCTGTAGCCTCACTTCTCGTTAAGTACCATCCAGCTGGGTTGATTGTACTGCGCCCAGCGTTTACTACCGCATCATTGCGTTACTCAGGGTGCTTTAGGCACGGCCGATTGGTTCTGAGAGGTCTGTCGAAAGATGAGCAATTGTCTCGTGAAGAGGGCTAGATAATTTGGCTTTTTGGCTATTGTAAATGATACTTCCAACTACGCTTGATTTCTCATCTTGGAGCTGAAACAGTTGAAAGATGAGTTATCGTCTTCGCCACACACTGTGGATAACTCTCCAGGGAGGCCGTTTTTTTTAAATGGCCGTTGTTGTCTGTGCCCTGCGGTTGAAGCTGATGTCGCCGGACTATGGTGGTTAGTCTAAGTTGTTAGTGATAATGGTACGTGATAAAAACAGGCAAAAAAGGACCCAAAAAAAAATGGAATGTAACCTATTTTGAAGCTACTGAGAAATTAAATTAAACAAAATTCATTTTAGCATTGAAGATCTGGTTTTAAAGCACGAGAAAGACTAAGAGACAAATGGATAGATATTGTTACAGAAATCCCACAACAACACTGCTTCACATCGTCCATGCGACTTACTTGGCTTAAGATCGAAAACTTCAGCCCCCCCACAACTTAACGACAAAAAAATGTGGACCGAACAAAAAAAAGTTAACATCGCAAGCATAAGTTACTGGAATTGTTACATGAAAACATTACGATATCGTTACTTACTTCAAGAGGCATCAATTACTAACCACAAGGTCTTTTATGGAGGTCGACTCTTCGAATTAAGAGGTCTCAAAACAATGCAGGGGCGGAGAGGATTCGCTAACTTCGTATTACAAGCGTTGTGCTTAATTCGAACTTCGAACTAAAAACTATTTTTAGTATACACAAATGAAGCTAATGACAGGGGGTAAGTCGAAGCATTGAATTAAGTGTTCAACTTCGAATTATTGCGCTTCAAAGTATTAAGAAGGCAGAAAAAGTAAACTTATCGCGACTTAATTAAAAAAATTATCTGAGGAGAGGCTTTCCTTGTTTTTCGGGCAGGGAAGATGGCCCTGAGGTACAAGTAACAAGGTGAGACAGAGGTTGGGGATTCTATTGCGATTATGGACAGCCGTGATTAGAGGTCACAAATATGTGCGGTAAATCAGTATCCTACGACATTGTTTTTTTCCTTCTCACTTTCATATGGCTCTATTTCAGTAGAAATCATCTTCTTCTTCTTTTTTCTTATGGCTCATAAACCCCATTAACTGTTATTCCTTCTCCCTCGTAATAGTAAAAGGGGGTGATGAGATATATATATATATATATATATATATATACTGTACTAATAAATGTATTGAAGAGAAGGACCAGTCCAAAGCATCTATGAGAACCAACAGCGGCTGAAGAAGGCGCCAACCGACCCCATACCAGCAGCTAAATACGATAACAGCGCAGCCAAAGGACACTTTCAATTATGTTTTCTTAAAAAAATATTCACCTACAGTTTAGATCGTCCAAGGAGGAAAGCATCAGTGCTTCATTTTTTTAAAACAATTCTATTTATTTTAACCTCGTTAAACTGTAAGTGTTTATTAAACCTGTTAATCTGTAACTGTAAATACTGTATAAAGTTGGATTAATCACTACTGAGGGAACTGTATGTTTGTACCTGTAAGACTCATATTGTTTTAAATACACAACCACACAGAGCTATTAAATTAATAGTTGCTGAATCATCTTCAGCTGGGGGCTCAGGAAATTCAAGTCAATATATTTCCTCACAGACCGGGCGTGAGAATAATAAATTGATGACATCTTAGATGATCTCAGTAGTTATGCTTGCTTTCCTTTAAAATCCTGTGAGACTCGCTGAAGTAGAAGCATCATTCTTCTATTATATCTCTGCACAGAGTAATCTTTAGGAGCCGCGGTAGCATAGTGGTTAGTGCACTGCCTTCCTAGCGCAGTGGTCTTTGGTTCGATCCCCAGATGAGGCGGGAATTTTTTAGGCCACAAACGGCTCCTGGGTCGACCCAGCCCCAAATGGGTACCAGAGCAACTCTGGGAAGGTTAAGGCGGCGGCGTGATGCCGACCACATCACCCCTCGTGTGCCGACGGTCAAGATAATATGGGCCTAACACCATATTCCCAATATGCCTCAATGGGCGTGTAACGGGTTCCTTTACCTTTACCTTACAGAGTAATCTTTGAGCGAAGGTGGAGACCTTTGAAGACCCTCACTTTTATACTCTCAGTTTGGTCATTGTTGGACCACTATTGCAGAGCAGGGGAGACAATACCTTCACAATGTATACATTCTTTGGTTAATAAAATGCGTTTCTTGTGTGTTCTTTATATAAGTATTCGCATTCGTAACGAAAGAGAGAGACAAAGACTTAAAGATATTTTGTTGTGACAGACATCAGATACTCTTTGAAAATTAGAGATCGTGTGGGAGTTGACATGTATAAGAAGTATAGAGACATCTTTGTAAAGAAAACTAGCTTTCAAACTGATAAAAGAATACTCCCATGTAGTAGCCTATTCAGTTACAGCTAGATACAATTAGATGAAGCTAGGGACAGTTCGATACAGCAGATGAAGTCAAAGAAACTTTTTGTTGAATGATGACCAGTAAAAATGGACACACACATAGAGAGAACGAACGAACGAACGAACTTTATTTTCAAAGAGTTAAGAATTGGGCGCCAGGCTCGTTTAACATTCTGCCCTTCCACTCTCATTTATCTTGCATACTATATCCTTTCATTCCCACATGTTACTTTAAGCATTAATTTAAAGGCATGCAACATTATAAAGTTAACTTAACAGCATTCATTTACAGTATGCAATCATAATAAAAAATGAGTAGGTTTTTTTTTTTTTTAAACAAACAAGATAGAAATGAAAAAAACCAAGCAAATAAACGACCAAAAAAAAAAGTAATAAAATAAAATAAATCAATCAATAATATACAATAAACAAAACAATAAGTAAATAAGATAAATAAATTCTGTATACTGGACACTCACTCTTGCGGTCAAACCGTCTCCAATTAAACTGCATTTTAGAATGTGTCATCAATCATCAATACAAACATTACATAAACATATTCTCGCTTATATCCTTACATTCTTAGTGGAAAAAGAAATAATAATAACACTTTCTTTCAAAAGTACATTGGTATGTGGGTACATTCTCACATACATTACATTATATAATAATATTACATGGATATGAAACAAATTATTCACATAAAGAGCGGAAGAGGAAAAGAAACGTTGACTAATGGACGAGATGTTGACAGGCAAATGCTGCTTCTATGGGGGTAGATAATCAGTGTTGAGGAAGTGTTTGAGAAGTGCTTTGTTAAATGAATATTGTGTAGGTATGCTTTTTAGGTGGCGTGGAAGGCTGTTCCATAAGTAGGCTCCAGAGTAGGCTAGACTCTTTTTGAACAGGTCGATCCTAGGTTTGGGCAGATGTAACTGATGTAATTGTAGTCCCTCTCTTCTACTGGTTTGAAACACTGATCGTAGGTACGGCGGGGCATTGTTAGATAGAATTGCGTGAGTCAGCTTGGCTTTGTTGTAGAGAAGACCCAGCCTCATGAATTGGGTACCAGAACATCTCTGGGAAGGCTAAGGCGGCCGGCGTGATGCTGACCACATCACCCCTAGTGTGCCGATGGTCAAGAAAATACGAGCCTAACACCGTATTCCCAATATGCCCAGTGGGCGTGTAAAGGGATCCTTTTCTTTACCTTTCTGGTCACCAGCTGCAGATAGGGGATTTCATGCAGCATACAAAGCAAGCAGCGAAATGATTATGGCATTCTGCTATTGAAGTCATTATGAATCTTAGGATTTGTGAAAGAGAGTGCACACAATATGACTGTAGTCTGGTGAGAGAATAAAAGACATGTATTGTGAACTCACATCAATGTTAAATAAAATAATGAACAAAAACGAAACAAATGTTCTATTAAGCTTGAAAAGGGGATAACGGATATATGAAGGGTGGACTTTACTTACATAACTTTTTCTGTCCATATTTGGCCGTGAAACTTTGTGGGGAGGAAGTTGTCTTTCTTGAGCCAAGAGCGTCGCATTGGTTGTTGTGAGTCCCATGTTGATGAAGGATTTATGTGATCCATGTTGATGAAGGATTTATGTGATTCATGTTGTTGAAGGATTTATGTGATTCATGTTGTTGAAGGATTTATGTGATTCATGTTGTTGAATGATTTATGTGATTCATGTTGTTGAAGGATTTATGTGATCCATGTTGATGAAGGATTTATGTGATCCATGTTGATGAAGGATTTATGTGATCCATGTTGATGAAGTATTTATGTGATCCATGTTGATGAAGGATTTATGTGATCCATGTTGATGAAGGATTTATGTGATCCATGTTGATGAAGGATTTATGTGATCCATGTTGATAAAGGATTTATGTGATATCATATATCCATCTGTTTCTTGGTCTTCCTTGTGTTGATGAAGGATTTGTGTAATATCACATATCCATCTGTTTCTTGGTCTTCCTTGTGTTGATGAATGATTTATGTGATATCATATATCCATCTGTTTCTTGGTCTTGCTTGTGTTGATGAAGGATTTATGTGATATCATATATCCATCTGTTTCTTGGTTTTGCTTGTGTTGATGAAGGATTTATGTGATATCATATATCCATCTGTTTCGTGGTCTTGCTTGCGTTGATGAAGGATTTATATGATATCATATATCCATCTGATTCTTGGTCTTGCTTGTGTTGATGAAGGATTTATGTGATATCATATATCCATCTGTTTCTTGGTCTTCCTTGTGTTGATGAAGGATTTATGTGATATCATATATCCATCTGTTTCTTGGTCTTGCTTGCGTTGATGAAGGATTTATATGATATCATATATCCATCTGATTCTTGGTCTTGCTTGTGTTGATGAAGGATTTATGTGATATCATATATCCATCTGTTTCTTGGTCTTCCTTGTGTTGATGAAGGATTTATGTGATATCGTATATCCATCTGTTTCGTGGTCTTGCTTGCGTTGATGAAGGATTTATATGATATCATATATCCATCTGATTCTTGGTCTTGCTTGTGTTGATGAAGGATTTATGTGATATCATATATCCATCTGTTTCTTGGTCTTCCTTGTGTTGATGAAGGATTTATGTGATATCATATATCCATCTGTTTCTTGGTCTTCCTTGTGTTGATGAAGGATTTATGTGATATCATATATCCATCTGTTTCGTGGTCTTCCTTGTGTTGATGAAGGATTTTTGTGATATCATATATCCATCTGTTTCTTGGTCTTGCTTGTGTTGATGAAGGATTTATGTGATATCATATATCCATCTGTTTCTTGGTCTTCCTTGTGCCCTAAAACCAGATTTTCTTTCTGTTTGAGGCTTTCATTGGTAATTGATCGGGATCCATTCTCATGAGATGGCCAAACCATCTTTTTTGTATTTCTATATATATGCTATGATAGGAAACTCTTTACAGAGCGATACAACAGGAAGCAATCTGATCATCAGAAGAAGTCCCCCCGTCCGACAAGTGTTTCGGCCCTATATACTCCTTTACACTCTAAGGGGGGCGGGCCCACTTGGGTCATGACTCCCAAGCGTCTCAGCTTCCTGTTGTCTTGCATCGAAAATGAACCCATTTCACTTATGGTAGCAACTTTAAATTCCACAACTCCGCCAGCCGTGGAGGCAATTGTGAAAGTAACAAGGAGAAGACAAATTATTCCGTTCGTTCCGTCGCACACACTGAGACACCAGCGCGAAGTCAACGAGTCGCCACTGCGCGTTCCCCACTGGACTTTTGATACTGACACCCCTTATAGTATACACCGCTTGTCGCCCCTGAGTCGCAGCCCGTTCACTAGTCCACCACAAACCTCAGCGTATTGTGGACTTAGAAAAATTCCTGGTGTTTTCTGTACCGCAGCGTTTATTGTTACGATCTCCATTCCCCATTGCGGTTGTTCCACAGCCAGCCTGATGCCTTTTCGGCAGTTTCACTAAGCCTCTTCAGGGCCCTTGTTCTCGACTGTCCCCTCAGCCCCAACAGTTTCAATAGATCATACACTGATGCAGCCACAAGCCCTCTTGCGCCCACTTCAACAGCCATGACCCTTGCAGTGAACCCATCGTGTCTCAGATCCGCGGCCAGATCACTATACTTGGCCGCTTTGAACGAATGTTGCTCATCTAATCTGGATTCAAATGGCACTGTCAGTTCAATCAGTATGACCTGAAGCGTTGCTGCAGAATGAAGCACTATATCCGGCCGTCTCCGCGATTTTCTGATACTCTCTGGATATGCCCCTCGTCCAGGTAGGTCTACCGCCATCTCCCAATCATTTGCACAATCAAGAAGAGATGGTAAACTGCTACCAGGTTTATTCGGTTTGGGGTGTGCTGACTTTCCTGCCCTCAGAAAGTATGTGTTTGCGGTGTCTGGCCGGACTTTGCTATTCGCCTTCATTCTTGCCAGATCTATTGTCGCAGCAAGCTAATTTAGCACTTTGTTATGGCGCCAAGTGTATCGCCCTTGCCCTAATGACACCTTACACGCTGAGAGCACGTGTTCAAGTGTCTGCCTCCCCTGGCACAGGGGGCACTGCTCATCATCCGACTTTCCCCATTTCACAAGGTTGGTGGCCGACGGCAGCAGGTCATACAGTGATCTGACAACGAAGCTGAGCCTAAGAGGTGCCATATGCCATATATCATTCCATGTCAAGGACCTCTGCAGGGCTCCTTCCCATGTAGTCCATTGGCCTTGTTGGACCTGCTGCACTGCTTTTTGCAACCTCTTATCATTCTCAGCTTCTCGTATCTCCTGAACTACCATGTCTCTGCGCTCCCTGCTTGATGCCTTGGACCACCAGCGGATGTCTCCATGACCAAATCCCCGTCTATTCGTTTGTGTGTATCCGATTACCTCCCTCAGTTTGAGTGACTCTTGGGCAGCATCAACAGCTTCTTCCACTTTCCACTTCCTTCCCGTTTTCAGTGTGGGCTGAATGGACTTAACCACGTCATCAGCTGACTCGCGTAGCATCATTGCAAGCCTTGCCTTTCCAACTTTGTACTCTTCAACAACTGACTTGAAAGGAAGCAGAAGTTTTGACTTTTTGCAGTACAGTGCTACATCTGACAGACCTGGTGGTACTCCTAGCCATTTCCTCATGAACTTGTTGACCTTCTTCTCTATGGCTTCCACTGTACTTGTGCTTATTTCATATATAAGCAGTGGCCACAGCAACTTTGGTATCAACATGAACTGGAGGCACCACAGCTTGAACTTCCCCAGGAGTCTGCTTTGGTCTATGATCTGTAGCCCTCTGTCTGCCATTTATATTGTCTGTTGCACTGCCTTTGAGTCTTTTAATGAGGCATCGTACACCCTGCCAAGACTTTTAACAGGTTCCTCAATGACAGTAGGGATTCTTTGGTTGGAAACCGTGAATATGACCTCTGCTATCTTCCCTTTCCTGACTGATAGGCTTCTCGACTTCTTGGGTTTGAAGCTCATTCTGCACCAGCTGACTAGTTCATCCAGGCGTGCTAACATCCTCCGGGCCTGATGTTCATCTGATGTCAGAATTGTTGTGTCATCCATGAATGCTTTGAGCGGTGGCATGAGACACATTCCACCGAGCTTTGGACCTATAGCCATTCCTTCAGCCGCATTGAGGATTACCTGCATAGCCATCACGAATAGTATCGGAGAGATGGTACATCCCATCGCAATTCCAACTTCAAGGCCAATCCACTTCGTTGTGTACTCTCTGGTTGAAAATCTGACAGCAAACCCTGCGAAATACAGCTTCAGCATTGCTGCAATCTCTTGTGGAACATGATACATTTCTAGGGCCTGCCACAACATCTGGTGTGGAACGGATCCATAAGCATTCGCTAAATCCAACCAGATTACATGGAGGTTTGTTCTGTCAGACTTTGCCTTTTGGATTGCTTCCCATATCATTGTGGCATGCTCTAGACATCCTGGTGTACCTGGGATACCTCCTTTCTGAATGGTAGTGTCAATGTACCCATTTGCCAGGAGGTATGTAGTGAGTCTTTTCGCCATCACTGAGAAGAATATCTTCCCTTCCACATTGAGTAGTGAGATTGGCCTGAACTGACTGATGTCTGTGGAATTTTGCTCCTTCGGGATGTAGACTCCGTTCGCCTTTCTCCATTCCTTGCTTACAAGCTGGGTTTTCCACGCACTCTTCAGTAAACGAAGCAGTCGTTTGAGCACCTCAGGGCATCTCTTATACACCACATATGGAACACCATTAGGACCTGGAGCTGACTTGCATCGAGCTTTCTGGACAATGCTTTCTACCTCTTGCACCGTTGGGGGCTTGGTGTTAAATTCAGCTCCTGGCTTACTCGGCCATTTAAGGCCTGCCATGCTGCTGAGCGGCTCATCTTTGCGACCATCTGAATATGTCATTCCAAGGTGTTCTTCCAGGTCTTCTTTCCTGATGTTTAGTGTACCCGACCGTGGCTGCTCAAACAGTTCTTTGGCAAACTTGAAGGGCTCCCTGAAGAATCTTTCCCTATCCATTCGAGTCTTCCTTTTCTTCCTGCACAACCTTTCTGCTCTACAAAGGGCATTATGTTGGCCTTTCAGGTGCTCCCAAACCTGTCGTAACCCTTCCTTCTCTGCGGCAACTGCATTTTTGAACAGTTTTCGGGCATGCTTCTTCTGTTTTCTGATTTCTTCTATTTTAATTTGTCTTCTGCTTTTTCGTGGTGGGTTACTTTCCCTTGCCTCCCTCACTCCGAACACTTTGCGACAGTGCAGATATATTATGTCGCCGAAGATTTCCAGCTTCTTCTCCAAAGTTATCTGCTTCAGGTTGTTATCCAACTCTTTTGCCAAGGCTTCGTCCAGCTGTTCCCAAAGCCCTTTTGCACTGGCGGGTGGAAACTTGATTGCATCTCTCTTCCCGTCCAAGAAGTGTGTGAGATCATCATCAGGCAGATCAACTTGAATGTACTCAGCACTGTGGATTGACTCCTGGCTGCGTTCTTCTAACGTCTTATCCGTCGAGACAGAGCGCTGTTGATCTCCCCCTGATGACCTCCCACACCCCTTTTTCGTTCTGTGGATTTTCATTCCTCTCTGAGTAGAGAATTCCCTACCACAGGCACATGGAAACTCCAGCCGTTGTTCAGAGCTCGAAGTCCGTGTAACGGGTCTGGTCGATTCCAATGAGGCGCCTGTGGATTCATCATTCTCCCCCCCTTTCGGTGAATCCTGGGGGCATCTATCGTTTTGGGGTTCTATAGCAATTGAATACAGCTTACGGGGTGCTAACCCGGTCAGCCGGTTTCTAGTCTTTCCCAGTGTCATCTGTCTTTCCAGAAGTCAATCGGTCTTTTCCCGATTGTCACTGGTTTGACCATGTAACTATGATAGGAAACTCTTTACAGAGCGATACAACAGGAAGCAATCTGATCATCAGAAGAAGTCCCCCCGTCCGACAAGTGTTTCGGCCCTATATACTCCTTTACACTCTAAGGGGGGCGGGCCCACTTGGGTCATGACTCCCAAGCGTCTCAGCTTCCTGTTGTCTTGCATCGAAAATGAACCCATTTCACTTATGGTAGCAACTTACAATATATAGTTCCTACAATTTTTCTAATGTCCTCATTTCTCATTCTCTCTCTCTCTCATGATAACATTAAAGGCTTGACAAATAAAACCTTAAAAATGGCTAAAATTTGCTTTTTCCCCGTTTTCTTTTAATTTCATGTTTCCTCCATGACCTTCAAGTTTGAGGCATGTACTTAATTTTTTTTTAAGTTACTGCGCACGTATAAATAACTAGATATGACTATTATTTTATAGTTATTTCTTTTTTCATTTTGGGGATTGTGGCTAGATGGAAGCTAAATAGAAACAAAATTATATAGCTCCCAGAAATGGAGAAGTGAACTGGTGAACTAGTGGTAGCGATGGCACAGAATAAGTCAGGTAGTTAACTGCACAGTTCTAGATGGTAGCTGTAGAAGTCAGGACAAGTCAGGTAGTTAACTGCACAGTTCTAGATGGTAGCTGTAGAAAAGAGCTGTGAAGTAAGTCACCTTTTTGCTAGACCTGTCCTATGCTCCAAGGGTGTCTCTGTTAATAGTTGCTGGGAAATGCAGCTCGTTTATTATCCCCACCGATTAAAAATATTAAATAATTTTGAATTCCACACACGAACAAAAATTTTAGAACTGTAAGTGAAATTTTTTTAAAATCAATCAACTGCAATTTATAAAAATGCATCAGTACACTTTAATAATTAATAATAGAAATTTTGTAAAAATTGCAGGTAGGTATTTTCCAAAAATCACAAACTGGAATTTAACATAAAAAATAGGTCATTGTCATTCTCATCACATCTGCCATTTTGGTGACTTCTGGATTTTGCTTTTTTAATCAGCGTGTACATAACTCCTTCAGTTCCTGTCATAATGGACACTTCTGTCATTGATCATAAAAAGCTTTCCAAGATAATTAATACACCTGACAGGTAGACACAATGCTACTTCCAGGCGATGCGGAGGGGGTCCTTGTTTTTTTTTTTTTTTTTTAGTTCGTATTTCGTTTGGCTTGACAAAACATGTTCATTTTACATTTCAATAAGGAAGTTTCAATCAAAATATAATGACACACAGTGGCCAGCTGTATAGAAAAAAAAAAAAAACCTTTATTTCCTCTCGCACACTAATTTACACTCTTTATTACACTCTGAAGTTGTACATTGCTCATTTTTGTGTGTAGATAGTATTGATTAAAAGGAGAAGAAAATAAAGGGAAAAAAAATGTTACGCCTTCTTTCTTGAAATTTTAAAGCGTTCTCTTATTGTTGACAGTTGGAAAAAAAGGGAAACAAAAACAAACAAAAAATAGACAAAATTTTCCACTAAGAAGTTTCACTTAGAAAAGATGGTCCTTTTTTTTTTAATACCCCTTCTGTGGCTCAAAGTGAGGTTTATTGACTTTATTGTGTAATATGTGTTTGACCTAGGCCCTGGCTTAGATTTGCACCAATACAATTGCTCCTTTTTTTTTTTAACCCCTTCTGGGGCTCAAAGTGAGGTCTATTGACTTTATTTAGTAGAATGTGTGAAATCCCGGTCCTGGCTAAGACACTTTGATCTTAGCCAAAAGGCCCAGACTTTGGTTTTTTTTTATAAATTTTATACCCTTCTGGAGTTCAAAGTGAGGTCTAATGACTTTATTGAGTTTAATGTGTTAATTGTGTGTGATCCCGGCCCTGGCTAAGACACTTTGATCTTAGCCAAAATGAGGCCCAAACTTCGAGTTTTTTTTTTCTTTTAACTTTTTGGTAGATAGATTTATAGTAGCTTTGTTGCGACTCTCTCGGATAGGATCTTGAAAACATATGCAACGGATTACAATATCCCTTATCTACAATTAAGATAATTCTTCAATGATGATGGGCCATTGTTGACCAGAATCCTTATTTTGACAACATAGTCCATAAGAACGTAGTTGTATCAATTAAAAACATACATCAGGCTATCAATAAAAAACACCAAAAGTTTATGAACATCATTATAAATTTTCTTAAATTTTCTTTTGATTAATTCCCTTTGGTTGTAAGTTATGCCAGAGTGGTTTCCATTTAAAGATATTACGTCAACGAAAATTTAAATTTGCATTGAACTAAAAGAAATGAGGATAAAGAAGAAGCAGCATGTCACGGAATTGCCACCCCTGCTTTGCAGTAGTGATCCATCAGTGGCCAAAACTCAAGAGTATCTAATATGGGTCTTCAAATGGGTCTACATTCGCACAAGATTACTCTTGGCAGAGTTGTAGATAGAAGGATAATGATGCTTCTATCTCAAGCGTATTTCATAAGATATTTCCGAAGTCAAGAACAATGCTGCATTGGGCAGGGCAATTGTTAACTTATATCTGATCCGCCGCCTTTTATGAAGAATTAAGCAATTATTAATTTCAGTTCGTTCAAGCCCCCACCCTGATTTACTCAGTGGGATTTATTTTTATGGTGTAGCTCTGTTTAGAGTGTAATTAGTAAATTGACTGAGACAAACATGCAGTACATTCAAAATGATTAAATCGACGTTAAATTTGTATATTTACAAATAACAAATTTAATAATCCTCTAAGTTTTAACAGTTAAAAAATGGAATAATCTTTAACAGAAAATACTCATCATTGTGTGATGGTATGGTGTTTTAAGTAAGAATTCACTTGGCAGCTTTTAGGTTTTTTTAGCTGCAAATGGTAGTTTTTTTTTTTCTCGCTGGGTTTTTGGGTTCTGTGCAGATAGGTCACTGGAGTTCTCGCGTCTCTGGTCATGATTAAAGGTGCAGCACGTTCCAAGTAAGATCATGGAGTTACTGCAAAGCTGGTCCCGCGTCTCTAAGTCTATCTGATGATGGTGTCTATAGTTCGACGTCAGTCCACTTCTACCCTCACTTTGTTCCAGAGATTAGTACCCTCAGCTTGTACCACCAACTAGTATGGTAAAAGAAGAAAAACTTATACCCTCTGAGTATTAAGTTTCCCGACACATACTTATGTGTCCCCATCTTCCTATTCCACCACCCCATCTACCTCAGACTATACCCTCGATGAGAATTAAGTTTAATCCCCCAAGAGAAAACTTTCTTTACATTTAAATTGAATAGCTTTATATTTACTGAACATTCAAATGAAAAGGTTAATAGTATAGATAGAATATGTTTACATTTACATCTACACTAGGTGAAAAATGTTCACAATAAAGATTGAATATGTTTTCAGTTACATCTACACCGGTTGAAAAATGTTCACAATATAGATTGAATATGTTGTCATTTACATCTGCACTGGTTTAAAAGCTTGAAAAGTTCCATTAATTTTAAAGTGAATATGTTTACATAGACATTTACACTGGTTTGAAACGGTAAATATTATAAATAGAATGTTCATCATTTCTTTGAACTTTTCCTCCCTGCTCCCTATGGAACTTGGGACTACCTATGCTTTTAGTTCTCTTTAAGAAACAAGCAATAAAGCAATCACCAGCTCTTGCAGTGGTGGTTCATGAAATCATCATTATATACGCTGAGGTTGCCAGCCTAAAATGACTTGGACATCCACTAGCAATTTTCACATATTAATATTCACATGGCAATATATACATATTAGTTCACATGTTAGTAATGAAAAATATAGAATATAAAATGCACAACTTACGCCAATCTTGGCTCACATACTGTTTGCTCAGAGGAATAAAGTTAAGGCACTAGCAGATAACTTTTTATACCTTTCTGGGGTGTTTTTATGTTAACAATGGAGTCCCACTATGACTCCGTGTTTTAAGTTTCCTCAGATACCGGTTTACCTTATTAAAATGGTTTTTCTGGGCTCTTTAAGTCCTTCAAGATGTTCCACAACGTCCGGTCTGATATATATGAAATCTGATTCTCGTAGTCTGATGGTCTTCTTGCACGAGTGGATTTTCACAGTGTCTTAAAACTGCAAACAGGTCAGATTATATTGCCTGTCGTCCCCCCGCATTTTTTGTTACGATGCTAAGCATGGCTACAGTCGTGTCAAACATGCGTGTGTAGGTGGGTAATTTCAAAATTATTTCCGCCTGAAATAATGTTCGTGATGCAAAAGGTCACCTCTCCCATATATGGCAATAAAACATACGATTGCATTCTCTGCAAATGCCTAGAATTACATCTTACTTTCCTCAAGGTGTGCAGGACACGATTATGTCATTCCTTTGCGCTGACAAATAAGTTATCTTCCCGTAGTGGCTATCAAACTTTCAGCATATTACTATCTTGGCGAAGAACGCACCCTGGCCTTATCAGTGATTAAACAACTGCGCAGGGCGATTTTAATGTTGTAATCTGTAGTCTGATGTCGGCTACACCCGAGATTAACCAACATGGTTGTCAGTTAATATTGCATCACCTGTCTACTCTCTCAGCAGGGATGGTTAGGTAAACAGACAAGACAAATTATTACTGAAAGGAGTGAAAGAATGTTTGAAAATACAAAATATCTGCTACATAGCAGAGAAAGAAAGAGGTGCTGACCATTGAAAAGCATGCAATTAGTCAGTACAACAAATGTAACTGATTACTGCCGTAGTGAAGCAGAGATCGACCCAAAATAATGTCACACAGCACTAGAAGAAGAAAAAGTGAAGAAGAGGAAGACGAACTCTTCCTCACCCAGCATTTAAAAGCTAAGCCCTGAAAGACTATAAGCTCTTACAGCTAGTTTTGAGCATAATCCTGACAAGGACTCTAGCTGCGAAATGCTGTTCAGGATTGTATCCGGTAATATTCAGCTGGAGACCAACTTCAGTTGTCAGCATAGTGTTTAGTGTACTAAGATTAAGATACCAGCAAGTAAATCAAAGTCACCCATTACATTAATTTTAATTAATACATCTTATTACATGATACACAATACTTTGTAACCTAACGACTAATTAAGATTAACATACCCTTCTGACACAATATTACGAATCTAAGATTATCACTTATACTCACAAAGCAGGTCAGCTAGGCTTTTCTCAGCTATGGACTGTGGCTATGTGGCTTCTACAGAGGTCGGTCAGTCCGCTGGACGTCTTCTCAGCTATGAGATCTTGATGTGAAATTTTGAGCGAGTCCAGAATTGAATCTGAGCGGGCTTATATACAGTTTCCCAGTCCGAATGAATTTGGTTGAGCTGTGTTTGTTTGGATCTCCCTCGCATAAATTTAATTGGTTTAATCTGTCTTGAGTTGAATCTTCTTTTTTTCGTTCCGATGAATTACTCACTTTCGCTTCTCTGCATTTGATTGGCTCTTTTGCCGCACTTCTAATTGGTTGCTTTTTTCTTTTCATCCTCGAATAATTAGGTGATTTCCCGTTTGTGAATCTTAGTTATAGAAATACTTAGATACGATAATTCCTAAAGATTAATGTTTTTAGGAAAATTTCCAGAGTGATCTGTACGTGTCGCTACAAGGATTTAACCTGCTCTTAAGCATTTCATCTCGCATTTCAATTATGAAACCTACCCACCACAAAAATATTTATAGAATGTGTGATTTCTTTATAGACACATTAGGATCCTCGCCGGTGCTACAGAGTTCGTGCACTGTGCTGAAACATTTATTGTGTGATCTAAGGGAGGCAATCGGAGTCCTGATGGAGTTGTCCGTGTGTAATGAAGATGGTCATTAAAACCAAATCAAACTTATCTCCCATGATGTGATTTTCCATTTCTGTGACTTGGCCAGGGACCATGTAGGACACTGGAAGCAAAGAATTGATAAGAATATATGAAGGATGCACTTATGTGACCTTAATTTAAAACCAGACTTAGAAAAAAATAAGAACCAGAGGCCATATTGTACTTCATAAATGCGGTTTGTGTGGCACCAAAGGATTCTATTTATGGTCAATTACGAATGTTTTAACTTGCAATAACTCTCAGCGGGACCAGAGAGGGTGCACCAGCCGTAGCGAGATATCAAATGCTTCAGTGACAAAAAATATTGGGAGGCACAGTTGATTGAGAGGACGCGGAATGAAGTGTGTAAAAATTGTAATTGTCGAAAGCTTATCGGATGAGCGAGTAGACAGAGTAATGGTAGTTAATATCAAGAGAGGAACGTTATTAAAACAAAATAAATAAGGAACAAGCTGTAACTAAACGGGCTTAGGACAAACAAAAGGAATCCTTCCAAATCAGCTTTTTATCATTACACCGCCATATGCTATACGTCAAGCTAAGTACACGTTAGCTGTGAGAACAAGGTGACGAGCTTCTGAATATACCCACACACTTATAGCTCAAAACCGAACCTACACAAGTGCAGCACGTGTTTGGATCAATCAGTGGAGACCTCTATATTCAGGCGCCATGTTCGTAGGAACATAAATGGCGCACGAGATTCTCAGAAACAAGATGTCTCATCTAAAATAACAAGCCGTGCTGTAATAATTGTTCAGTAGTTCAATATCTTTGTTATTATTTTGATTAAAGATACGATCTGATGTATGAAGTGCGTCATTCGACCGAACGAACGCTGGACGAGCATCATCTAGTATTGTCTGTTTTCATGACACGTGAAAGGTGCGGGTGGTTCATCACTGATTGAAATCTTAAATTCGTTTGATTCGAAGATAAACAAACGTCCCAAGTGGAACAACAGCAGAACTATTCTATTGTTTGTTGTGAATGCGGTTCTACTGTAATCGTGGCCTTCGTATAGACAAGCCACATCTTGGAACAGCTAAATATCTAGTCATTTATTGACATTTGCAGGATGTCGCCTAAATGGAGCAATCGAAGCGGCGCAGCCCGTGCTAGTTTGCTTCACTGCTGAAAATTATTGGTTTTGAAGTTTTAAAAAGAAAGGCGTTTGTGAAAAAATGCATCCTTACTTAAAATTCAATAATAAAATTAAAATATGACCTTTATAAAAGGTTAAACAGCGAAATACATAGCGGTAATAAATAAATTTAACCTAGTTCATTTCCCGGGGGTCTCTGATAAGACTAAGACAGAATAGAACCACTGATCCTCTGGCAGTCGTAAAATGTGATTATATGAGGTTGTGTATGCGACTGGCAACTTCATTATGTAATACAAGCCGCTACATAAACCACTGCTTCTAGGGCATGTGAATGTTTGATGTAGACGCCTGGAAGGTGACCAACTAGAACGACCGCTACTAAGGCATGTGAATGTTTGATGCAGACTTCCTGGAAAGTGACCAGTTAGAACGACCGCTACTAGGGCATGTGAATGTTTGAAGCAGACTTCCTGGAAGGTGACCAGTTAGAACGACCGCTACTAGGGCATGTGAATGTTTGATGCAGACTTCCTGGAAGGTGACCAGTTAGAACGACCGCTACTAGGGCATGTGAATGTTTGATGCAGACTTCCTGGAAGGTGACCAACTAGAACGACCGCTACTAGGATGTGTGAATGTTTGATGCAGACTTCCTGGAAGGTGACCAACTAGAACGACCGCTACTAGGATGTATGAATGTTTGATGCAGACTTCCTGGAAGGTGACCAACTAGAACGACCGCTATTAGGGCATGTGAATGTTTGATGCAGACTTCCTGGAAGGTGACCAGTTAGAGCGACCGCTATTAGGGCATGTGAATGTTTGATGCAGGCTTCCTGGAAAGTGACCAGTTAGAACGACTGCTACTAGGGCATGTGAATGTTTGATGCAGGCTTCCTGGAAGGTGACCAACTAGAACGACCGCTACGAGAGCATGTGAATGTTTGATGCAGGCTTCCTGGAAGGTGACCAGTTAGAGCGACCGCTATTAGGGCATGTGAATGTTTGATGCAGGCTTCCTGGAAGGTGACCAGTTAGAACGACTGCTACTAGGATATGTGAATGTTTGATGCAGAGTTCCTGGAAGGTGACCAACTAGAACGACCGCTACGAGAGCATGTGAATGTTTGATGCAGGCTTCCTGGAAGGTGACCAACTAGAACGACCGCTACTAGGGCATGTGAATGTTTGATGCAGACTTCCTGGAAGGTGACCAACTAGAACGACCGCTACTAGGGCATGTGAATGTTTGATGCAGGCTTCCTGGAAAGTGACCAGTTAGAACGACCGCTACTAGCGCATGTGAATGTTTGATGCAGGCTTCCTGGAAAGTGACCAGTTAGAACGACCGCTACTAGGGCATGTGAATGTTTGATGCAGGCTTCCTGGAAAGTGACCAGTTAGAACGACCGCTACTAGGGCATGTGAATGTTTGATGCAGACTTCCTGGAAGATGACCAACTAGAACGACCGCTACTAGGGCATGTGAATGTTTGATGCAGGCTTCCTGGAAAGTGACCAGTTAGAACGACCGCTACTAGGACATGTGAATGTTTGATGCAGACTTCCTGGAAAGTGACCAGTTAGAATGACCGCTATTAGGGCATTTGAATGTTTGATGCAGGCTTCCTGGAAAGTGACCAGTTAGAACGACTGCTACTAGGATATGTGAATGTTTGATGCAAACTTCATGGAAGATGACCAACTAGAACGACCGCTACGAGGGCATGTGAATGTTTGATGCAGGCTTCCTGGAAGGTGACCAACTAGAACAGTTGCATTATGCACCGTTAAGAGCGCAAGTTGAATGAATGAATTATTGGTTTCAGCTTACGATATTTTCAACATACAATGTTGTTTTCCGGAATGAGTTCCCATCGGATGTTGGGGCCTCACCATGCTGTGAGAACAGGAAAAATTATAGGACAAAGAGACTGGACGATAAGGGAAGAAAATACTGGACAGTCTGATATCGAGTAATCGAAAAGTAATCAGCAATAGAAATGATAAATAGCACTCAGGATAGCAGGTTGTGGGTAGACATTATCAACTATACTAGCGGGAGTGGTACTTTAAGAAAGAAGTTATGGCTCATTTGATTAAAGTAACTATGAAGCTTATGGGAGGGGTAGTAGGAGTGATTTGAGACCAGGCTCAGTTGCATTCAATACATTTCAGAATTGACCCCCAGACGGAACCTTCCTCTGGTGCAGATACATGAACAAATTCGCGCCAAGCCTTTCTTTACTGTTCCATCCGTTCAAGGTTTTTCCATGTATACTATATCTCTTTTATACCTGTTTTAATTGTCCTTCTCCACGTGTATTTTGACCTTCCTCAATGTCTCTTACCATGGGGATTGCTGAACAAACACTGTCTTGTAAAACTAGTAGCCAGTTTTCTCAGTGTGTGTCCCATCTAACACCAGCGACGTTTCCTCGCCGGAACGTTTCTTTGTGTGTTTGCTTGTTTTACATTACTTCCACATGGTGAACTCGTAACACCATTTTACCCAGTTTTTAACCATACCAATTGTTTTATCGGTAACGTTAGTTCCATCTTTTCCCACCAAAATTGCAATGGAGCATTCATGCCTGGGAACTGAATTGCGCACCTGTTGAAATAACGTGCTTTTCTTCCCAATTTACTTCACAGCGCGGTTTTTATTTTATTTTTATTTTTTTTTTTGATAAATGTTTCTGCTTCGGTTACTTTTCTGTGACAAAAGTTCTGGAATTTTCCAGATTTATATTAAGCAGTTTGGGTATGTATGAATAGGTGTCTCCATGATATACTTATATATTTAGCCAGTGAAGCCTTATTACTCATCATAGATGAAGCTTATATGCATTCGTGCCTCTGTTTCCGTGCTTCTGTACTTCTGAAGCAAAATGGAAATAAAAATGAAATTACCACAGGAGAATTTGGCCGAATACCATCACCAACCAAGAAATACTTACTCGGAGTAAGCAAGAGAACATGCACACCATCGTAGGTGACATAAGCTGAAGCTGGGTCGGCCACGTCCTCAGAAGAGACCCGGATGCCATCACAAGAACAGCTATGCTATGAACCCCTAAAGGAAGTGAAAAGAGAGGCCGACCAAAAACAACTTGGTGGAGACTGCTGAGGCCAAGATGCAAAGAATGAACCAGAGCTGGGGCACTTTACGAACAAAGCGGAAGTAGTTTGATGCTGCCCTACAAGACGCCAGCAGACGTGATGGCCACTGATTGCCTTGACAGTTGGCCACTAAGGATCAACGAAGAAGAGGAAGATCATGACATGCAGCAGAAAGCGCGCAATATAATTATTACCCGCCATATTTTGGCGGGTGACTTACTCGTGTGATGCTAATGCTTGTGGTGTGTATGTCTAAGGTGAGTCTCGAAATTCGGATATTCTCTCGTGAAACTCAATACATCAACGTGACGTTAGGGTAATTAACTCTCTCGGAATGCATCGAAGTATTCAGAAAGATCACGTTTCCCAAAAGAGTGATCCCGCTTGTATGATACTGTCTTTCTTCTGCTGCCGTTGTCACATTGTCATCTTGAAAATGTGGTTCTACTTGAAATAGTATTCAGCAGTCAACGTTCTACTGTATACATCCGTTGCTTAGATATCGAGTTCGTTTGATACTGAAGCGATGAGTGATAATGGAGGGTGGAGCATGGTTTGGAAGTCGGAAAAGACTATAGCTATTTGTCTTTCAGAGCGTCTTGTATATTACGTTTCTGGAAATTATTTCCTAACAACTTTCGCGCATGCTTTTATTTTCCCCCCTCTCTTCCTCTTTACTTGTTTTCCACCACACGCACACGCGTGAATACGACGTATCGTTAGAGAATGGGGTTTGAGTTGTTGTTGTAGTTTATTATTTTTTTTTCTTTCTGTGTGTCAAGGTGGCTACTTTTGTTGTTTACGTGTGCACTGACAAACTGATGATCGTGTTTCACCAGAATATTAATATTTCGACACTTATGCACTTATAAAACTTACGTGTGAGTCTGATTGGCTTAGAGGTATGGCGTCCGGCTCTAGTTATAAAGGTACCTGGTTCGCTCCCAGCACAGGGAATATAACTGATGAAATTTTTTCAGTGCCATTGTTTCCTAATGATGTCATACTCCGCCCTGATTTTCTTGGTAAGCAGATTGGATGCCCAGCCTTCTCGAATAAGGGCGAAAAAATAATAGGATGTCCCGTGTGCAAGTTGCACGCGTTAAAAATCCCTCGGCAGTTGAAACTCATAAACAGTATGCCATACGGCCGCTGCCCTGGTAAAAATTTAAAAATTAGGAAACTGTCCCATCACAAAAAATATTTATAAAATGCGTGATTCCTGTATACACACACTGGGATCCTCGCCGGTGCTATTGAGTTCTTATACTGTGCTGAGATCCACCTTGTGTAATCTAAGGGAGGAGATCGAAGCACTGATGGAGTTGTCCGTGTGCAATGAAGATGGTCCTTAAAATCCAAATAAAACCAAACCAAAACTCGTATACCAGTGGCAATACAAGAAATTCATCGTGAATGGTTGATTCACTTAACACACTTGCTTCTGATTAGACACATTTCAACTGTTAGTGATTAAAACATTAACTTCTTCGTCTTCTGTTTCTTGTCGCACCTTATAGAGCATGGAACCACTAGTGCAGCTGGTCTCCCTTGCAGGAAACCTACATCACAGCATTTATGTGTTCATGCAGCGGTCTCTGTGCAATTTGTTTTACATGATGAGGTAGCCAGCCCCATGCACGCAATCAAACTTCCCGGTAGCCACCTCCTACGGCTTGTCAGTAAACTGCAGCAACATTAATTACAAACTTACGACAGTGTCATCGAACGATGATCTAAAAGCTCAGAAAGGAAAAACTGAATAACACAAAATATAGAAGTTCAACTCAGAATAGAATATACGTTGAGAATAATTTACTTTTGAAACAATTGTTCCTTTATAAGTGGAATCACACAACGGGGTACTAGCTCTGTGGTCCGTGGTTTGATCCCCAGTTGAGGTGGGATTTTTAGACGCCAAACGGCCCGACACAGCCTCGTGAATTGGGTACCAGAGTAACTCTGGGAACGTTAAGGCGGCCGGTGTGATGCTGAACACGTCACCCCTAGTGTGCCCATGGTCAAGAAAATATGGACCTAACATTATATTCTCAATATGCCTGAATGGGCGTGTAACGGGAATCACTTTTTTTTTGTACAACGGGATATGCGTGAATGAAGCATAAAAAAAACAAATGAAAGAAATAAAATAGATATTGGAATAAACACCCACCGGGAACAAAACAGCAGAGATTCATTATTTCATGGTTAGAAAATCCACCGTCCGGGAAAAAGACAGAAAGTTGATTTTATTAATAAGATTTGTAGCCTTGATTTGGCAAGGCACTATCGACTTAAATTATTCTTACGGTCTGTCGGTTTTATTAGTGTAGTTTTACAAAATTAAAATGGTCCTATAGTCTGCCACAGAGACTGACTAGGATCTCTGAACTAAGAAAAACTCAACCGAGCCAGCTTAATGCATCTGTATGATCTCGTATTATTTGATAATTTTGTTAATTGTTTATCTCCGTGGGAATACGGCACCATCAGACGACCACATCTTACAATAATTCACCCATTCGAAGCCATGTTTCTTGGCATTATCATTGTCGATCATGAGTAATGATTATTTGGAAATTATCAAAATTTAATCAAAATTGCTCTGTTCTAAATTTGGGTTGATTTGATTTATAGTGTCTGGTTTGTTCAACCGACACTGAGAACTCACAGTTATGTTGGAGAACAAATCTGATTCTCTGTTACTCCTGCTTCCTTCCGACATCGCAAAAGCTTCTTTTAGACCAGGGTTTCTTAACCTGTAATCAATGGACCACTTAGGGGTCTATGAGTGAATTTTAAGGGGTCCGTCAAGTGAATTTTAAGGGGCCCGTGAGTGAAATTTAAGGGGTCCATGAGTAAATTTTAAGGGGTCCGTGAGTGAATTTTAAGGGATCCATGAATATAACCTGAAATTAAAAATGTAAAATTTTTAATTACATCTTTTATGTACTTTTTTTTGTGTGTGTGAAGAAGGGGTCTATAGCCTTCGTCGGACAATCAAACGTGTCCAGGGCACCAAAAAAAAAAAACACAAAATAAATAAAATAAAAAGTTAAGAAATCCCGTTTTAGACATTGGCCACTTTCAGACCGTTTTCCTTATTCTCTATTTTGGCAGTCCACTGGGTTTTTACTAATCATCTATAAAGGACAAGCTCAACGTCACCTTGCCTTGATTTCTTGTTTGCTTATTGATTGTTAATAATGTGCTTTCCTACGACTGGGTTGGCCTTCTGTAACACTGGAAAACTCTCGTTATTTTTCTTTTTTTCTTTTTCTTGAATGTCAGTTTAGCTTACACTGTTCTTTTCTTTTAAATCAAGTTGCGTCGACAATCTGACATTGTTAATGTTGCTATAAAATTGAATCTATAAACGTCTGACTCATTTATCTGATTGTTAATGTGGCTATAAAATTGAATCTATGAACGTCTGACTCATTTATCTGATTGTTGATGTTGCTATAAAATTGAATCTATGAACGTCTGACTCATTTATCTGATTGTTAATGTTGCTATAAAATTGAATCTATGAACATCTGACTCATTTATATGATTATTAATGTGGCTATAAAATTGAATCTATGAACGTCTGACTCATTTATATGATTTTGTTTCATGATATATTTTTGAAGAATGTTGTTCCATCCAGACAGTACCGTAGCGTAGATAACAGATCTCCCCCTTACGACTCGATAATCCAGGGTACATTCCCTTTACGGTTATTAGGGATAATTCGTGGCCATGTCCCCTGTAGTTATTATTGAAATTTTTGTCCGAGGTTTCAAATAAAGAATTAGCAGCAATAACAAGAAGAGGAAGGCGTGGAAAGTCGTGATCGCCTTAGCAAGTTGGCTTAGCACTTGAGAAAATGGTGATGTTTATCCAGGAACACAGCAGTTAATTGTTCATAGCTAGGAGATTTCGCCAGTAGCTGTCAGGAACAATGAATGTTTCCGCAAAAAAAAAAAAAAAAAGAAGACAAAACAGTATAAACATAAATAAATCACATATATGTATACACTAGCTGTCATACCCGGCCCAGCCCGGGTCCTTTTCGGAATGGGTGCATACTTAAACATAAAAATGAAGGAGAATAGTACTAAATAAAATAAAGTAATTATTTCATTCAAAATATGTTTTGCGCATCTTCAATTATATATTTTTTTTTTGGGTTTAGGAAGAAACCAAAAGTGGAAAAAACCTTGAAGGAATTTTAAAGGAAGACATTAATAGGAAAATTAGGAAGAGATTTGTTTGAAAAGGAGGGTTGGAAAATACTGCCAAAACAGGAAAACCTGTTTCTTTGTTTTTTTTTTTTTAAAACTTTTATTTGCATTTCTTTTGCTCTTTACAGAATCGTGTACATTTTACAAAATGAAACACATGGGAAGTACATTTTAAATTACATATAACCTTTCACTCTTCTAACTACAAAACGTTGTTGTTGTTGTTGTTTTCTTCTACTATGTTGCTGTGATACCCTGTTCAACCTGAAGTTTGGTTATAATTGGGGTATATAGGGTGTTATCGTCTTCACTGGTATCTCGTTCGTAGTCCTGGAGGTGACTGGTCCTGAAAAGGACCACTTGCTGGCTGTCTGGATTCCTCTTTGTCCGTTTGTGGTGCCGTGTCGCTCTCATGGTGTTTTTTATGTCCTGCCTCAACTATCTGGCTCGTTTAGTTTTGTGTGTTTCTACGCTACTAGTTTCTGTTGCTTTTGTCTTCTTGCTCTCCTGTATCTGTGACAGTGCTTTTTCAATTATCGTTGGTAGTAGCTGTTCTAGCGTTTCTGGCTGCTAATGCTCTGTCTTGATTGAGTAATTTGATGGATTTTGTTTCCTGTAGCATTGCCTGGGCGCTCTGTAACATTTCTCTGGCGCTCTGCATATCTATTATGTCTTCACCGCTGTCCTTGTCGTCTACGGGATCCTGCTTGTTTCTGCTTTCGTTCTGCTGTTTCCTTTTCATTTCGTTGATTTCAGCGGTCAGCTTGTGTAGCTGTGTTCTGTCAATCGTGCGCTGTTTTTTCAGACACCAACGTCCTTTTCAGGACGCCACTACTCGAGATAAGATCGCGTTATCGTCAAAATGCCCAGACATAGGCCACACGCTAAAAAGAGGAAGGTCTACACCAGCCCACCAGCGCAGAACAGCCAGGGTAATCGCAATATCACAATCAACAATGACAGACAGCCAGAGAGCAAGACTGCCCCAAGTACTCGTGCCGGGACCGGCCCTTCTATAACTCCGGACACGACTGAGTTAGCTGTGACATGCGTCGACCCGACTGAGAGTCAGAGTGGCCCGACCCCTTGCCTAGATAAAGAAGACCCAGAACATAAAGAAATATGTAGAGCGTTACGACAGCTGGAGAAAAGAAAACAAGCGCTTCTATCCAGGCTGCACCCACCCGACTCGTCAGCAGTAACCCGGTCTATGACAGAGAAGCCGCACGATGCCGAGATGACAGCCGACCCACCTGCAAGCACTATGAAGGAAGTGATAGAGGCAGATCCTCAACACAGACAGGTACAAGAGGAAGATGTCGCAGAGACAATTTTAGATGCACTTCGAAGACTTGAAGACGGAGACGAGTCCCTTAGGCTCACTCTTCAAGAAGCAACAGTAGAAGTAGCTCCAGACGTGCTGGACATCGAAACCACTGAGAAGCAAGCTACCATTCCTGATCCTGAGGAAAAAACAGCTGACAACTCAAAGGCTCAGACGCAAGATATCACACCGAATAACCAAGAACAAGATTCGAACCAAGCCTGTAGAAGGAAACAAAGACCAAACACTAAAAATACAAGCTACTCAGAAACGATACAGGAGAGGATTGTTAAGATCACCCAGACGTCAGGAAGTGAGGTCTCACTCAGGGCCCTACCCGACAACAAAGTGATCAACATCCTCGAGGTGATAACTGGACGGAGAGGTATCGCCAAAGTAGGGAGGCACGAAAAGGGAGTAGTGCTTTCTCTCAACAACACAGACAAAACAACCTCGCTGATGATCGAACTGGAATCCGGTCCAAAGGAAATCCAGTTGCCCCACCAAATAAAAGTGGTGGTGGAAAAGTACAAGACAACAAAGAAGTTGGTCATCAGAGGGGTGGATACAAGATGTTCCGAAGGCGACGTCCACAGACGCCTTCAAGCTGAAAACACAAATCTTAAAATCACGCAGGTCGAAAGGCTAAAAACCTGGGCCAAGAAAGATACCAATCTGATGATAGTCACGGTAGAAGGATCGACAAGACCCGAGAGACTGACGCTCGAAACCACAACCAAAAAGACAGAAGCCTATATCCCTCCGGTGATGCAGTGCTCCAACTGCCAGCAGTTCTCGCACACAAAAAAGACGTGCAGGAGAGATGCAGTTTGCCGGTATTGTGCGGGTAGTCACCAATATGGCGACTGCCCCAGGGCAAAGGAGGACCGCAACTACAAAGAAACTAACGAAAACCGTATCTGTGCAAACTGCCACGGAAACCACGGGGCAAGGTACAGAGGATGCCCTGTGTTCCAGGAAACTAAGAGCATCTTGAAGGAGGCCGTGTCTAAAAACATACCCTTCAAAGAGGCCAAACACAGAGTGAATGCGGATGCTAACTACAAAACCAGTTGCAAAATCTATATATATATGTAACATCGAAAGTCCTGATTTACAAAATGTGCATAACAGTTGCATGTAGTGTAAATTTAAGTAACAGCTTTACATAGCTGAGAATTATTCAAAGTTTCCTTGTCAGAAATCGTTGCTGAGAAAACTTACATAACAGAAAGTAACGTATTTCTTAATTTAACGAAAAATGGATAAAATTTATGAATTATAATGTTTGTAAGCAAAGGGTGTTAACCGAAGAAACGGTAAACTTTTTGTGTCCCTTGTCCCGTAAGATAAAAATGAATGGAGTGAAGAAAAATTCCCCGCTCAGCCTCCTGACGCCATACCATGACGATATATAGCTTAAAGCCTTCTCAGAGAAATGTCCAATACGCTGGAGAAAACCGCATCAAAATCCGTTTAGCCGGTGTCGAGTTATGAGGTAACAGACAAATACACATTTTCGATGATTGATATATATATATATATATATATATATATATATATATATATATATATATATATATATATATATATATATATATATATATATATATATATATATATATATATATATATATATATATATATATATATATATATATTGTTTTTTGTTTTTTCCACAGTAGGTGGAACAATAAGAAATGTAAATAAATAAATAAAATAAAGTTTTAAAAAACTATATTCGCATGTTCGATTAAAAATTTAAAATTGGAGAACGAAGACATCTGCAGTTATTCTTAATGGTGATATTAAAAACGACGAACGTGTAGTAAAGTCCATCCGTTTTACACCCCGCTCAATAAATTCCTCTTTCAAATCTCTAGTATCGTACATTTTCAACCAATAAACCCCACCACTATTAGATTTGAATATTTGCCTAGGACAGGGGCAAACCGTACCACAAAAAAATAAACAGTAGGGAATTAACTAACTTGTAAAATCTATTAATAACTACTGTCTTAGCAACGGTTACTAGGGCCATCGCCAACTAACAATTTGAATTTCAAACACTAAACGCGGGGTAAGTCCCATCCCCTAACACAGACGCGCAAACTCCACCCGCCCCAATTAAATGTGAACGACCGCTGTACGATTTAGCCATTAGAGAAAAAAAAAAGTTGTCACCTCGTTCTATAGGGGAAGAGAAGAGGTGGATTTAACAGAAAAATAAAGCCTAAACTGTGTATTTGAAAAGAAACTTAGATAATGAAAATGAAAGGGATGGTTTGAAGAAAACGATGATAGTGATTACTATTATATCATAAAGACTTTCTTTATAATAAATTATCTGGACTTAGAACATTTATTGTATTAATATTTTAGTTCAGGGATAAGAGCACCATAAATTAAGAAAAAAATTAACAAGATGAAAACTAAGACACACAAGTAAAAGAAAACTATGTAGGACGATAGAGGACAATCGTCTGTGTAATAATCACTTTTAATATTTAAAATCGCCCCATAAATAACCAAGAAATTGTAGAAATAAAATTGCGACCAGACTAGCATACGCACTTGAAACCCTGCTCCATTTGATTGCGTGAGAAAATTGAAAGTTCTAGACGTGTGATTTGATTGGTCGGGGTAGAGTAAGTTAGGGGGATAAAATGTAACGCTAAGTTATTATAGACGGCTTTTTGAAAATTGTGAGAACCCAAGACACAGTGAGAGCAGACACAAAGCTTCAGTGACCGAATGCCTTTGCTGTCTGGACGAGAGAGAGCAATCTTCTGTGCCTATTGATTGCTAGTCACTTGTGTATTATTATGTGATATTCCTTTGCTTGGGGTAAGAAAGAATATTTTATTTGTATTATACATTGTTAGTATTAAATATATGGTCACCAAGTGTGTGTGCCAGAAGTGAGTGCGACATTTGCTAATGGAAGCCAGTACGACGCCATTGTAGAAGCAGTCATAATAGGAAGTAGGTTATGTCATGCCGACCTACGTAGATGCCAAATGCAGTATTATATGAACAATAAATAAAAAGAGAAAATATATTGGCTAGTGGCTTTCCACCTTTTGCGAATACTAAAGCAGTAGACCAAAAAGGAGGTTGGCTTTTGCAGAGCCTTACATGTTTAAATAGTATGCAAAATCATGCAAAGACTGTTTGAAAGAAAGAAATAAACAGGTCACGGGACTTTTGCATCCTCACAGGTTGAGTTATGGAAAGAAATCACTACTTGAGAGATAGTGGTTTTGAAACTTATTGAAAAGAAAAGAATGAAAACACAGACCTGACTGTGTATATAATGAAGTTAAAGTTTGGGGCCTAATGTTCAGCCCACTTGTATGACTCAGTTAACCATAATGTGTGTTGTTGTGGCATGAATCTAGTTTAGACCAGTGCTACAGGGAAGGCTATTTCGCTCTTGTTTCAGGAACGGTATCACCCGATATATAAATATTTCCAAGAGATCTGTAGAAAACTGCGTTTCTGAATGGATGCTCGTCAGATTGAATGCAGCTACATTCTTTACGTCTTCATGTCACGAAAGATGTGGTGAATCAACACTCTTCTTGAGCCTACATTAACGTCAGACCTATTCTGAAGATAAGTGCCTATATTCCAGGCACTTGACATTTTATTCAAATATTCTAAAATAAAAGAACAGCCACAACTTATGACTTTCCATACTGAGAATGATTAAAACTACAAACTTTCAGATATAAGTATAGAGTTTTAAATAAGTTTCAAACCAGACTTGTGAGAGTATTTGTTCCCAGTGACTTTTTGTAGTTAGTGAAATATTATGGACAGAGATCCAAAAACTATTTATGTACAGACTGTAACCAATAATTTGTTGTTTTGGGTTGAAATTCCTGCCCAAAAGATAAACGGGGACAGGAATAATAAATTATTGTATATATGAAAATATCCCCTATATACATAACCCAACTTTAACAAACAGTCTTGCTTCTTTTAATATTATTGAGTTTTTCAGTTCTGTTTGTCTCTGTTCAGTCATAGTCTTACATACTTTCCCCTAGACACTCAGACAGACAACATCATAGAGCCTAGTGTACACATAGTGAGATCTTAGAGGTGGCGGATAGGAACCCTGAGAAGAATTCAACCTCAACAGTTAGACTCAGGGAACTTACATAGCTTGACCTCACTGTGTTCATCTTTACCTTGTCTTACCCTTCAACCTCTTTACGACAGAACGAATAAGTAGAAAAAATAAATAATAAAAATTAATTTATTTAAATTAAGAAATGAGCATTTCATGTTCATGATTCAATCTATGATTTTTATTTTTTAATACCTGTGTTTTCGCATGTCGTATTGGCAAACGTACAGAACCGCGAATACTGTTTTAAAAAATAATTTCTTATTGGCCGTTGTGGGCGGTTGGGAAAAAAAAGTCGCGAGTGTGGACAGAACACATTGAGTAAAGCAATGCAAAGCATCACAAGGAATTCAATTTTTTTTTTCTGGAATCTTCACAGTAAAATTTAAAAGAAAAAAAAGAGAACGAACGAACGAACTTATTTTCACACGGCTAAGAATTGGAAGCGCAGGCTCATGTAACATTTTACCCTTTCACTCTCACTTATCTTGCATACTAAATCCTTTCATTCCCACATGTTACTTTAAGCATTAATTTACAGGCATGCAACATTATAAAGGTAATATAAGATAGATAGATAGATGGATGGATGGATGGATGGATGGATGGATGGATGGGTGGGTGGGTGGGTGGGTGGACGGACGGACGGACGGACGGACGGACGGACGGACGGACGGACGGACGGACGGACGGACGGACAGACAGACAGACAGACAGACAGACAGACAGACAGACAGACAGACAGACAGACAGACAGACAGACAGACAGACAGACAGACAGATAGATAGATAGATAGATAGATAGATAGATAGATAGATAGATAGATAGATAGATAGATAGATAGATAGATAGATAGATAGATAGATAGATAGATAGATAGATAGATAGATATTAATAACATTTTTTTAAGGTCAAAATAAATTGTTTGGGCATTCAAAACGCAGAAAACGGTTTTTTTTTTTTTTGGAATGAAAAAAGAAGAAAAAAAGTAGGAAAATGAAAAAAAATGTGCATATCTGCTCAAATTAGCAATGTGGAAAATGTTGAATACTTTGAAATGAGAATTGTCACCAAGAATATTCAACATTAACAGTAAAATCAAGGACTTAATACATCTATCTTGACAGCAATTTTTTTTTTTTTTTTTTTTTTTTTTTTTTCGTACGCCAGCTAATACTCGAGGCGAAATCTCAGGTTATTATTTTATGTCTAACCTGACATTGATTTTACGTGAGTATCCCTTTATTTCTTGTACAGAGACAGGTGTCCCTCGCCATTCAGGCAAATACTCGCCGATTTCGGAGGTACCCATTGCAGCTGGGTCGGCTCAAGAGCCGCCAGTCCCTGGTCGATGACACTCCTTCAAATGTCCTCGCCAGGTCTCGAGTTAATCCAGTCCAAATCCCGGTCGACGAAAAATCATCAAATGCCGTCGCCCGGGTTTGATCCTGTATCACCCGGTCGCCAGAGCGGTGTTGTAACCACTACGCTAGCGCGGCTCCCAAATGACAGCAATGATATCAAAATAAGAATATAAAAGGCAAAAGGAGTTTTCATTGTGTTGGGAAATGATATGGAAATTTAAAGAACACGACACAAAAATTAGAATCTTCAACTCAAATAGAAAGCTTGAAGCATCGAGTACAACAAAAACAACGATTGAAAAGTTAAAGATGCGGGTTGGTGTATAATTGGAGGATCAGAAAGTGTTATATATTGTCTTCGTTACTGTATGGTGTAGAAACACGGACAATCAGTAAGCAATTGAAAGAAAGAATTGAGGCTCTCGAGATGTGGATATAGAAGACTGGGGTGCATCTCATGGAAAGAGAAGAAAACAAAAAAGAAAGTCCTAGAAAACCTAGTTGTGAAAAGATAACCAATAAAGGAAACCACAATAAGCCAGCTAAAATATTTTGGCCACATAAACAGACATAACACCCTGCAGAAGACCATAACAGAAGGGAGAGCTGAAGGCAAACGTGCAACGGACAAACAGCGCTATAAGTGGAAAGATAACATCAAGAGATGGACAGGAAAGAGTCTATCTGTGTGCACCATCAAGATAAAAGGCCGAAGACGTTGGAGATCCATTACAGCCAACCTTCGTTGTGGAGATGGCAGCTGATGATGATGAGCAGGATCAAAATAGTATGACAAGAACGTCAATGGGAAACTGATGACAAGAACAAGGTAAGTGCCAGTGGAACAATAGATAACCAGAAGGCACCGACTTTGGCCATGACACACTCTATAGAAACACGTTGATAGCATTATAAGTTAGTTCTAGTTCTGGAATTCCTAGTGAGATAATACAAAGGGAGGCCAAAACACACACGGTGAACACAACCGAAAACAGATATGAAATGGATAAAGAAGACATGGAAATACCTTAAATGGATAGAACATGAGCGGAAGTTTTACCGGATCTGAAGGGTGCTGAATGAAGTTGAATCAACTTTTTTGTCAAATTTTGGCATACAGCACGCAATGTCACTCACAGGGAAACCAGATCTGTGCAGCTAATCGATTTGGCACACGATGATGTTATTTCATTAGATGCTTTCAATAATGTTTTCATGAATCCCATACGAGCACTTATAACCTCTATGTCACAACAAACAAAGCGTGATGTGTGAAAAATTCATAGCCAGCAAACGCCACAGACAAAACTAATTTACGGATTCCCTCCTCGATGTTATCAGCTTTGTCGAAACGGGACGTGTTTCCGCGCAGTTTGTGCCGAATGCAATGTTATCGCTTTTTTCACACTTTATTATTGCATTGTGGTACAATATAATCCACTGTCTTGGGATTACGACTTTTTGGTGAGGTACAAGCAATATTGTCTGTTTGTGTGTGTGCCGCGCAACATCTTGTGAGAACACTACAACGATGGAGTGCTCTATGTGAAGTCCCATGTCGGTGGTGCTATGCCCGCATTATGGACATCAGCAGCATCGTAATTATTTAAAAAAACATCAGCAGCATCGTATTATCATTACAATGATTATTAATTTTTCACTTCAAACATTGCGCTCACAAAATATAATAACAGCGTGCAATATTTATCGCCGTTCAATATAATGTATTGTTGTTTAAATGAATATTCGAAGTGAAAGATTAGAATTTCCTTTTAATGTCGGCTCTTAAAACATTCGAGCTCACCATATCGACTGAATATATCCGTTTCTCACTGCAAAGTAAAATGCATGTCATTGTTAAATTAGTATCCACAACTTTAAAAAGTAGCGCATATATTAACAATGTCACGGTCACCGCAATGGCTTCTGGGGGCTTTTTCCACCATGTACCGGGTTCGATTCCCAGAAGAGGGAATATAATTTATGGAAATGTTTTTTTCCAGAACCAGTGGTATTAATGACGTCATACTCCCCCATGGTCTCCTGAGTAGTGGGAGCGAATGCCTACCTTCTCGGGTAGGGACGAAAAAATAGGAGGTCCCGTGTGCAAGTTTCGCACGGTAAAGATCCCACAGCAGATGGAAATCGTAAAGAGCAAGCCATAAGGTCGCTGCCCTACAAAAAGTGTTAAACTAGAAACCTATCGACTACAAAAATATTTAAAGAATGTGTGATTCCTATATATACACATTGGGATTCTCGCCGGTGCTACAGAGTTCGTGCACTGTGCTGAGATCCTCCATGTGTGGTCTAAGGGAAGAGATCGAATGACTGATCAGTTGATAGCGTTACACGACAATCTCTCTTCTGGAATCCTCAGGGTAAAAGCAATAGTGGGAAGCAAAAAAAAACACACACACAAGCACACATGGAGAAGGGAACTGGAATAGGTGTGACAAGGATTAACAAGACACGAACAGACTTTGAAAGGAAGGCAAAGCACATACTGCAGTGAACGGTGTAGCATATAGTAACAACCTACTTCTCTCCACGAAAAAAACAAAATTGTTTTGATATGTCAGAAACATTGACCTGACTCCTGCCTTTATTAGAGTCATTACTGTGGAAGTCTGAAGGCGAACGTGCAAGAAGAAGATCGTGAAGGCTTGGCATGTTTTTGTTGAAGCGCTAAGCTCCAATGGGAGGTGAGAGATGTTGATGATTTGACGCGAAGACCTACCTGAAGATAACCTATGTTATTTACTTCTTAATATGCTTAATGCCTTAAGTAGCCCATTGATAAGAGGTCGCAGAGGGTGGGTCTGAAAATATACAAGAATTATGAGAATGAATTCAGGAAATGATAACACCATTGCACTTGAATTAACACTTGTACGATTCGACACAAATCTTGGCAGCAATATAGATACAATTGGAGGGACAGACATTGATATCAAAACAAGAATAAAAGCCAAGTTGAGATTTCATTGCATTGAGAAACATATAGATATCAAAAGAAATCTATTCCAACGCAAAAATCTGAATTTGGTACATAAAATATTAAGTCAGACCTTTTTTAATTCGGTCCTGAATCATAGAAAACAGCAGCCAGGAAGTGACAGCTTTTCTTAAATGGATGCTTGCGTAGAATAGAAAATTTGAGCAAGATCACTAACCTGGAACTGATAATGTCTATCCATTAAAGGTATTTATGTCATCTTAATACCTTTTAAATCTGTCTCCAGTTTGTCTGTCATTGTGCTTTGGTCCATACATCTCTAACTCTGGGAATTCCAGACTGTCTTGTAATACTTCCTACTTGTTTGCTCAGTATACATCGTATGCAACATCAACAATTCTTCCTTATATGAATACTACTTTAACCACAAACATGGTTTTCAAGTCTTGTTTAAAAGCTTTCATTTACATGCTCTCAACAAGTTTCCTCAGTTGCTATGAATCTGGACAAACAGGGATGTCAAGACCCTCCATAATAATAATCTAGTTAGCTTCTTTATCGGGAGGTCGTAGAGGCTAAGAGGTATGGCATCGAATTATAAAGGTACTTGGTTCGATTCCCAGTTGAGGGAATATAATTTATGGAAATTGTTTTATTTTTCCAGAACCAGTGGTTCCAGTGATGTCATACTCCTCCCTGGTCTCCTAGATAATGAGATCGGATGCCTAGCCTTCTCGGATAAGAACGAAAAAATAGGACGTTCCGTGTGCAAGTTGCGCACGTTAAAAATCTCTCGGCAGTTGGAAATCGTAAAGTTTAAAATTTAGAAACCTACCTACCTAAAACATATTTATAAAATGTGTGATTTCTATATACACACATTGCGATTCTCGCCGGTTGCTACGGAATTCGTGCACTGTGCTGAGATCCTCCTTGTGTGATCTAATGGAGGAGATCGGAGCATTGATGGAGTTGTCCGTGTGCAATGAAGATAGTCTTTCAAACCTAACCAAACCTAACCAAACCTAACCAAACCTAACTCTAGCGCATCCATCTGTTGCATCTAATAATGACGTTGGTAATCAATGTCCCATACTTCATTATTGGTTTAATCTTTCAATTCAAGATAGCCTGGGGCTCTTAATCAGCTGTTGCTGACTATTAAAACAATTGTTGTTTTTTTCCCCCCAGAACATATTCATAAACAATATAAACATATAATTATTATTTTATTATCATCATTATGTGACATGTCTTGGGGCGTTGAGAAACAGTCACTCCACAAAACTATTTGTCTTTTGAGCATTCCATTACTTCACACATTTGTTGTTTTCGCAGCAAAACATGAATGAAAATAGTTGAATTGTACGCACTTGTAAGAAAGAAAGAAAGAAAGAAAGAAAGAAAGAAAGAAAGAAAGAAAAAAAGAAAGACAGAAAGACAGAAAAAAAAACGTTAAACAATGGACAAATAATGGAAGTGATATACTCATCGGGGGGATCATCCGAAATTCACCATCACCTTGCTGCAAGAGTGAACCGTGAAAGAGCACAGGTCAAATACGACCCCAATGTTGCTTTCCCTGTCATTGTATGAAACTGTCCCATTTTTTCCTTCTGTCTTCGTCTGCAACGTTTACCCTCAATCTGTCCCGTTAACAGGTTGTCTAAACCCTCATTTTTATCTGTATACCCACTTTAACTGTCTGTCAGTGTGTATCTGTCTTGGTGTCTACTTTCTACATTGTGTCTTTCGTGTTTATGCACATGTGTCTGTCTATTTATTTATTTATTTATTTAAATATCTGCCTGTTTATGTACTTTATACTTTTGTCTGCTTCAACGTTTTAAAATAGCCATCATTTTGTATTTTGCTACAAAAACACGTGGTCTGATAGGAGATACTGCAGTAGGTGAGTGTTTTGCTAGAGACCACTATACTAAGTCCAGTTTTATGAGTTAGGGTGACCCGTTCACTACCTCACTGCCTTTGCCTTCCCTACTCCAGAGAAGAGTCAGGTACCTATTTACAGCTAGTTAGTTTTACAAGGTTTTGAACGCGCAACACGGTAACTTTACCAACAGAGGCTAGCGCTCTACCTATTTTGCCCCACTGACGCTCATTTTGCTAAAACAGGCTTTCAATATGAACATTGCATAACCGTGTGGTTCCCGAGGGTGTCTATGGAAACACAGAAATAACAAGACAAGTGCTGCCTCAGACGGGACATAGGAGCACCGACGGATTATTCATTAGGCACGAGCTTATGGCCTCAGGCTTATAGGGGCCGCCTCGAAAAAAAGCAACGCAAAAATATTTTTGTTTAGCTGCTTGTCCTTTAGCAGTTACTGCCGTAAGGGTCTGAAGTTGTGGCGTTATTATCTCATTTATTACAAATAAGGGAGGGAAACCTGAGGCCTGTAAACAGTAAATTAATATGAAACAAATATAAAGGTATGTTATCAGGCACTCGCAGGAAATAAAGAAGTAGAACACCAGACAACAGAAAAACAACAGACATGAGTGGCTCACCCAGGATTTTAACACTGGACCTTCCGTGCGACAACCCCGCCTAGCCATGCAAGCGAATCACACTATCCGCTCTGCCATCTACGCATCATCAAAAATGATGTTTCAATGGCAGGTCAATAGTGCGAACCACAATACACGACACCAGAAGTCCTCCATGGGCAGTTCAGCCTATTAATGACGCAATCACTTCTGTTGTATTTCTAGTTTTTCTGTTGTCTGGTGTTCTACTTCTTTATTTCCTGCGAGTGCCTGATAACATACCTTTATATTTGTTTCATATTAATTTCATATTAATTTACTGTTTACAGGCCTCAGGTTTCCCTCCCTTATTTGTAATAAATGTTTGTACAATACCAAACCTACCCACTATCCTGTTCTCACTGTTCTAGTCTACTATCATTTACTGGACACAGTATTAAGGTCCTAAGGGTCTTGTTCGATTCGGCCTATACTGCTTGATAGAAATACAACAGAAGTGATTGCGTCATTAATAGGCTGAACTGCCCATGGAGGACTTCTGGTGTCGTGTATTGTGGTTCGCACTATTGACCTGCCATTGAAACATCATTTTTGATGATGCGTAGATGGCAGAGCGGATAGTGTGATTCGCTTGCATGGCTAGGCGGGGTTGTCGCACGGAAGGTCCAGTGTTCAAATCCTGGGTGAGCCACTCATGTCTGTTGTTTTTCTGTTGTCTGGTGTTCTACTTCTTTATTTCCTGCGAGTGCCTGATAACATACCTTTATATTTGTTTCATATTAATTTAGCGTTATTATCTCCCCTGCTCAGCAATAGTAGTCCGACAATGGCCAAACTACAGTGTAGTGATGAGGGTCTTCAAAGATATCAACGTTTCCTCAAGATTACTCTTGGCAGAGATAAAAATAGAAGAAAGATGCTTCTATTTAAGGGAGCCTCACAGGATATTACAGAAAAGCAAGCATAAAAACTGAGATCATCTAAGCTGTCATGAACATACAATTCTACTGTCCCTTCTATGAGGCAATGGATTTGCGAACGTGTTTCTGAGCCCTTAGCTGAATGTGATTCAGCACAATCTTAATCTAATAGCTCTATCTACTTATGTATTTAGAACAGTATTGAGTCATACGGGTGCAGACATACACTTCACTAAATAGTGATTAATCCAACTATAGCTTTCAGTTACAGATAAACGAGTTTAATAATCACTTCTAATTTATCAATGTTAAATAAATAAAACAGAAGTGATGATATTTATCACCATCGGATGATTTGAACTGTGGTGGACATTATGTACAATTGTTTCATTTTCTTTGTGGCGCTGTTATGGAACATACCTTCTGGTGTGGTGTCGGTTGGCGTCTGCTTCAGCCGCTGTTGGTTCACGCAGGTACTTTGGACTGTAACTTCTTACTTACTTTCTAACTTAGTCGTTCCTCTTCTACCGTGAGATGTAGAGGTTTGGAAAAGAGAGCGCTATACTATTCTATCGGCTGTCTTCCTCCTGGCCTGGTTCCATTCTAGTCTTCTGTCCTTCAAATATTGTCTAAGGTCGTCCTCCATGTCTGGATCCCTGGTTCTTAGTTTCCCATGTTTGCCTGGTAGCCGATCTTCTCCCATTCTGCAGACATGGCCAAACCATCTCAGTTGGGACTGTTCTACTTGTGTCTGCAGGGGTTGGGTTTTTAGACCTTGACGTATCGTCTGGTTGCGAACCATGTCTCTTCTTTTTACTTCAACCACCTTCCTCAGATACCTCATTCCTGAGGTTTGGATTTCGCTTTTGTGGGTTGTAGTCATTGCCCATGACTCGCATCCATACGTCAAGACTGGGACATAGGTGGAGCAGTATAGAGCCATATTCGTCTTCTTACCAACTTCTCTTCTGCTGAGGAATCCTCGATTTATGGCTTGAAAAAAGTCTCACAGCTGCTACTCTTTGGGTAGCCAACTCTTCTTTGATGCCTTCCTTCCGGTCTGTGACAGCTCCAAGGTATTTAACGTGATCGACCTGCTCCAGGACCTGTTCTCCCAGCTTAATCTGATGTCTTCTTTCTTCTCGTGATATCACCATGGATTTTGTTTTAGAGCTGCTTGTGATCATCCCTCTCTTCTCCAGCTCTTCCTTCCAGACCTGCAGGTTGGATTGGAGATGTGCCTCAGATTTAACAATCAGGGCAACACCATCAGCAAATTTCAGCTCTGAAATACAAACCTGTCTCATCTTCCAGTACCTCACTGAATACTTTCTTGTCCTCTCCTTACATGCCTTGATCACATCATCCATGAGGAGTATGAAAAGATAAGGCGATAGGATATCACCTTGTCTTACACCAGTGGTGGTCCTGAATTCTTCTGATTTATGGTTTGCCGTCCTCATTTAATTTCTGCAAGACTTGTAGAAGCTATGTATAGCATGAATCAGAGGTGTTGGAATGTTCTTTTTTGCCAAACAGTCCCTGCTTTTGCTCCAAGGGACCTTGTCAAACGCCTTTTCCAGATCTAAGAAGCAAAGATGGATTCACTCTTTTACTCCAGAGCCTTTTCATTCAACTGTCTGAGTGTGAAGATTACGTAGTACTTCGATTTGCCTGGAAGCCACATTGGACCTCACCCATTTGTGGCTCAGCTAGGCGCCTTAGTCTCTGCTCCAGTATTCTAGATTAGATTTTATCAGGGACACTGAGAAGGGATATGCCTCTATGGTTTCCACATTGTCGATTGTCATCCTTTTTGAAAATCGGTGTTATTATGGCAATCTCCCAATCTTTTGGTATGGTCTTGTTGCACCAAGCTGCCTGTAGGACACTTAGGAATAATATGTCGCCTGCTGCTCCCATGTGCTTAACCATTTCTGGTGTCATACCATCATGTCCTGCTGCTTTGTCCATCTTGATTTTCTCCGGTGCTGCCTTCAGTTCTTCCAACTTTATGTTATGTTCATCACCATTGGTGTCCTCTTCTGTGTCAGTGGTTATCATTTCTGATGCTTGACCTTGCTCACCATCCAGGAGCTCTGAAACATATTCTTTCCATCTTTCCATTTCATAGAAGCAGGACGCTTGAGAGCTGAGAAGTGTGTCGTGCCTTGAATATAGATATAATTAATAAAAAGTATAAGGGCGCCATAGTCCAGCAAGCAGTACATCTGAGGTTGTGCTAATTCAACGTTCCTGTGTGTGTATTCTTTGAATTGTGGTAAGACCGAAATTATTAACATTATTTATACTATTAATTATGTTGTTTGACTTGGGTAATGAAGAAAACATTACGACTGTAAGTAAAGAAGTCATTAGTAGACTTATACAAGCCTATTTGTTGCTCCATCATGTTACCAAGCTACCAGAAAGGTAGTAGTAAAATATTTATAGGTTGTCACCAGGAATCACATCACCTATCACATTGTATGGAAAAAGATCATTGAGAATGGCAGAGGCGTTGCAGACATTAGGGAGAGGAATATGAAAACTTGTACAAAGTGTTACCTCATTTTATGGAGATGTGCTGAGTTGGTCAGAGAGATCTGATCCAGGTCTTTTAGGTTAAATATTGTATTGTTTGTAAAATTGATGGATTACGTATTATGCTAAGACAGAACATAATTTTCATGTTACAGGGTTTTTGTCTGGCACTAGTCAGGTGCCAGATTCCTGTGTGAAAAAGTTACTCCAGCAGAGATAGAGGTACTCGCGGCCTACCCTATTTCTTTTGGGACAAGATCAACAGTGGCTGTTGGCAGATCATACATCTATATTCAATCCTCCAGTGCCAGTTAAGTAAACAAGCCCTGGCACGAGGAGAATTTATCAACTGTTCCACTTCATAAACCTGAAAAGGAAATATAAATAAAGACTCTCTGTCAAGAAGTAAAGTGTATAAAGAGAAAAGAAACATTGTGACAAAGACTGGGCGTGATGTTAACACCCCAACCAGCCAGCTCATAACACTTTAGAAATAGCTAGAAATTTTACAATACCGTAAAAACTACAATATATATATATGATTAAGGACAAATTGTCCTCTTTTAGTTAATTAAGTATGCCTATTATTTATGTATATATTTAAATTGATCTCATGTGATTTGACAGTCCTAACCAAAAGAATCTTAGGTACAGGACTAATAAAGTTATAGAAAAAATTGTATATTATGTGGCCGGGGGAGTGGACGGGAACGGCACCGAATCAAGTTAGATGTGACCGCGCTTGGTCACGATGACAAATCAAGTCTAGTGTGACAGGGTGAGAATGGGGTGGAATCTTTTATCAATGTTCATCTGTTGTTTTACTGGCGACTGCCAGAGATGGTGATTACAGAATAGGAACATAACCCAGGTGGTTCTTTTGGAGACTCGTAACTGTGTTTATGTTTTAGGCTGCATGATCGTCGAAAATATGGTAATATTCTTTTCTCTATTACCTGATGTAAACAAACGACACTTCCTACTGACGTTCAGGAAATAAGTTCAAGCTTGATTAAATATGAATGAACACCTTTATTAAGTGTCTGCACACTCTGACAACTTCATAATAGTTCATAAATACATGTGCTTCTGTGGTATACAAACCAGTCATCCCAAGAAATAACACACAGCCATCGAACTTACAAGATGGTCCAAACCCCAAAATCACTGCCTCGCACGTCTCGTGCCTAAAACCAACTAACTTAACCCCCTTCTCTCAAACCATCACTTCCGTCCTAACTACTGGGCAATTCTACCCCAAGTTCGATGACGTCATTTCTTAACCTTTAATTAAATCACTCATAGGATTTGTGACTAGTGTTATTACGCTAACTAGACACGCTCAAATACTTAGTGTTTAATCTTGCTAAGTATTCTTACCCTAACTATAATTAAGTGGCAGCACCTTAGTGTTAATCCGACGTAACAGTCCGTACTGTCACATACGCCCGGGGCCACTAAAGTGTATCCCGTAGGAGACACTTTATTCCCTAGAAAAAATTTACTAACTCTAAAAACAATTATTGTGATTCATATATCCCACCATAAATCATGTCGGAAGGACTACAATAAACAATAGATGGGAATAATGGATGAAATAACACCATTAACATTTCACACACAAAAAAATCGATCATGAAGGGGTAGGGACTGATGGACATAACATAAACGAGGGACAGATGGAAAAAAAATGGAAGTTATGGTAGCTACAAATAGTACTAATAAGTGGCAAAAAAATATATGGGCAAAATAGAACAGTGACTGAACAATCATCAACGAACTAACAAAACGCTTTATGGGTTTATAGTCATCAATATCTCTCACACTTGTGCGAATCATAAAACATAAAATAACATGACAAGCGAGTTAACGTCGCAAGGAAAAAAAAAACTGGCCAAAAAAAAAATGGCGCATGCACATAAAATATAGCGGATGCCCAAAATGGCTGTAACCCTACACTTCACTGAAGTGGGTGATGAAAAAAAAATATGAATGGAACAAATGGACATAGAACCACAAAACTTGGTGGCAAAGTATGGGCAAAATGGGTAAGTCTCATTTTAAAAAAATGACTTTGCCGGTGTAACAATAACCGAAAATTCAAACAATCATAATGCAATATGGTGTCATCATCATAATGAATCGTGAATGATGCCAACATTAGTGGCGGGTGAAGATGTACATTAGTTAATCACTTTTATTTAGTACAACAGAACATGTAAATCTTAAAAAAATCTGGGCAAAATCTTACATCAAAAAAACATGGCAAAAAGAAAAACACCCAAAAAAAATCACAGGGGTACAAAAGATGGTCAAATATTACATCAGTCAAAAATAATGTGACATAATGACGCTAACGCGTGTAAAAGGGAACTACATCAACTACAATATATCAGGACTGCAGAGATCGTCTGAGTTGGTGGATCTCCATCAGCAGTGGTCGAAAGGATGTTGTAAGGGAAATGTTCATGTACCGGTAGATTCAGCAATGTTTTTCTTGCGGACGAAAATGTAACAGCTCTCCATAAATAACGGCTGTTGGACTTTCCTATCTGAACTGGAAATGTGCGTAAAGTGTGTAACCCAGATGTTCAAGGATGCGTAACGATTGGTCTTCACGGTAGCATCAGGATCAAGCAATTCAGCAAGAGGGGTATTGTGTAGGAGACCTGCATCGGAAGACACGAGAAGCAGGGTCGACTTCATGCTAAAAATAATAGCAGGGCAGGAAATGTCAACCTGACCGGAGACGGCATCTGGAGGTAAGTGCAGTTCAATTTGTAAACATCTTTGCAAAAATGTTCATTGCTTCCAATCTTTCAATGGCTTACAATAACAGGCGAGGGTCGTACTGTGTAGGTTGGGATGTAGGAACAATGGCATGGACTACGGGAGTGGACGGGAAACAACGGGAGGGTCGGGGTGGAGGCTGCAGACTGGTATGAGGATAACGGAAGGGAACACGCAATCTACGGGACGGAGGTGTGACAGGGGGAGGGAGAGGCGGAGGAGAGGGACTACGGTAAGGAGAATGAACAGAACCACGGGAGCGACGAAAACGGGTTCGTACATGGACGGCCCGCTGGTGAAGGTGCTTAGGAAAGGGAACAGAATCGTAAATGAATTTTGGATGACGACGTCTAAAGAGAAGACGAGCTGAGGGAAGAGGAACATCAGGTCCAATATCAAAAGAAGAATAATCGGGGGAAGAGGCAAGATCAGAGGAAGGGGGAGAAAAATAACCGGAGGGAGGTGGAGGAAAATAACCATAAGGAGGAAGAGAAGGTTCAACATCTGAAGAGTCAGTCTCATGTTCTGTATCAAGGTCGGAGGGAGGCGGAGGAAAATAACCATAAGGAGAAAGAGAAGATTCAACATCTGAAGAGTCAGACTCAGGTTCTGTATCAAGGTCGGAGGGAGGAAAAGGAAAATAACCAGGGGGATGAAAAGCGGGGTCAGAAGAGAGATTACCTCCGAAATCGGCGAGTATCTGCCTGAATGGCGAGGGACACCTGTCTAAGTACAAGAAAAAAGGGATACTCACGTAAAATCAATGTCAGGTTAGACATTAATAATAACCTGAGATTTCGCCTCGAGTATTAGCGGGCGTACGAAAAAAAAAAAAAAAAAAAAAAGAAGAAGAGAGATGAACAGAGGGAGGAAAAGCGGGGTCTGAAGGGAGGTGAACAGAGGGAGGAAAAGTGGAATCAGAAGAGAGGTGAACAGGGGAGGAAAAGTGGAATCAGAAGAGAGGTGAACAGGGGGAGGAAGGGAGGTATGGACAGGAGTTGCGGCAGTAATAGGAGGTACAATAATATCATGCTGAGGCGAAGCATGAGAGGGGCCTGGAGTAACGGAGGGTAACTCAGCCAAGCGAGCATCACGGGAGAGGATACGTGAGTACAGCTCAGGTGGAGGAATATGAACCTCAGCGGTGTAACAGGAATGATAACGTCTGTTAAAGGTCTTTCTCCACTGTGTTATTGGCTTTATATATGCTGTTAGTCCATCTTCTGTCGTTACCATACATCTTTGTTGGTCACTCGTAACATTATTTATTTCAATTATCTGTCCTTGTTTTATTATATTGATAACGTTTCTCACTGAAATGCGACAGTGTCTTTTATTGAGACTGTTCCAGTGTGCCCTTCCAGCAGCTGTTTGTTGCTGTGACAATTGTTGTTGAAGCAGATGGTTTTGCTTTTGCAACAAAAATACTTGATGCTCTAGATGTTGAATGGGTGAATCCATCATAAAAGACAGTTACGAGCTGGTCACGGGCACCAAATCAAGTTATGTGGCCGGGGGAGTGGACGGGAACGGCACCGAATCAAGTTAGATGTGACCGGGCTTGGTCACGGTGACAAATCAAGTCTAGTGTGACAGGGTGAGAATGGGGTGGAATCTTTTATCAATGTTCATCTGTTGTTTTACTGGCGACTGCCAGAGATGGTGATTACAGAATAGGAACATAACCCAGGTGGTTCTTTTGGAGACTCGTAACTGTGTTTATGTTTTTGGCTGTATGATCGTCGAAAATATGGTAATATTCTTTTCTCTATTACCTGATGTAAACAAACGACACTTCCTACTGACGTTCAGGAAATAAGTTCAAGCTGGATTAAATATGAATGTATACCTTTATTTAGTGTCTGCACACTCTGACAGCTTCATAATAGTTCATAAATACATGTGCTTCTGTGGTATACAAACCAGTCATCGCAAGAAATAACACACAGCCATCGAACTTACAAGATGGTCCAAACCCCAAAATCACTGCCTCGCACGTCTCGTGCCTAAAACCAACTCACTTAACCCCCTTCTCTCAAACCATCACTTCCGTCCTAACTACTGGGCAATTCTACCCCAAGTTCGATGAAGTCATTTCTGAACACTTTAATTAAATCACTCATAGGATTTGTGACTAGTGTTATTACGCTAACTAGACACGCTCAAATACTTAGTGTTTAATCTTGCTAAGTATTCTTACCCTAACTATAATTAAGTGGCAGCACCTTAGTGTTAATCCGACGTAACAGTCCGCACTGTCACAATTACTAACTTTTAACAACCGGTGTTGGTTGATTTGATCACATAGATTAATATTGGTGTTTGTGTGTTTGTTTGTGTAATTAATTACCATCACACCACACTTGCATAACCCTAGACATTAAACTTAGCTATCATACATACTAGTCAAGAATAGGTCTGATTGAGGTCATAAGGTGGTTGTTAAGGTACGGTCCGCCCGTTCGTTTATTCCCGTGTATTAAAAGAGTTTGTCTGCATTTGATATATGTATACCATTATTATTCCCATATGTGTCTATATGAATGTTAGAACATTGGTATACAACAAAAGTGTCACGCGAATGTTTTATTCGTGGGTATGCCAAAAACTGCACTGTATCGTCCCTGTATTATTTATGCAGTGTTCTCTCACAAGGGATCACGAATTAGTAATGTCTCAGATATGCCCAACAGCTCAAATATAACCAGGTAAGAAGCCAATGCTGTTCCGGTAACATAACAACACAGTTTATTGAAAACTCATGAGACATGATAACCGTCCTTAGTTAATGTCATTCTGTCTATTCGTAACATAGAGTTATACTCCTTGACGGTAATACATTGTTGCTTATTAGTCCCAATACTTCTATACATCTCTATGTATTGATTATATCCGTGCCCTTCTACGGTACCTTCTTTTCAAACTCATATAACTTCATTAACATGAATTTCCCAAATTCAGCACACATTAGCGACAAAGCAGGATTTTTTTAGACTCCGATTTTTACGGTGTATAGACCTGCCCGTCTAAAAAATGTATAAGCATCAAATTATACATTATTAATAGTACTCATCCTGGTATGCACTCCTATGCATGGCACGAATCAATATACCCTTTTTTCACGGGTTTTCAAGCAAACCAGCAAACACAAGGCTGTTCACGTCTTGTTTTTATTTGGGGTCCATTTTGTTCTCTACGTCATTGTTTCAAGACCCAAAAAACTCCTACGTCATCCTTTTTTTACTGCGCGCAATAATAATGCACCTAAGTGTACTATTCACATATCTTCAAATATTTTCACCAAACTCAACTCAGCGCTCTTTGATGCGCCACAACAAAATGTTGTAAAAAACCATACGCAACAATTACCCCCTACCACCGTTAAGAAAAAAGACACGTAGTTTCTTTTTTCTTCAAAATTGTACCACTTAAGGTAATTTAAAAAAAAAATAATAATACCAACATAATACTATCCTAAGTCTCAGTAAGTTTAATTCAGCTAATGTCTCATAATATAATCAGTCAGTCGTCGATGAGATGAAACGGTGATAAACAAGTCATATAATCTACTGCCTTATGAATAAAATCCATGTAGGAAGTAATAATATTACTAAATTAAAACAAATTACGGGAAATCAACACCACCCTCTATTACCTCTAGTATCAATAATACTAGAACCAAAACTTATATAATATGGTTACATCTAATAGGATTACCTATCCATAGGAAAATGATTGCAATAATGTGTACCTCACCAATACAGAGTACACTGCAAATCTTATATCTGTTTATTCCAGATCCAACCCCAAAAAATAGCAAATACATGCATACATTGGTTACAAATTACCTATGTCAATGCCCCTAGGAACCTCTATAATATACACGCAAAAATACTCTATAGAATATCATTGCCGTACAGTCATATTATAGTACACTGCATGTGCACCTTACACCATACACACCAAATTGTGTTCCGGATAAAACTAACAAAAATTCAATCCCAATTACATCACCACTACTGTTGACCATGGACTAACTGTCATTAAAAACTTGTGTACTGTCTTCCTGAGGGCACCTCGACAGTACGTCTGCAACCACATTGTCGGACCCTCGAATTGCTTGAATAGTATAATTATACGGCTTCATCAGAATCGAATAACGGGCTGCTCGGGCGCATTTATGGTTCTTCGTCTTTAAATACGCCAAAGCTTTCTGGTCTGACTGTATTACGAAAGGTACACCTAACAGATACTTCTCTAATTTGGTTACTGCCCATACCACTGCGAGAAGTTCCTTTTCCAACACCGAATAATTCATTTCCGCCTTGTTTAACTTTCTCGAAATGTACGTGATCGGATGCAGATGTCCATCAAATTGTTGAAGCAACACAGCACCAACGCCCTTGGACGAAGCGTCTGTTCGAAGAGTATAAAGATTATTAAGCCTGGGTAGTTTTAAAATCGGTGGGGATGAAAACAAATCTTTAATTTTAAGAAAAGCAGCATTGCATTCTGGAGTCCACCTAATTACATTAGGAGCCCCTTTCCTAAGTAGAGTGGACAGATCTGATGTAATTGAAGATAAGTTAGGAATAAATTTACCATAATATTGCACTAGTCCTAACACACTCCTGACTTGTTTTTTTGTCCTAGGAATGGAAAGATTTAGAATCTTGGAAACATTCTGCTCCAAAGTTTGAAGATTCCCATGACCAATCCTATGACCTAGAAAAGTAATCTCAGAGAATCCAATATACACCTTAGATGGTCTAGCAGATAACCCAGCAGATCTGAGCGTGGATAATAGAGAGTGTAAACCGTGAAAGTGTTCTTCCCAAGTGTTGCTAAACAAACAAATATCATCTATGTACGAGATTATATCTTGTCTATGCGAGAAGAGAATTCTCATCATTCTAGTGAACGTAGCAGGTGCGTTCATCAGTCCAAAACACATAAAATTGTATTGGAACAACCCTCTGGGAGTAGCAAAAGCCGTAAAATGTTTACATCTTTCCGCCAACGGGACCTGCCAATAACCTTTTGACAGATCGAACTTACTGAAATATACTGCATCTGCTAATTTTGGTAAAAGATCATCCAATAATGGTAACGGTTCGGCGTCAAAAATTGTGACCTGATTTAATTTTCTAAAATCAATGCAGAGCCGAATGTTATTGTCTTTTTTTCTTATTACAACCATGGGAAAAGTAAAATTACTTTGAGAAGAACTGATTATACCTAATTGCAGCATGTCATCTATTTCTTTGTTTACTTTGTCTTGAAAGTGTAATGGTATCGGGTATGGACGCACTCTAATAGCCTTTTCATCATTTAAAATGATGTCATGTGTGATGACATTTGTTTTGCCTTGTATATCTGTAAGTACATCATGAAACGAATGTAATAATTCGGATACATGTGTTTTGTTCTCAAGTGTAAGATTCGGACAGATTGTCACGTCCTCCCAAGTTTCGGTAGATTGAACCGGTAGACTAGGAAACGTCATTGATACAGCTGGGAAAGAAGATTCTTCTTCCTGAATAACTGATAAAGACGCCCAGCTCATTGGATGTGAACCTACATTATCAACCGCGTGAAAGACTGCCTGAAGATGTTCAGGTCTTGAGTGAAACTCTTTCAACATGTTAATGTGAAAAATCTTTCTTTGTCCCTTAACATCAAGGACATAATCGACATCTGAAATACGTGACAGAATCTTGAATGGACCACACCAAGTTATCAGTAGTCGATTCTGTTTGCTCGGTAAAAGCACGAACGCTTCGTCGCCTGGTACAAGAAGACGAAGACGTCTTGAGTGATTCTGTAACATACGAGCTTTTTCTTTAGCTCTCTCCGATGCATCTGTTGCCAGCTGGCATGCATCCATGATATTTTTCCTAAGATTTACAACATACTCGTAAGACGATTGAGTTTCTTGCGACAAGGAAGAATCAATCAACAAGTCTTTGAGTAAAGACAATGGACCTCTGGGCTGAGCACCAAATACAAGTTGAAATGGACTGAAACCTGTATGCTCATTCGGTATTTTACGATATGCAAAAAGTATCGCTGGTAAAACTTGGTCCCACTCTTTAGGAAAATCGATTGTAATTTTTCCTAACATCTGTTTTATTGATCGATTTAGACGCTCCACCATCCCGTTTGAGGCGGCGTGATATACGGAACTCAGTGATCTGTCTATATGAAACATTGCCAAAACCTCAGTCATTGCACCTGACACAAACTAAGAACCTCTGTCCGACAACAATTTTCTCGGAAATCCGATTCTAGTAAAGATATGAAACAAAGCATCAGCTACATCCTGCGTAGTAATGTTCTTGAGTGGTATGGCCTCTGGGCAACGCGTGCACAAATCTATACAAGTTAATACATATCTATGTCCTCTCGATGACATTATAGGAAGTGGGCCAATAATGTCCACGGCCATCTTCTCAAATGGACGCACCGGAATATCGGCTGCTTGAATTGGAGCCAAATGACGTGCCCCTCTAGACTTCACCTCCTGACAAGTAACACAAGAACGGCAAAACATCGCAATGTCTTTCGACATTCCCGGCCAGAAAAAAAGATGCCAGAATTCTAGATCTAGTACGAGAGTATCCCATGTGACCTGCACAACGGGAATCGTGAGCATGACTCAAGATATAGGATCTCATTACCTTAGGCACCATGATCTGAGTAGTAATATGACAAGATTTACTATCTCTGAATCTTCGCACTAATATGTCATTTACGATAGTATACCATTGTTTGTGAGAAGTATGACCATTTGTATCATCACATTGGACTAAACTAAAAAATTTCTTTAATGAAACATCACTGTTTTGTAAAGTAGAAAAAACTTCCTTGTTGATGTTACTGTGTAACCCATCATCAATAACTAGTGGTACTACATTATGTTGAGACTGCTCCTGTGCTCGAGTAACCACAACATTAGCCCCGTGTACGTGTTCTCGTTCCCAATTATTTATTTGCTCAAGAGTACACTCTTTAAAACCGTGAATGCGACCAAGAACTAAATCGCAAACTGGATTCGGCAACAAACATACTTTTATTTGTCCCGTAAAAAATGGCGTCTCGATATGAACCACAGCCGTTTGAAATTTCTCAATTCTACCACCAAACGTAATGCACTTAACCCATGTGCCTGTACAACAAGAAGGATCAACCAAACATTGTCGCACACCTACCGTCGTGCAACCTGAATCCTTTAATAAAGTTACTGGCATGCCATTAAGTAAGCCCTTGTGAAACTCTAAAGACCCGGTTCCTTCATGAGCTGACATAGCAGGTAACGCCGGCAATGGGTGTCCACATCTCAATCTGGATACCACGTCAGGCTGAAATAGATTCTTGCATTCCAAACATGTTTCAGCATTATTAAAATCAAATGACGCACACGCATTTGCTTGATTAACAGTATTATTGTTATCTGCGACATTATTTTCCGACATTTGAACGGAATTACCATGGTAAGCAGATCGATTATAACTATTTGACCGAAATGCCCTGTCATTTTGTTGTCTATTGTTATACAAATGTCTATTATTATTCTGCGAGTAACGTGCTTTATTGTAACTGTAAAAGTTAGGAGTGTTTCGTTGCCAATTCATTCTGTCTCTGTTTCCCAAATCAACCTGTTGACCAGTTCCAAAATGATTGTTATTCCATCTTCTGCCAGCTGGTGAATCTTTTCTATTTCCACCTTCAAAATGAGAAAAATTTCTTTGATAATTATTATTTCGATCTGAACTGGCACTTCTATGACGAAACCTATCTCTGTCACCACTATTCGATCTAAATTTTCCTTGTCTGTTATTTACAGTAGCAACACCCGCTGACTGTAACGATTCATGTAGTTTAGTGTTTCTGACATTCAAGTTTGGATGAGCAACCAAAAACTGGCGCCCGAGGGTCTCAACTTCCGATAACGATTTAGGATTCCGCTCCTGTAAAAATGCCAAAAACTTATCACTTACTGAGGATAATACCTTATCCCGTAATATTAAATCGGCAAGATCTTCAAAATTCCGTTGTACCTTTTCAAGTTCGATCCAACGATTAAAAGTTAAACGAATATCCGAAATGAATTGTGAGAACTCTTTTCCTGTTTCCGGCAACAACTCTTTAAAACGCCTTCTATAACCTTCAGCTGTAAGCTGATATTTTTTTAATAGCGTAGCTCTAGCTTCCTCATAGTTTTGACTATTGCCTTCTAACAAAGCGACTGCACTTAACGCCTCTCCTGATAAAAAATTCATCAGTTTGCTACACCACTTACTTTTATCAATTTTATATTCTGTGCATACCAATTGAAATCTTGACAAGAAGAACGTTATATCGTCGACCCCTGGTTTAAACATGGGCAAATGGATTTTAATGTCACCTTTTTGACCATCATTCTGAGTGTGTGATTGACTAGTAGCATTTCCATTTTGTAACTTCTGTCTTTCAATTTCTAACTGCAACATTCTCTCTTCATGGGCTCGTTTTTCTCCCTCAAGTGTAAATTCATATTGTCTCCTTTTCTCATTTTCTTCCATCTCCAAGTGTTTAATTCTCTCTTCGTCTTGCCTTCTTTTTTCATTATCTTCCATTTCCAAGTGTTTAATTCTCTCTTCGTCTTGCCTCCTTTTCTCATTTTCTTCCATTTCCAACCGTTTCATACGTTCTTGATTGGCTAATTTTCTATCTTTTAATTCCAACTGACGTTTCTCTCTTTCCTGCGCCTCTTTATATTCTGTTTGAGCAAACTCTTGTAATTTGTCTCCTGATAAACCAAGAATTTTACCCTGTTTAATGAAGTATTCCGCCGTCGACATTTCAAATTCTGAATTCTAATATTTACCTCATCAAATAAACTGTAGTATTATACGTAATATCTTATAATCGAAACCTTATCGATACTCATTATTGGAGATTAATCATCTTTTATTTAATAAAATATGCAGCTATAAATCTATCAACTAAGAAATTATACAAGATAATAGTACTACTGAAAACATAATGGTCCATGAAGAGAATCAATTACATAGAAATATACACGTGCACAATGACCATCACCGCACCTAAACAATTAAAGAAGAGATAATATCGTAAAGAACCACGGCGTCAACACAAAAATCTACGACATTTCAGCAGCCCCAAAGAAACTGGCTGTAAGCCTTTGCGATTCATCGACCTAAAATCAACCTAGGAAAACACCCCAGGGCACCTATGATGAAGAACAAGCATCTTACGAGTTAAAATGACAAAGAAAGGTGCTCACTAATAATAACCAGGGTACTGACATCATCATAACAATGTCTACTTATTTGCGGGAATCCCAATACTCCTCGTAAAGTATTCTATCCAACACAGGTTATGAAATTCATACAGCTGAACTGAAGATGAGCAATTCTCAAAAGGACAAGCAATTCGCTCTGGTTGAAAGTATCTGTTACCGAATGACGTCACTCAATGTAACCTCCACAGGTACACAGCAGGACTTGAAAATGTAAATCGAAAACTGTAGCATCATTCCCCGGTACAACTATGATACTTCTCTGGAGACTTGAGTATGTACATTACACGAACGTTGACCTTCCGAGTCAAGGTTATGACTTTGACGTAACGATCGATTGATTGAGCATGCAACAAGTGTCACTGTTCCAAAATACGTAGCAATCAATTGAGCTCAAAATATCTGAATTTATAGAACGGGAAGGTACATTATAATGGCCCGTTCGTTTATTCCCGTGTATTAAAAGAGTTTGTCTGCATTTGATATATGTATACCATTATTATTCCCATATGTGTCTATATGAATGTTAGAACATTGGTATACAACAAAAGTGTCACGCGAATGTTTTATTCGTGGGTATGCCAAAAACTGCATTGTATCGTCCCTGTATTATTTATGCAGTGTTCTCTCACAAGGGATCACGAATTAGTAATGTCTCAGATATGCCCAACAGCTCAAATATAACCAGGTAAGAAGCCAATGCTGTTCCGGTAACATAACAACACAGTTTATTGAAAACTCATGATCCATGAGACATGATAACCGTCCTTAGTTAATGTCATTCTGTCTATTCGTAACATAGTGTTATACTCCTTGACGGTAATACATTGTTGCTTATTAGTCCCAATACTTCTATACATCTCTATGTATTGATTATATCCGTGCCCTTCTACCGTACCTTCTTTTCAAACTCATATAACTTCATTAACATGAATTTCCCAAATTCAGCACACATTAGCGACAAAGCAGGATTTTTTTAGACTCCGATTTTTACGGTGTATAGACCTGCCCGTCTAAAAAATGTATAAGCATCAAATTATACATTATTAATAGTACTCATCCTGGTATGCGCTCCTATGCATGGCACGAATCAATATACCCTTTTTTCACGGGTTTTCAAGCAAACCAGCAAACACAAGGCTGTTCACGTCTTGTTTTTATTTGGGGTCCATTTTGTTCTCTACGGCATTGTTTCAAGACCCAAAAAACTCCTACGTCATCCTTTTTTTACCCGCGCAATAATAATGCACCTAAGTGTACTATTCACATATCTTCAAATATTTTCACCAAACTCAACTCAGCGCTCTTTGATGCGCCACAACAAAATGTTGTAAAAAACCATACGCAACAGTGGTAGCAGAAAGGTGTCCTGATAACTCAACCCAAACTTTGTTATAATCAGGGGCCTTCACAGCTGACTTCATTCAGTACAATAGAAACAAATACAACAACATTTCATAACATCAAAAACCACCACACCATTACTTCTTTTGGGGCAGTCAGCAATTTGCCTTGCTAATCCTTTATAAATTTAAGAAGGCACTGTTTTTCCTTCCTCGTATTCTTTAGGGTTTTATAGAACGATTTCTGGTTTTCTTGTGCATCACTTTCTAGCTTTTCTACAAATTCTTCCCAGGACTTCTGTTTTGCTGCTAGCACCTTGTTCTTTGCTTCTGTTGTGAGTATCATATACCCTCTGTATTTCTCTGTTTTTCCTGCTGTGTTTTTAGCTCCTAAGTATAGTTTCATGCCTTTTTCTTCTCTCTTATTTTCTCTTTAACCTCATCTGTCCACCAAGGTGTCCTCTTTCTCTTGTTCCCAAGTCGAACGTCACCACATGCTTCTGCTGCAGCTATCTTTATGATGTCCTTGAATTTCAGCCAGAGTTTTTCCATGTAATAAGGTTGTTGTTCTGTGTTTCTCATTTCTGTAGCAATTATCCCCTGGTATCTGGTCTTCACTTCTGGCTCTCTCAACCTGTAGATCTTAATGCTAGTTTCCCCTGTTCGTTTACTTAGCTTCTTGCGCGATGTTAGGCACTTCCTACCTCGAGTAACTCTTTCAGTTGTTCTTTCAATTGTTAACAAGTGATGGTCACTTCCAATCTCTGGCCCCCACCAGACTCTAACATCCCCGACATACTTGAATGAGCTCTTCTTAACTATGGCATAGTCGATCACTGACTTCTCATTCTTTGTTGGTTCACATCTAGTGTATACATGTATGCGCTTATGGGGGAACTTTGTGTTTGTTATGATCAGATTCTGCTCAGTGCAGAATCTAAGGAGTCACTTTCCATTGTCATTAAGAGTATCTTCTCCATATCTTCCGATAACCCCACCCCATCTTGCATGGTCATTTCCAACTCTGGCATTGAAATCTCCGAGCAAGATAATCTCATCTAGGCAGTCGTCCACTGTCCTTTGAAGCAGCTTGAAGAATTCTTCCTTGACCTATGCTTGTTCATCTTCATTTGGCCCGTTCACAATGACAATGTTGACTATGGTTTCTCCTTCTTTTAGTTTTAGGATCATAATGCGTTTCGAGTCAAAGTTCCATTCCTTGATACTATGCCTTTGGTTTTTGGCCACAATACAACCCACGCCCCCTTTAGCTCTTTCAGATGTGGGAACACCACTGTAGAGCAGCGTGTCGCCATCGAGATCCATAACACCTTGTTCTTTGTTTCTGTTAAAGCCAGGATTCATAATTTGGCTTTCCTCATCTCTTCCACCAGCTCCTCTTCCTTCCCATTTATACTTCTTGTGTTCCATGTTCCGTAAGTCGTAGTCCGTAGTCCGTTCCAGTTCGTCGCCTTTATAATCAGTCCGGTTTTCTCTATTATGTATTGCGTGGTCTGGTTTTTAAGACAAACAAGTGATTGGCCTGTATGCCTTTGCATGATGGAGGGGCTGCCTCTTTACGGCCTCCATGCAGGCCGCCCTCCTCCTTTTTCAGCTGGGCTTGGGACCGGCCTAGGCGGAGTGTGGACTGTACTTCTCTACAATGATCAAGTCTGGTGGCTGTAGCAAGTTTCATGCATTAAGGTTGAGGTAACTACGAAGGTTGTCAAGCGTCTTCAAGACCCGTCTGATGTTTATGTCTAGCATCGACTGCTGGCAACTTGTACCACAGACGTGTTCAACAAACTTGTACCACAAACTGAAAGAAGACAAATATCTATAAGAACTGGGTCTTCTCACATAGTCATCAGGCGACCTCCGCTTCCATCAAGTACTTCCATCTTCCTCATAATATTTACCCTCCCTGAGCGTTTAATTTAACACCATCGAGTCGGATCAAAGTACTTTTAGACAGCGGAGGGAGACATTTTGAAACATACACACACATATATGGGCACCCGGCTATGCTCTTATTATTATTTGCTTCTATGAGTGTGCTGCGTTGCGAAAATATGACTGCCATTTTTTTTTGCAAAGTACTGTATATATTATGCAAGCACTCTAGTAAAAGTCATATATATATATATATATATATATATATATATATATATATATATATATATATATATATATATATATATATATATATATATATATATATATATATATATATATATATATATATATATATATGACTTTTACTAGAGTGCTTGCATAATATATACAGTACTTTGCAAAAAAAATGGCAGTCATATTTTCGCAACGCAGCACACTCATAGAAGCAAATAATAATAAAAACTGTATGTCCAGAGGAAGATTGGTATCTCCCCTATCTATTAACAGTGGTTTCAGTACAATATAATGTTGCCTTCTCCAGCAAGGCAAGCCTGGATGCGGCGAGGCATACTTCCCACAAATGTTTGTAGGTAATTGAGAGTCAGACTGTCCCAGTATTTTTCAGCTACCTTCTTCAATTGTTCAACGTCTCTGAGTCCACTCTTTTTTAAATGATTCTTGAGTAGTGCCCAAACGTTTTCAATTGGGTTTTGATCGGGACTGTTACTGGGCCACTTCAGCACTATCACATTCTTCTCTTGCAGCCATGCTTTGGGGGTATGAGCTGTATGATTTGGGTCATTGTCATGTTGAAATGTGCACCCATCGGGGTACATGACCTGCATAAATGGCAGAAGGTGTCCCTCTAGTATGTCGATGTACCTTTCTTTCGTGAGAATTCCTGTGAAAACACACATTGGGGTGGCACCTCTTGCTGACACCCCTCCCCAAAGATGGAATTTCTAGGTATGTTTCGGTCGCTGGTACACAGGCGTTACAGAGCCTTTCGTCCAAATATTTATTTGAGCAGGATAAGACCAAAGAGAACATTCATCTGAAAAAATCACATTGTCCCATGACAAATTTTGGTGTTCGTGGCACCAGTTCAAGCGCATATCTGTTTGTGAGTCTCTTGAGCAATGGTGACGAAATTACAGCTTTTTTGTGTAATTCATCCTGTGTAGCTCCCGGTTGACAGTAGCATTAGATACCTCTGGGCTTCCCAACTCGATCATGAGCTGCCGTATGTTTTCTACACTCTTCATTGGCCCAGCCCGAACGATTTGGGCGAGACACCGATGGTCCTTTGTGACCAAAATTCTTGGCCTCCCACTACCTTCTTTTCGCTCGATTAAATTACCTGCTTTTAATTTACTCACAACTCTGTAGACAGTCCGCTCAGGAATGTTCAAGGTTTTAGAAATGTTGGAACATGTTTGATTTCCTTCATTCCAAAGCTGTGAAATTAACATACACTTTGACTTTGTATCCATTTTCTGCCACTAACATTAGAAATTGTCGTCTGCTCTTATATCAAGGGACGTTACTCTACGCTAATTTTTTTTTTTTACTTTTGGTAGTGTTTGCTCACTTAAGTGGAGTGCAAATTTGGGGCAGAACATGCATATTTAATTAGATTTCAGCTTATTTAGCTGAGCAATATGACTGCCATTTTTTTTGCAAAGTACTGTATATGCAACATGATATCATTATCCACTCCGTGCTCTATTTGGAGCCTGAGGCATCTTCTGCTGTTGGTTCCTTGTGAGGAAACCCGCACGAAGCAGTCAACAACTCTTACAGTGGTGGTTCATGTGTCAGGTTATTTGCAGTAATGAAAATTGCCAGTCACATATTGTCGTACGTGTATATTGGTGTCTCTACAACAGTAGCTGTCGCAGCGGATAGCCTATGTTATCAAGAAGGTCTCCAGAAATTGGCTCGTTAAGAAAGAAAGAGACGTATTCGAAATATGGACAAGAAGAAGAGAACGCGAATGCTCCACTAGATAGTCTTTTCTAGTAAATTATGTTGTGTTCTATTTCTGTACGTCCTTAGCTTCTGCCCTTAGATTTCGATAAAGAAAGATCCCCAACCTCATGAAAATGCAGAATTTTATTTATGTGTAAATATTTAACACCGATAGCACGAGTGATACATTTACTAACTAGATGATGATAAAACGGTTATTGGGTTAATTAATAAAATATATACATATACAGGGTTAGTAGGAAATAAAAAGTGATGATGGTGAAAGACAATTCACACGCACAGATGAGATGTAAATAATGTAGTAGTTAAATATGAGAAAGCAACTATGTGAATAGTGAAATGATGATGTGATAAATCAAGTGTCACCACACTGATGTCCAATCTTCACTGTCTTTGTGTCTCTTAATGCTCCTCCACTGTGTGATTTTACACAGGTATGCACAAACTGTCCAATGTAAGTGTATGGTATGTTGTGTGAGTTTATCTCCAAGACGAGGACATACTGATGAAAACCTTTGTAGTGATGAGAACTTGGAGGATATACTGTCCTTCAATATTTGGAAATATCTCTAGCAACAAACAGTTGACCGTCGTCTCTAAAATTGTCTGCTGTCTGATCTTGAAATGGCACTGACTAGACTGGAGCGCTTCACACAATGATCTTCTGGTAACGCGAGAGTTTCGTGCAATAAAGCTGGTCTTGTTGAATGTACGTAGTGCAATGTACGACGAACGTTGATGTCTTCACTTCATGTACTGACGTAGTGAGTGGCTAAACTTTTTGATTAGAGCTTGATATATTGGCGAATCAACTATTGACTAAGTGATCTTTTCAGGTATACTCAACAACTGGTGAATACGTACTCTTAATTAATAAAATATGCTTTTGAGTGAGTTGAGCTTGATATAAGTGTATGCGAATCAACTTGTGACTATGGAATCTTAATTCATAAAATACGCTTTTGAGTGAGTTGAACTTTATTTAAATATGAGAATCAACTTGTGCGTGCTTTAGCGTGATTCAGGTGGTAAGCTTTCGAGTGAGTTAAACTTGATATTTGTATATGGAATCAACATGTGATCACCTGATAAGCAAGTGGATAAAATTCTGCGCCAACAACCTTTACAAATGCGATCGAGACTTCCTTGTAACTTAGGAAGTGTAGGATGTCTTATCTTGTGAATTCTGCTATCCAAGCGTATGCTGTGCTAGCTTCTTTATGGTTAGACGCCAAATACGTAATGTGCAGACGCAGACTTCTGCTGGACTCCTTTTCCCTTCGCAAATTCCTTAAGAACACTATAAATTGTATTCCACAGATATGAATCAAATATCCACATAGGAAGGAAATATTAGAACAGCTGTACACATGCTATACTATAGGGACAACTTATGCGCAGCGATTTTGAAAACTCAGTACTGTTCGGACAAACATCTCGTTATATTTCTGCTTGCCCAATGTGTCATATGTCGTCGCCTGTTGGTCTGACTCCGCCTTCAATCCAATAGCGAGGTGTCCATCTTGCATTATGATGATGTTATGTACGAATTTCATGTCAATCGCTAAAGTGGGTTGGCTCTCGCAACCAATTTTCAATTCCGTGCTACAAGTTCGTTTTCCGTGACAAATGTGGTTTTGGATTGGCCGCCCAAAACAGAAATCACCCGCCCTCGGTCACAAAGCCTTCTGTCCTTTGTTTGCTTCCCGTGAAGTGCGTGCTATGGTGGGGTCCATTGTCGTGAGATGGTTTCCGTAATCTCCTTGCTCCCAATCTCGCTAGGTAATCAGCATGATGGCTGTCCACGTTTACCATCTGACAACAATCATTCATGTCGCGCCGGCTATTGTGTCGCAAGGTGGTGACCGTTGAACTGCGGATTAGCCCTAAAAAGACTTTTCTCTATTGCCAACCGAAGCACTCGAGACCTAATCTTCACACTCAGACGAGTGAAAAGACCCTTGAGTATAAGAGTGAGATCCATCTTTGTTTCATAGATCTGGGAAAGGCGTTTGACATGGTGCCCTAGAGCAAACATTGAGACTGTTTGGCAAGGAAGAACATTCCAGCACCTCTGATTCATGCTATACAGAGCTTCTACAAATCTTGCAGAAATTATGTGAGTACAGCAAATCATAAGAAGTTCAGGACTACCACTAGTGAAAGACAAGGTGATATCCTTATCTTTTCATACTCCTCATGGACGATGTCATCTAGGCATGTAAGGAGAGAACAAGAAAGTATTCAGTAGGGTACTGGAAGATGAGACAGGTCTGTATTTCAGAGCTGGCATTTGCTGATGATCCTGCCCTGATTGCTAAATCAGAGGCCCATCTCCAATCCAACGTGCAAGTCTGGAAGGAAGAGCTGGAGAAGAGAGGGATGGTCATTAGCAGCTCTAAAACAAAATCCATGGTGATATCATGAGAAGAAAGAAAACATCAGATTAAGCTGGGAGAACTGGTCCTGGAGCATGTCGACCACTTTAAATACCTCGGAGCTATTATAGACCGAAAGGGAGTCGTCAAAGAAGAGTTGGCCACTAGAAAGCAGCAGCTGGGAGACTTTCTCAGGCCATAAACCGAGGATTCCTCAGCAAGAGAGAGGTTGGTAAGTAAACGAAGATGGCTGTATACGGCTCCACCTATGTCCCAGTCTTGACATATGGATGCGAGTCATGGGCGATGACTAAACCCACAAAAGCCAGATCCAAACCTCAGAAAGGAGGTATCTGAGGAAGGTGGTTGAAGTAACAAGAAGAGACATGGTCCGCAGCCAGACGATACGTATGCCACATTTATGTCCCCCTGTCCTGTGCCATCCGCTCTATGTCTTTCCACGTCTTCTTTATCATGTCCATTGCTGTCTTCAGTTCTCCTCTGCATGTGTTTTTTGTTGTTGTCCCTCCCTACGTTTTTTTCGCTTGGAACTCTAGGGCAAGAACTCACTTATAATGATAACAGGCTTATTCAATGTGTGTCCTATCCATCTTCAGCGTCTTCTTCTCATTTCTTGTTTTACAGGCCCTTAGCTGGTCCCTGATACTGATATTGCCATACCATTTCAATAAATGTCGATTCTACGCAAGCAGAAATTCTGTAACTCCTTGGTTGTTGTGGCTGTTTTCTCTTCGTGTTTCAAAGCCGCATGAACTGCATTCTCATTTCTTCTTCTTCTTCTGCGTTCGGTTTGTAGTCATGCTAAATCTGCAGGCCTGTCGCCAGGACGAAGTCCACAGTCTTTTCCAGGTCGGCGCGGCAGCCCCATAGCTTCTGCTGGAGCTCATCACCCTTTGGCCAGGTCGCACGTCGCAATTTATCATGGGTTGGACAGTTCTGGAGAATGTGTTCTGGAGTCTGGATACCAGTTCCACATGGGCATTCATTCGTGTGGGATATCTTGAGGCGATAGAGATGTCCAAGTAATCTGCAGTGACCAGTTCTCAGGCGGAAAATTGTCGTCTGTTGGTATCTGTTTAGATGGTGGATTGGGTCATCTCTGCTGTATATATCCCCTTCCTCCTTCCACTGATTTTTGTACTTGTTGTGGATGATGGTTTTTGCCTCCCGATAGGGCAATGGGTGGCTGTATTGTTCCATTTTACTGCCACTTCTTGATAGAGCATCTGCTTTCTCATTACCAGCGATTCCGCAATGGGCAGGTAACCACTGAAGGGCAATGGTTGATGACCTTTGGATGATGTTAAGCTCAGATCTGATCTCATTCATCATGTTATCATTTCTGGTGTTTTGTATTGATTCAAGTAATGATCTGCAGTCAGTGCATTCTCATTTGAGCTGAAGACTCTAATTTTTGTGTTCGACTTTATGTCTTTTGATTTCTATATAGTTCTTAATGCATCGGAAGCTCCTCTGCCATTGACATTTATTATTGTTTACAATAAAACCGCCAGGATACTAATGTGAATATTGAATAATAATAGATTGTTCTGGTCTTGGCCCCCTAAATCAGGTGTTTTTCGTCCACAAATTTTTGTCGTCCACTATTCTATCTTACAGTGTCTGTGGTAACATTCTACACTTAAGAGCATAGCCGGGTGCCCATTTTTACAGGGAGGAGCGGGAGCGTCCCATAGAAAAGGTGGTTGGAAATGCATAAGTAAAGTCTCTAACACTTCACCACCCACCAGCAGTACCGACTATGGAACTGTCAAATAAAAAGAAGGATTTGAGCATGATGAGGCCTGTTCTCGAACCAGGTATCTTTGTCTGAAAAAGTAAACGCCCTAACCACTATGTAGAAAGAGAAAATAGCTATGCAACAGAACGGGTCTCCGCTTTATGAAGGGTTGAGAAGCCCTGGTGTACAGGATGCTATTATATCTAAGAAATAGGTTGATTCAGGATAAACACGAACGCCTTCGTAACACCTACTTAACGTTAGGTTCAACTAGTGCCGAGGTTCATTCAGTGCTAAGCCTAGACCGTCATATAAAAGCTATCCATTTTTGACTTGCCCAAGTTATTCATATCATAAAGAAAAGAAAAATAGTTCTAGATTAAACAAAGCAGGGCCGGTTTAAACAAAAAAAATTCTTATTCTTATTTCAGTTTGTTCACGAAGAGGTGTGCTTTGATATTATGGGTACACGTTTTCATTTACAAAAGATGCAGCAGCATGATATTAATGTAAAACTCCACGTTTTTTTATTTTTTTTTATTTTATTTACTTCTTCTTCATCGTTCACTCTCAAATAACCACATCTATCCATCTTATACAACTGGCAGTCTGTCTTGAGCTTCTCTCGTCACCATATAGTATCTTTCTCAGCTAGGTTGGAAAAGGTCACGCCGCCACCCTACTCTTCTCATGGAGTCGACAGTTTAGGAGTACATGTTGTACTGTTTGGTTTGTTTCTCCCTCTCCACGTGGACACACATCTGTCTGTCCGATTTTCAGTTTGTATTATTAGCTTTGTTATATGTGGTTTTTAAAAAAAATTTCATACTGGTGCAACCATCAAATTCACTCAACCAAGTTATCAGCTAAGGATTTATATTTGCATTATATATATACTGAAGCACATTAAAAACGCACCCCTATTATATATACTGATGCCGAGAAGCTGGAAAAAAAAGTGTGGGAATGGATTTTCCCCGTGTTTGTCATGAGGTAGAGAACGAATGGCTGCTGGAATGGAAAGTGCATGATCCAACCCACGGGTTTGTGTACAGACTACATGAAAACAATGAAAGTTACACATAAACACGATTCCCAACAGCTATGACCCTGAAAATGCGTTGTGGCAGTATACTCGGTATAAAAAGGCCGTTGAGACAAAACACCCAGTACATGTGCTTGAAATGCCACGACTATCTGAAAACGACCGCCAACGAGCCATTGGTACGTTGGAGACCGGAATGAGCTCGCGGGCCATTGCCAGAAGGATGAATTGCCACCACAGCACTATTGTACGTCTCAATGAACGTTACGGAACCACTGGCAGTGCCCGGGATAGACCTCGGAGTGGCCAACCACGAGTTACTATCCCTGCGCAAGATCGTCATATTGTGCTGAGTCACCTAAGGAATCGTTCTCTCCCGACAAGTCAAACAGCAAGAGCAATAGTGGGTAGACGTGGGCAAGTCTCTCGAATGACAGTCATACGACGACTCAGAGATACAGGCCTTACTGCAAGACGACCTTATGTTGGGCCAAACTTGACTCACAGACATCGTCAGCAGCCCCTGCAATGGGCAGAGCAACATGTCAGATGGACTAGACTGCAGTGGAATGCTGTCCTATTCACAGACGAGAGCAGATTCAACATATCCTTTGCTGATGGACGTATGCGGATTTGGCGCCGGTGTGGAGAGCGCTTTGCAGATTGCTGTGTTCGTCAGCACAACTGATTTGGAGGTGGGAGTATTCACATTTGGGGAGGATTCAGTTTTCACCATCGCTTGCCTCTTCACGTCTTCCGTGGAAGTGTTAATGCTGTGACATATCGAGATGAGGTTCTGGATGCATTGGCTGCTCCTGCGTTCACAAATTATCCAGACTTGCAGCTTCTCCAGCAGGATAACGCACGTCCGCACACCGCATGCATTACGCAGCAATATCTACAGCAGCAGAACATTGTGAAGATTGATTGGCCTGCCCTATCACCAGACATGTCCCTTATAGAACATCTGTGGGACGAGCTTGGACGCAGAGTCGTCTACAGGCAAGGTTCTCCAGCTAATCTGCAACAGCTCGAAGCTGCTCTTACACGTGAATGGGACTTGATTCCCCGGAATTTCCTTCAGAGATTTGTGCGTTCCATGCGGAGCCGCTGCCAAGCTTGTTTGCAAGCACATGGTGGACATACCAGATATTGAGGATAGTGTGAATGAATTTTTTTTTTTTTTTTGGTTGCATTTTTGGTTTTCTCCCTTGCCTGGACAGAATGCAATGAATTTCATAACAATCAAATGTACAAATTAATGACCAGCATGGAGTCATAGGAAAATGAATAAAGATTCCAAATATGTAAACTTGTAAACACTTATATTTACATTTCACACTCTGTTCCTGGATTATACAGGTGGTGCGTTTTTAATGTGCTTCAGTATATATACAAGGGTAAAGGATGAAAATGGTTACATTTTGGAAATTAGTAAATAGTTTATACATGATCTTTTAGAGACATAAATGAAAGGTGACGATTTTATAAAGTAGGTATTTACTGAGGCCAGTAATTTTGACTTAGCTGTGCAGATGGCTGCAGGGAGTTGTCTCTGGATGCTGATTCTCAGTGAAGTCTTGATTGTTCCTGCTCTCTTCAGGGGTCGAATGACAGATGGGGAACACGTTCCTTGCGTATCAGGAGTAACTGCCTCAAATGTCGCCGCTTAGAGTGTCCTTTAGACCTATTTTCCTCTTCTTCTGCGTTTGTCCCAAAAAGGACGTTTGTTACGTTGTGTCGCCGCTTACAGCGAAGCTGCAATATTTGCACCTTTCGGCTCGACACATCCGTTTTCAGCATGGAATTTTTGGGACTGGGTTTGCCTTCCCTCTTCGATCCCTACTCTCTCGGCCAGACTGCAGTGATGCAGCCTATTTCCATACCACCACTTGGAGGCGGAGTAGGGTCTTGGTCAGCTCTGGTTCGATGACACTGACGCAAGCAGTCAAGCTATGAGTCGCTGACTGCATTAATCTCGTTTGCGGCGTCTTCGGTCCCTAGACCCATCTGTTATAAGTGGTGTCCAGAGCCTAGTACATGTAAATAGTAGTATGAACTGAAAGATAGATAACATCGAATCTCCATTAAGTTGTATGTCTCCTGATGTAAGCATCAAGCGATCTTCTCTTTCCTCCACCATTTCATCTTCCGCTGAATTTTATCCGATGCACATGAGCCTAAAATCTCAGACCCTCGAGTCAGATGAAAGCGACTTCTTTCCTCCACCATTTCATCTTCCACTGAACTTTATCCGATGCACATGAGCCTAAAATCTTAGACCTTCGAGTCAGATGAAATTGTGTTCCGAGAACGGAAGTAGGCAAAGACATCATTGTCATATATATATATATATATATATATATATATATATATATATATGTATATATATATATATATATATATATATATATATATATATATATATATATACATACATATATATATATATATATATATATATATATATATATATATATATATATATATATATATATATATATATATACATACATATATATATATATATATATATATATATATATATATATATATATATATATATATATATATATATATATATATATATATATATATATATATATATATATATATATATATATATATATATATATATATATATATATATATACGCAACAAACCTGAAATAAAATTGTTGACATAAAATTATGTATGTACCACGATGTCATCATCATCTTCTGCCTACTCCATATGGAGCCTGGAGCTACCTCTGCTATTGGCTTATTGTGAGGAAACGTGCACAAATAAGTCACCAGCTATTGCAGTGGTGGTTCATGTGGCAAGTTATTGTATATGCTGAGGTTGCCAGCTTGATACAAAACTTTACAGAAGTAAGCATTTCATACACGTAAAATGCTCATATAAAATAAGAACAGTACACATTACAACTTACCCTTCAATATGAATGGGTTATTATCCAGACTTATGCACAGACTGGCCGACAGTATATCATGCAGCTGTTTAAAATGCAATCTTTCCACGCGAGCTACTAAAAATTGTTATGTTACAACTTCTAGATTTTTAAGACAGGGGCAGATCGATAGGGGTCTGGATTTAAAAGCTTTATAGAATCATGGTACTTTTAACTTTACAAATTTAATTCTGCTTTTAAGCCCTCCCTATAAAACTTCTATTTCCTAATCCTGGCATCTGATGAGAATGAAATCTAGGGGTTTTAAGCTTCAAACCTCAGGCCTTTTAAAGTAAAAACTAAACCTCACTAGTTTACTTTGGGTTGAACCCAATCACAATTTACTTTAGTTTATTCTTTAATTTTAAGCCAACCACAATGTAAGTCGTCTTATTTTAGTAAATTGTCCACTTGCATATCATGATGCGAAAAGGCATGCAAACCACCATTGTGGGCAGACGCTGGAACTGGGTTGACCATGTCCTCAGAAGGGACCCTGACACCATCATCAGAACTGATATGCTATGGACCCCAGAAGGACGGCGAAAGATAGGCAGACCAAAGACCTGGCGGAGAATAGTGGAGGCTGATATGTAAAGCGTGAACCAGAAATGGGGAAGGATGACCACCGACCGAGGAAAATGGGGACAGTTTGTTGCTGCCCTACAAGACACCGCTAGGCGTCTTGTAGACCACTGACTGCTTTGTCAGGTAATAAGAAGAAGATGTCATGATAACTATTGGCATGGCCATATATGGTAATGAAACTAATTGTTACCTCTCCCGGAAACAGGTATATAATTTGCCTTGCCCCTTTTCTTCAAGATTGTATTCTCTTCTTCCCATCTCTGTTGGTTAAGACCAGATGTCTACCGGAAACTGTTATGACATAGGCCTTGACCTAATTCCACAATCTGGTTGTCTGTGTTTATTTAGAACAGGAGACCTTGCCTGAAACAATTACATAATATGTTCCGGTGTCAGATGTAAAAATGGGCGATTTGTGAAAATCATGTCTGGGAAATTATACACACTTTATCTTAAAACCATCATTATCTGCTAGTCCAACACATTTGTTTGTCCCTCACAGACTTGACGAAAGCAATAACTCGCTAATTTATTAATTGCCTGCATCTTGAGTAAACACAAGGCCGGCAAACAAAGAGATGTCAAAGTAATTTTAATCTTTATTGACCACCGCCTTCGCTTAAGAGGTGACTTTATTGTTCACGTCTAGCTAAGCATGTAAAATATTGGATTGTTTTGGGGAAGGTCCTTCCGAGGAAAGACAATTACTGGTAGATGAAGGTGTAAAAGTAAGATAATGCACGGATGAAAGGAAAACAGGAATGATCGAATTTGTAAGGTGATAAAGTTGATATTTAGTTGGATATAATATATGTTGATAAAGTACACCAGAACACTCCTAGGCGGGAAGACAGGCGTCTATCATCATCAGTTGACAAGATCCCTATGGTGTTGCCTGCCCCACTGTAGTGTATGGAATGTCAACTTGACCTACGCAGTGTTGTGTAGACATGGATGGAGTGTATAATGTGCGAATGATGATAAGGGTTCGTGTTGTTGACAAATGTTCTCTTCTCACACTCATGTATGACCGGAAGTCATCGACACCAACGACTGTGTACCTTTTCTAAAGTTTAATTGGACGTACACACTCGACAGCACAGATAGTGACAAATCACAGGTTGCCATAATACATCATAGTACAGTGGACAAATGGTCTTGCAATGTTACATGGGCACTCATGTAGAATAATGGTATAATGGACTGTCAATAGCCAAGCACTCAGTATCGCCCATACATATATCATCTGACGTCACTGACTGAGCACGTCAGCTTGTAAACAATATTTCAGATGACTTCTAAACCTAATCTCGTTTAGCAACGATTCTTCAACATAATGTTCAGCACATATTTTTCCATATAATAATATTGAACCACTAACAATGGGTTCTCATGTGTAGCAGTGATCTCTGGACTGATCAAGCGATAATACGGGCATCCCTTTTCTCTTCTTGAAAGTCCTACATGTTTTGGTTCCAAGATGGCTCCACTCGTGAACTGTCACTCACGTTTGAATACAGATAATGAATCTGTTCTAAAGTTAGTCATTCATACAACATTTCGTTGCTCTGTAGATTTGGTCATGAACAATAGACTGCATTCTACAGAATATAGTGCTGCTAGGAATCGAAGTCGTTTTTCATCGAGTCAAATATATTCTCTTAAACATTCAAATCGTAATTATCGACAATGGTGGCTTCGATCGAGAGTTCATAAGAGTATCTTTGATTACCTTGGTAGAGGGAATATGAAACTGCCATTCCTTGGCAAGATGAATAAACACTGGGGTAAAGCATACACGATAGGTCTAGACGACTATCACTTTCCCCAAAACCACTGAGATCACTTTTTCAAGGCATCAAGCCGACATAGCAAAACACACACCGTCCCTATCAGGACGAAGCCAAATCACCCCACTCAAGCCACACATCCGCCGAATAGCCTTTGACCTCTCTAGAGACAACAGAACATATAGTTCGACTTAGATATGTAAAGATATACAGATATAAGACAGACTTGTCCTACTCAGACAAACAATACACATAAATTCAGGCCATAGATATTCTGAAGCAAGAACAATCTATTATTACCCAAACAACGAATAAATCGCAGTAAAATGTATTTATCCGCGGAGTTCAAGGGAAGTAACTCAATAATGACTTTCCCTTAAGCACTAAAAAATTACCTATGTATAATATTGTAAGATATCAAAGACTGCACGTAACAGTCTTACCACACCTCCCGGGAAAAAAAAAAATGGAACATTTTTTTTTTTTTTTGAAATACATCTAGGAGCAACGTACAATAGGCTCACAACGCATGAATAATGCGCAGATGAAAATATCAGGAATACCTATAACGCCTAATATGAGGCTAAGTCGACTTATGGAGCGACTGGTGAGAATGTGTCTCATAAACTGAGAGAAATTATTTCTCTACAAGTATATTTTTCCAGGAAGGTGTCATCAAAGTATAATACAATTCTGGCAATTACACAATGCCTAAAAAATTCATATCATCACTACGTATTAGATATCTTAAATTTATGATTTATGAAGTAAAAATCATCAAAGCACAGCGGTGAATAAACATACATGAACCGCTATGTAGTGATACAATCATTATATTATTAAATTACAAATGTGTATCTATCATGATATAGAAAAGGAACTACTATAGAACTAGACATATCAAGAAGTCTAAGCCCTAATAGTTATGTGGAATCATGTGGGCATCTTGACAGAATGTCTGCCATCACATTATCTGATCCCCGAATAGCTCGCACAGAGAAATGAAAAGGTTGAAGAGCAATTGCATATCGAGTAGACCTCGAGCTCTTCAAATTCTTACTCTGTATAGCAGTAAGAGCTTTTTGGTCTGTTTCTACTATGAAATGTGCGCCTAGAAGGAATCTCTGTAGTTTGAGGATCGACCAAACCATAGCTAATAGCTCACGGTCTAAAACCGAATAATTCCTTTCTGCCGCATTAAGTTTTCTGGAAATATACATTACAGGATGCAGAGTTCCAGAGTACTCTTGCATTAGTGCCGCTCCAATCCCAGTGGATGAAGCGTCACTACGAAGAACGAATGTCTTATCTTTAGTGGGTAGCACTAAAATAGGTGGTGTTGAAAACAGTGTTTTAATCTTATCCAGAGAGCATTGGCATTCCTGAGACCAGTGGACCACATTAGGCGAACCTTTCTTTAGAAGTGTTGAGAGAGGTGCCATGATAGAGGATAGATTCTGAATGAATCTGCCATAAAATTGAATAAGACCTAACAGACTTCTCACCTGTTTTTTAGTCTTAGGGATTGAGATGTTAAGTATCTTACTAGTATTATGGTCCTCTGTCTTTAGGAAACCATGACCAACTCGGTGGCCTAGGAAAGAAATTTCGCTAAAACCAATATAGGCTTTAGAGGGTTTCGCTGTCAGGTTGTGCTCACGCAAAGTAGACAGCAATTCATCTAACCCTGAATAGTGATCTTCCCAAGTATCGCTGAAAAGACAGATGTCGTCTAGATATGCAATGACATCTGACCGATAAGATAGGATTCGGCGCATCATGCGTACGAACGTAGCTGGTGCGTTCATAAGACCGAAAGGCATAAAATTCCATTGGAACAAACCTCTAGGTGTTGAAAAAGCCGTGAGAGGTTTGGCGCGTTCAGATAAAGGAACTTGCCAATATCCCTTAGACAAATCAAGTTTAGTGAAAAAATGAGATTTGGAGAGTCGAGTAAGTAGCTCTTCCAGTAAAGGCATAGGTTCGGCATCGAACTTCGTTACTTGATTCAATTTTCGATAGTCAACGCAAAGACGTATGTTATTGTCTTTTTTACGCACAATAACCATCGGCGAAGAATACGCAGAGGTGGATGGTTCGATTATTTTCAAATCTATCATCACATCCAACTCTTTCTCGACCTGTGCTTGGAAATGTATAGGTATAGGATAAGGTCTAACCCTAATAGGAGTATGGTCAGTTAGCACAATGTCATGTTGAATGACATTAGTTTGTCCAGGGATGTCAGTGAGTACATCCTGAAATGTTTGCAACATAGTTGAAACTTGTCGCTGTTCTCCTAGAGACAAATCAGGAGAGACAGTAACGTTCTTCCATGATTCACTGGAATGAAGTGGGATCATTGGAAGAGGAAGATTTACATCTGAAAAACTTGTTTCCTCATCCTGTATCACGGACAGTGATGAGTAATGACCATGTGGTACTGGAGAATTGTCCGTTGCTTGGAAAATGGGTTGCAAATAATCCGGACGTTCATGGAATTCAGTAAGCATATTGATGTGGAAGGTTTTATGCTTCCCATCAATATCGACAATATAGTCGACATCGGAAATTTTCGATATTATATCGTACGGACCTTTCCAAGAAATAAGTAATCTGTTTTCCCTACAAGGTAGTAATACAAATGCTTTGTCACCAGGACAAAGTTGTCGTAAGCATCTCTTCTTATTGGCAAATTGCCTTGCCTTCTGTTTCGCAAATTCAGAAGAAGAAGTTGCTAATTTGCATGCTTCGATAATCTTTTGTCTCAACGCGATGACATATTCGTAGGATGACTTTGTGTCATCGTCAATATTGTCAGATGTTATGAGATCGTGAAGCAACGACATAGGGCCACGCGGACGCGCGCCAAAGACGAGTTCAAAGGGAGAAAATCCCGTATGTTCATTGGGTACCTCTCTGTAAGCGAAGAGGGCCGCAGGTAAAACTCTGTCCCAGTCTTGAGGATGATCCTCAGTTATCTTCCCCAGTAAGTTTTTAAGTGTTCTATTAAGGCGTTCGACCATACCATTAGACATTGGATGGTAGATACTACTTAAAGATCTATCTATCTGCAGGGTAGACATTACTTGAGACATGGTATCTGATATTAGTTGGGTGCCATGGTCTGACAATATCTCTCCGGGGAACCCCAGACGAGAAAATATAAGCCAAAGAGCATCTGCAATATCAGCAGTAGTAATGCTCTTCAGAGGAATAGCCTCTGGCCAACGTGTGCACATATCAACACACGTCAAGATAAACTGATGTCCTCTGGCAGACTTGATCTTAAATGGACCAATAATGTCTATGGCCATTTTTTGAAACGGCCGAATAGGAATGTCCGCCGCCTGAATGGGTGCAGCATGCCGTGGACCTTTGGATTTAACTTCCTGACATACTTTACAAGATTGACAATAAATCCGTATGTCCTTGTTTACCAATGGCCAAAAGAAAGCCGCAAGGACTCTTGACTTAGTACGGGAAAAACCCATGTGTCCAGCACACTGAGAGTCGTGAGCGTGCTGCAAAATTTTAACTCTCAAATTCTTGGGAACCAGGATTTGAGAATGACTTGACGTAATGGAGTCTTGAACCATACGTACAAGTACGCCATTCTTCTTTGTAATCCACGATTTACGACTTGTGTCCTTATTCGGATCACCTTTAGTTGCAAGAATGAAGAATTTCTTCAGAGTGGGATCATCTTCTTGCTGTTTTATAAACGAGTCACGAGAAATTACCAAGGGATTATCTTGGTTATGCACTTCATTATCTTCAGTAGATGAAGTTTGAGGCACATTAAGAGCCTGAGCTCTAGTGACTACAGCGTTAGCAATCTGCATGTTTTGCCTTTCCCAAGTGGAAATTTGTTGCGGAGTGCATTCCTTGACTCCATGAATGCGACCGATGATGAGGTCAGCGATCGGATTCGGAAGAAGACATGCGTGTACATCTCCTGTAAAGAAAGGAGTAGCAATCCTAATGATAGCGGTAGAGTATTTCTCTAATGTGCCGCCAAATGTTACACATTTGACTACTTGTCCAGTGGCACGGGAAGGATCTACGAGTGACTGCCTAACACCAATTGTGGTGCATCCAGAATCAAATAGCACAGAGACTGGATTGTTATTCACTAAACCCTTATGTAAGACAAGAGACCCTCTTCCATCATGCGCGACTGATGCTGGAAGAGCAGGAAGAGGATGGCCACAGCTTAAAGTAGTCACTGTGGTTGGCTCAAATAACGTTTTGCATTGGGGGCACTGAGATGCTCTCCCAAAATCAAAAGCGGCACATGCCATATTACTAGCATCATTATTATCTTTACTCTGTTTATAGGCTTCATGGGACTCTTGTTGTGCAGAGTTTGCCTGAAAATGTGGTTTATGTCTTTTGTATTGAGATCTACCTCGGTTATTATCACCTCTGTAGTTATTGTTACCTCTATTGTAACCCCTATTTGGGTTTGAGTCATAGTACCCTTGGTTACCATTATCATATTCATTATAATGAGTATCTCTGTAATTATGATCTTGTTGACTCCAAGACGGATAACCCTGATAGTTTCTATAATTACTTCCTCTACGGAAATTCCTATAATTATGACCACCCCTGTGTCGAGAGCTATCAGGTCGTCTCCAGTTCTTTGAAGAAGAACCCTGAAATGATTGGTTACCTTGGTTTTGATAACTATTATGGTTACCTTTTTTATCAAATCTGTTTTGAGGTCCCTGAAATCTGTGTGAATAATTGGGATTGTATGGTGTTGCTGAAGCAACTGGCATACTCTCCTTAATCTTAGTGTTGCCAAAAGTCACGTCGGGGTGTGCAGTGACATATTGGGAACAATATTCTTCCATTTCTTTTAGAGATTTAGGTTTACGCTCATGTATAAATTCAAGGAAAGGTTTGTTCACACATGACATAATCTTATCTCTGAGCAACAAATCCATAAGTCCTTCATACGTTTTTTTCTGTTTTGGAAAGCTCAATCCAACGATCAACTGTGAGACGTGCCTTTGCAGTGAATTCTGAGAATTCTACCCCCGTCTCAGGTACCATCGTCTTAAATAAAAGGCGATAGCCTTCCTCACTTAGCTGATATTTTTTTATCAAAGCCGCCCTAATGACATCATAATTATCCTTATCTGCTTCTCCTACAAGGCATAATCTAGTCAAAGATTCACCTTTCAAGTTTTTCTGATAATTGATTAGCGTATTGTGATTTATCCACATTATGTGTACGACAAGAACGTTCAAATCTATCCAGCCAGAATGTAATATCGTCACTGGACTGATTGAACGGTGGAACCTTAACCTTGTAAGTAGAAGGTTTACCATTACCACTAGATGCCTGATTAACATTACTCATACTTGTCAATCTCAATTTCTCCAACTCAAATTCATGTTCTCTTATTGCTTTTTTCTCTTCAGCATCTAATCTTTTTTGTTCAGCCTCCCTGTCTAATCTTTTTTGTTCAGCCGCAGCTTCTCTTTCCAATTTTTTTTTGTTCAGCTTCACTGTCTAATCTTTTTTGTTCAGCCGCAGCTTCTCTTTCCAATTTTTTTTGTTCAGCTTCCCTGTCTAATCTTTTTTGTTCAGCTTCACTGTCTAATCTTTTTTGTTCAGCTTCACTGTCTAATCTTTTTTGTTCAGCCGCAGCTTCTCTTTCCAATTTTTTTTGTTCAGCTTCAAATCTCCTTTCCTCTACCTGCATCTGCAATTTCTTTTGTTCAGCAGCAGCCTCAGCTTCTTTTTCTAATCTTTTCTCTTCCGCCATAGCTTTTCTTTCTTCTGCAGCTAATCTTTTCTCTTCTGCAGCTAATGCTTTGTCATATTGAGCAACTGCCCATTGTTCTAATTGTTGACCAGTCTTATCAAGAGCTTTCCCTTGAGTAATGAAATAATCTAGAGTAGACATGATGCCTAACAATAATACTAATCACCTGAATCAATAATAATACCCCAAGTTCTCAATGACCTGATTAATCAGTATACTATCCCAATATCTGTGGGTCACAAGCCTTTAATAAGGTCTTGTATAATAGTAATAATAATCAGGTACTGGTCTATACCATAATCCAAGTGCAGTGCACAGGCAATTGTGTCTTATGAAATATACCCATATAAAACATATGTCAACCAACAGAATACATAAAGTACAAATAGGACTGACAATACAAGAACGTTTGCAGAAATCAAAATAAATCAAATAGGGAAATCAATGAAGATAATCACTGAATCTGCAAAGAATAACAACACAAATGACGTCACAATATATGAATATAAATTATGAATAGAACTGAAAGATAGAAAAGGTTAGACCAACAAATTACAAACAAATCAAAACAAAACTAAAGAACAAAGAAATATTACAAAAATAACAATAATTACAGACTTCACAGCTAACACAAAAGCAACAGTTGTCGCAGCAAATTTTCAATCAAGAAAATTGCACCTATAGAAAACGCCCACAACGGACCCTCTATGACGTGGGATACTCTGTTGTGAGGACGCCGCCCAACCTTAAACACAACCCGCTGACATAGAAACTAACATACTATACAAACAAATAACATGTAAACATAAATATATATAAATTATGTGTATGATAGTATGTGTTGCAAAATAGGCTCAGTCTTACAGTAATGGCAAAGTTATTTTTTCATGAAAACAAACAAACTGCCACTTTATTCAATTAAACATTCTGGCCTTAAATATTAAAGTTCATATATGGCAAACAAGAAGATCCATCGATGAAACCAGGACTTCTTAGTTCACAAATACTGTCTTTCTGTTAACACTGACAAGAATTGATCCAACTGTTCTGTGAAACTCTATAATGTCTAATGTAAAAAATGTCAACAACGCTGACCTACATACTGCATTCACTTGACAGGTCACGTGACGAAGCGTTGACAAAGAGCAAACCAATACTGCAAGTGTGTCGTATCAGCCACAGGAAACGGTCTGGTATCGGTAATCTGTTGACTTCTGAATTTCTGCGAGGTCAAACCCAGAAAGCTGGTCCACCAGTTGATAAAGTTGATATTTAGTTGGATATAATATATGTTGATAAAGTACACCAGAACACTCCTAGGCGGGAAGACAGGCGTCTATCATCATCAGTTGACAAGATCCCTATGGTGTTGCCTGCCCCACTGTAGTGTATGGAATGTCAACTTGACCTACGCAGTGTTGTGTAGACATGGATGGAGTGTATAATGTGCGAATGATGATAAGGGTTCGTGTTGTTGACAAATGTTCTCTTCTCACACTCATGTATGACCGGAAGTCATCGACACCAACGACTGTGTACCTTTTCTAAAGTTTAATTGGACGTACACACTCGACAGCACAGATAGTGACAAATCACAGGTTGCCATAATACATCATAGTACAGTGGACAAATGGTCTTGCAATGTTACATGGGCACTCATGTAGAATAATGGTATAATGGACTGTCAATAGCCAAGCACTCAGTATCGCCCATACATATATCATCTGACGTCACTGACTGAGCACGTCAGCTTGTAAACAATATTTCAGATGACTTCTAAACCTAATCTCGTTTAGCAACGATTCTTCAACATAATGTTCAGCACATATTTTTCCATATAATAATATTGAACCACTAACAATGGGTTCTCATGTGTAGCAGTGATCTCTGGACTGATCAAGCGATAATACGGGCATCCCTTTTCTCTTCTTGAAAGTCCTACATGTTTTGGTTCCAAGATGGCTCCACTCGTGAACTGTCACTCACGTTTGAATACAGATAATGAATCTGTTCTAAAGTTAGTCATTCAAACAACATTTCGTTGCTCTGTAGATTTGGTCATGAACAATAGACTGCATTCTACAGAATATAGTGCTGCTAGGAATCGAAGTCGTTTTTTCATCGAGTCAAAATATATTCTCTTAAACATTCAAATCGTAATTATCGACAATGGTGGCTTCGATCGAGAGTTCATAAGAGTATCTTTGATTACCTTGGTAGAGGGAATATGAAACTGCCATTCCTTGGCAAGATGAATAAACACTGGGGTAAAGCATACACGATAGGTCTAGACGACTATCACTTTCCCCAAAACCACTGAGATCACTTTTTCAAGGCATCAAGCCGACATAGCAAAACACACACCGTCCCTATCAGGACGAAGCCAAATCACCCCACTCAAGCCACACATCCGCCGAATAGCCTTTGACCTCTCTAGAGACAACAGAACATATAGTTCGACTTAGATATGTAAAGATATACAGATATAAGACAGACTTGTCCTACTCAGACAAACAATACACATAAATTCAGGCCATAGATATTCTGAAGCAAGAACAATCTATTATTACCCAAACAACGAATAAATCGCAGTAAAAATGTATTTATCCGCGGAGTTCAAGGGAAGTAACTCAATAATGACTTTCCCTTAAGCACTAAAAAATTACCTATGTATAATATTGTAAGATATCAAAGACTGCACGTAACATAAGGTTCTGTCTGTTTAGTCACACTCTTCCTGATGCTATTTTTCTCTATAGTTATATCTAATTATTTCTTCATGTGTAGCCATGACTTCTGTTTGGATGTTTCTTCCTCCTTCTTTGGCAATTTTACAACCTTCTCATGTCCATATATCGTGCAGTGGACAGGGATCCATTGTACTTTTACTTTTTTAATTCATAGCTAGTTTCCGTTAGTGCATGCATGTTTGGAAGAGTGATCTCTCCTTGTCAAGATGGCGGCTTAATTTTTGACGTTATCGAATTTCTGCTTTTTTTGGAAAGACTAGTTAGAGACTCCTGTTTTGCAGGACAGTCAAATTCTAAGGAATCATGGAGCAGAGACTCAGATACCTAGTTGAGCCACAAATGGATGAGGTCCAGTGTGGCTTTCGAGCAAACCGAAGTAATCAAGACCTAATCTTCACACTCAGACAGCTGAGTGAAAAGGCTCTTGTGTATAAAGGTGAGATGTATCTTTGTTTCTTGAATCTAGAAAAGGCGTTTGACAATGTGCCCTGGGGCAAATTTTGGGACTGCTTGGCGATGAAAAACATTCCAACAACTCTGATTCATGCTATACAGAGCTTCTACAAGTCTTATGCCAAAACGGCAAAATATAAGTTAGAAGAGTTCGCGACAACCACGTGTGTAAATCAAGGTGATATTTTGTCACCATATCTTTTCATGCTCCTCATGGAAAATATTATAAATCATGTAAAGAGAAGACAATGAAGTATTCAATGGGGTACTGGAATTTGAGATATGTTTGTATTTCAGAGTTGGCATTTACCGATGATGTTGTCTTGATAGCTAAATCAGAGGAACATCTTCAATCCAACCTGCAAGTCTGAAAGGGAGAGCTGGAGAAGAGAAGGATGGTTGTTACCTCCTACTTATTGACGGCTATGGGTAACGAGTATATTAATATGCTGCCCTGGACTGGTAAAGTATATTTGTTAAAATAGACCACAGTCTAAACAGTCACGTGACGAATGGCCAAATTGAATAATCTTGACCAACAGCTTGTTGTACGTTTTATAACATTTAATATGTCACCAATACAACATGAGTGTACATCACTTCTTTTGAGAGCATATGATGATATGACGGTACATCAGTAATACTAATGTATTCAGTAACAGACATAAGCAATAACGTCGTTGTGTCGGTTTAAAGTCAGAATGTCTATGTATCGTCTACGACGCCATCATTCTTTACAAAGCAGAACCGTATTCATTCAAATAACTTACTGTCCTTCTCCTTAAGCCACATACAATCAGGCACACATCACAATGTAGTCAGTCAATGATTCTGACTCTTAAATATTTTATAACATTGAACACTGGTCTGTCGCTCTCACATATATATCCGTACACTTTGAAAACACAAGCCAAATTTAACTGCCCTAACGATAACCTTCGTTCACCGCAGCAGACCCTGCCCACGTCATAAGCTAATTACCTGTGCGACACAACTTTCACCACTCGCACGCTTTCACACTCAAAGCGTTTCAGTGTTCTACTCAGTTGCGCACAGCGATGATTTAACAAGACCGTGAGCAAAGTGAGAGGTAACACTTTTACCCCGTCCCCCAGCGAAAACTGAAAGTTTTCCATATAGGAAGCCATTTTTGGAAAATGCGAGAAGTCAACGGCCAGTCTATGTCATGCCTGATCAACAGTCTATGGAATGTAGTCAGCAATATGGAACAGTGCGAAAAATCAATGAAAATGTGACAAAATATGATAATGAAATTGTAAAGTTTCAGAAAATGAAATATGTCAATGCATTTAATTAAAAGATGAATGAAATTAAAGATATAACTAATTAAAAAGTATTAAGTAAGTATAATAATTGAGTTAATGTCAATGTTCATGTGATCGTGTGTGTGTTGTCTGTAGCATTGTGTAAAACTGATTCGCTAAAGTTACTGAGTGTCAACACTGGTAGGTTCATTTATCATTAGTGTGAAAGCTTACTATTTGTGATGTTACCACTCTAGAGTCACAGAACTGGTTTAAGTAAAAAAAATGTTCAAATGGCGAAGTTCTCCATAGGCGTATCGAATCGATTGTTTCTTCTGTGAGATTTATTTCCAAATGTTGCCTCTTGAGTGTCACAGTCTCTGAGCCCAAAAATGAAGTTCGATTGCTGGAATAGCAAATACGATCTTTTTATAGCTCTGCATCAGTCATTTTTGTGAAGGATTGCCAATAATATATGACAATGACTATTATTATGTTTCTCTGAGATACTGTTTGATTCGTTTCATCTACCGCAAACGTCATGACTTTGTCAGAAAATTAGATCCTGTGTAACTGTTCATGGATCTTCATGTAGTGTGAAACGATTTGAATGTATTCAGACAAAAAGTCTCTCATCATGACTTCAAATGACTTGAGTTGTTTCCCTTGATAACGATGGTAATATGTATCTACCTCTGCCTGGTTATGGATATTGTCAAGATAGCGCTTTTCAGTTAGCGAGGTATCTGTAGACGATCGGCACTGTACCTTGGTCAATGGGTGGCAGCAGTGTCAGATCCTTGAGAATCGGGCATTTCTGTCTGTGTGCATCTGGACAGAACATCTGCAAGCACGTTGGACTTGCCCTCAATAGGTCAAATGATTTAGTCGTATATTTGCAAATTAATTGCATAACATGCGACTCGTGCGTTTTTCATGTTGGACTTCTGAACGAACGACAGGGCCTTCTGGTCTGTCTCAATGATGAAACGAGAACCAAGAAGGTAACGCTGAAGCTTTGTGACAGCATATATGATCGCGAGAAGCTCGCGCTCAATAATTGGATATCTGGTTTCCGTCTTAGTGAGCTTCCTAGACACGTACATCACAGGATGAAGCATTCCATCTACTTCTTGCATCAAGGAGCCACCAATACCGTACATATCGGAGCTGTTATAGATTGGAAGGGATGTATCCATGAAGAGTTGGCTTTCCGAAGAAAAGCAACTGGGAGACTTTCAGGCCACATATCGAGGATTCCTCAACAAAAGAGAAGTTGGCAAGAAGACGAAGATGGCTGTATACCGCGCCACCTATATTCCAGTCTTAGCGTATGGATGCGAGTTATTATTTTGAGTATTGAAAAAGCTGAGCTGTCATCATACAGGTGTAAAATTTTGTGGGGGTTTTTTAATTTGAAAGTGGGATATTTATTTTTCAGACTTTAATTAACTCGGAAAATATATGGAAAACAATTAATTCTTGTTTCGATTACAAAAAACCATCAAATATTTTATTTAATTTCTATACGTTTAATTTACTATCATTTATTTTAGTCTGAAAATAAAAAAAGAACATGGAGCAGCGGAGCAGTTAAAATATTATGTGTTCTGGCTCCGCTCCAGCTCCGGAAAAAAACACGCTGCTCCACTGCTCCGAGCTCCAGCTCTGGGCTCCACTCCAAAACCCTGACTATAAGAAACTGGAATTCCTACCATGAAAGTGGAACAATATTACCACACTATCATTGCCATTACTCTTTAGCTCCATATCGAGCACAAGTCTGTAACAAACCCACGCCATGTCTTCCTGTCACGTGTCTTCTGTTCAAGTGTTTTCCAGGTCTTTTTTCAATCCCGTCTATTTCTATTTGAATTTCCATGCTTTTTTCGGTATCCCTTTATTTCTCTTAGCCTGGTAACTCTAGAATAAGGACTGACTTTTTTTATGAAAATGCTAAGATAGACTGCTCCTGATTGGATCTCTCCTCAACGAAGTACCGTGAGTGTATGGTAGAAAATTTCACTTATTACATACAACTTTGTATGACTATTTCACTGACTTCCATCAAGAAGAATTCACAGACAGCCAGGAACACGGAATATTAGGACACAAAATATGGGACTGAAGTGAATTCTAAAATTAGAAGGGAGTAACTCCAGAGTCATCATTTTGTGCCTTACGTTCTAGGGTCCTATTTCAAGTGCACCCAGTTAGACATCTAACACACCTGAAAGCATACGGCATCTTAAACAGTTGCCCGACAATATTTGGACGTTTTCTGTGAAAAAAAGTATGTGTTCACCCGATATCGGGTTTATGTTCATTTTATCATTTTATATTTGCATTTTGACATGTTTTCGCAAGTGCATATTGGAGCAAATACAACAGTGGTTGTCGCTGGGGATGGCCTATGGAAGAAGGTCTCCAGAAATTGGCCCATTAAGAAAGAAAGAGGCCTATTCTAGATAAGGACAAGAAGAAGAGAATGCGAAAGCTCTCCACTAGATAGTGTTTTCTAATAAATTCTTGAAAGTATTCTTTTTCCCCACGACCTTAGCTTCTGCCCTTAGATTTCGATAAATAAGAGCCCCCAACCTCATCTAAATGTAGAATTTTACCTATATGTTAATATTTAACCCCGACAGCACGAGTGATACATTACCGAAATAGATATTGATCAAAACGATTATTGGGTTTATTAATTAAATATATACATATATAAGGTTAGTAGAAAATAAAAAGTTATGATGGTGAAAGACAATTCAGACACACACACAGATGAGATATAAATAATGATATTAGTTAAATAGAATAGTGAACTTATGTGAATAGTGAAATGATGATGTGATATACTCGTATTGAGTGTTACCACTGATGTCCAATCTACACTGTCTATGTGTCTCTCTATGCTCCTGCACTGTATGATTATACGCAGATATGCATAAATTGTCCAATGTAGGTGTGGGGTAATTTGTGTAGGTTATCTCCAAAACGAGGACGTACTGATGAAAACCATTGTAATAATGAGAACATGGAAGATATACTGTCCTTCAGTATTTAGAAATCTCTCTCTAGCGTTGACAAACCGTTGACCGTTGTCACGGGAAAATGTCTGCTGTTTGGTCTTGAAAAGGCACTGACTAGACTTAATAAGCTTTTCACACTTTTATGATAACGCGTGAGTTTCGTGCAATGAAGCTGGTCTGAGTGAGTGTACGTCGTGCAGTATACGATGAAAGTAGATGAATTCACTTCATGAACTGACGTAGTGAGAAGCCGAACATTTTCATTTGAGCTTGGTATCTTCGCGAATCAACTTTTGACTAAGTGATCTTGGTAGGTAAACTCATCAACTTGTGAGTATGTACTCTTGATTTATAAAATTGCGCATTTGAGTAAGTTGAACTTGATATAAATATGAAAATCACCTTGTGCGTGCTTTAGCTTGACTCAAGCGGTAAGCTTTTGAGTGAGATGAACTTAATATATGTATATAGAATCCACTTGTGAGCACTTGATAACAGTTGAATTAAATGCTGCGCCAACAACGTTTACAAATGCGGGCGAGACTTTCTTGTAACTTTGGAAGCGTAGCATGTCCTATCTTGTGAATTCTGCTATCCAGACGTACGCGTTGTAATGTGTAGACTCAGACTTCTGCTGGAGTTCGTTTTCGTTCGCAAATTCCTTAAGATCACCATAAAATTACACTGCACAGATATGAATCAAATATCCACACAGGAATGAACTATTAGAACAAGCTGGACACAGGCTATGCGGTAGGCAAGACTTATGCGCCACGATGTTTTTAAACTCAGTACCTTTCTGGCAAACATCTCATTATATTTCTTGTTGCCCACTGTATCAGATGTCTTCGCCTGATGGTCTGGCTCCGCCTCCAATCCACTAACTAAGTGTCCATCTTGCATTATGATGCTGTGATGTAAGCAATCCACGTTAATAGCTAAAGTAGGTGGGCTCTAGCAACCAACTCTTCAATTCCGTGCTACAGGTTCGTTTTGCAAGACAAACTGTAGTTTTCGATTAGCCGTCCAAAGCAGAATTCACCCCCCCCCCCTTCTCTCTCTCTCTCTCTCTCTCTCTCTCTCTCTCTCTCTCTCTCTCTCTCTCTCTCTCTCTCTCTCTCTCTCTCTGTCACAAAGCCTTCTGTCTTTTTCTGTCTTTTCCCGTTTCGCGTGAAGTGCGTGATACCCTTTGTCTCATTGTCGTGAGGCGGTTTTCTTACTCTCTTTGGTCCTTATTTCGCTAAGTACTCAACATCTAAGAGGCTTAAACCCCTATCATCGGCTACCATCTGGCAACACACATTCCTGTGCGTGTCACGAGCCCTTTGTCGCGACGTGCTATCGTGTTGCAAGGTGGTGACTGCCGTGTTGTTTAAACAGCGGATTAGGCATGAAAAGACTTCTTTCGGTTGCCAAGCTCTGCGTCTCCCAAAGTGAACAGTACTCGTCTACTGTAGCCAGGTGTGTTTGCCAAGATTCTAACGAGGCCATGTGGGTTCCGAAAGATAACGCAAGGTGGGGAAATAAATCAAAGACGTTACACGTAAGTATAAGCCGTGATTAAGACAGATTACTTTAACAATGATGAAAGTGAAAAATGAGAGAGAAAATGTTAAACGAAAGATGTTAGAAAAGATACAGAATGAGAAATGTAGACCTACTGTATGACACATGTATAATTTGTTTGTGGCTGTAAAGTTGCATTTGAAGCTGGCAACCTCATCACTGCAAATATCTTGACACATAAATCACTACTGCAAGAACTGGTGACTGCTTCCTCTGGGCTTCCTCAGAAGAAGGAAATAACAGAGGTGGCCCCAGGCTCCATAGAGAGCAGGGAGTGGATGATGATATCATAGTGTATATTTTTATTATACTAACACGACAGTAAGTTATATATATATATATATATATATATATATATATATATATATATATATCTATATATATATATATATATATATATATATATATATATATATATATATATATATTTCAATTGTCGACTTCCGCTGTCCAAAAGTATTTTCATTCGACTCACTGGCTCTGAAATTAATACTAAGAGACGGTTAGAATTCTGAGAAAGATGAAGTGGTGGATATAAGCGGAGGTCGTCTGATGTTCATATCAGGAGATGTAGATAGAAACGGAAGTCGCCTGATATTCATATCAGGAGACCCGATACATAAAAAGAGGTATTTGTTTCCCTTAGTTTGAGATACAAGGTATCAGCATTCAACGCTAGACACTAGCTGCAGCCGGGTCTTGAAGACGCTTGATAACCTTGGTAGTTACCCCGGCCTTACTGCCTGGAACGTGCTACGGCCACCAGATATGACTATTTCAGAGAATGAACCGTCCAAGGCACCGATGGGAACCAACAGCGACTGAAGTAGACGCCATCAGATCCCACACCGGCAGCTAAGTACCATACTAACGCAGCCAATGGAAACTTACAATTTTGTTTTCTAAAAAATATCCACCTCCAAATTAGATCGTCCAAGGAGGAAAACATCGGAGCTTCATTTTTATAAATAGCTCTATTTATTTTAATCTAGTTAAGCTATAAGTGATTATTAAACCTGTTCATCTGTAACTTTAAATATACAAATGGATACATCACTTTTAAGTGAATTGTTTGTCTGCACCTGTATGACTCATATTGTCCTAAATATAACCATATAGAGCTATGTAATTAATAGTTGCTGAGTCATCTTCAGCTGGGAACTCATCAAATAGGACTCAATAATTCCTCACAGAAGGGTTGGCAGAATAATAAGTTCATGACAGCTTAGGTGATCCGATTTGTTATACTTGCTTTTCTTTAAAATCCTGTGAATCTCCTGAAGTAGAAGCATCATTATTATATTTATATCTTTGCCAAGAGTAATTTTGAGCAAAGGGTGATACTTTTAAAGACCCTTATTTTATACTCCAAGTTTGGCCATTGTTGGACCACTACTGCAGAACAGGGGACACAATGACGTCACACCTGGTGATTCTAAAACAAAAGCAGCTTAGTGGCTGCTTACGTGTAGGTAACAGAAATCGATGTATAGTGGTATTCTCCAAATCAACTGGCTGTTAATGGGTCGGACAGTGTTGCCGAAAATGACTGGATGGCAAAGGCGATAGCCCGTATGTGCTGGAGCAATAGACGCTTTCAACAAAAGGCTGTGGTTACATAATCCACACACCAGCCTTATAATTGAAACCTGGCAGTATGACGTAGACGGCCTGGTAATGTTTATTATGTGGAAAATTGTAATCCCCTAACAGCAGCAAATCATATCAGGAAACACCGAGAAATATGCTGATCAAGGCTCTGACAATATACAGCAATTCGAGATCTCATTACCACCTGTAGCCTACTCTTCCTCAATCAGTCTCTCACACATGCAAAATATGAACAAACTTCCACTTTCCATTCGCCGTTTCTCTCACTCACAAAATCAAAACAAACCCTGTCTCTCACCCCCTTTACTCTGTTATGCTTAGGACATGTTACGTCTGTAGTCCCCTCCCTAGGTTTCTGTTTACACGCCACGCGTTACAGACGCGCTGCGTCGCAAAGTGATCAGAGGCTAAAAATACAGACACACACACACGCCTACATAGTCCCACACACCTGGGAAAGTGAGAACACTGTTATGTATTCACACCTTTCCCCGCTAACTATAGGGGCCCTTGTGATAATCATCCAAGTAGGGACAACACTGAATGAGTTATCAAATATTTAACATTGTGCTTACACTCAATATATATCAAATAGCAAAAAAATCTTTACCGCACTATTCTACACACACAAACCGAGAAGAACACAAAAACGTGGTAAAAATTAACTTTACACCGGCTCACTCTTTCAGACTTACGAAAATCCCGCGCCTAGCTAACACTTAATGATTATGGACGGTGGCTCACTTAATAAAATTCAGAACATCCCATCACGAAAAAAATATACCTTAAGGAAAAAAGAATGTATATGTATTTAACATGAATTAAAGTAACACGGGATCTCTATTCTATTAGATTAAGCTAACACCCCAATGAATAAAATAAGTAAATGAGCTTACCGAAGACAGAATAATTCTTGCACTAAAAACTGTTATTAATTCTGGCGCAGAATATCAATTTGTTGAGTGGCAGAATTTTCTTGAGACAGTGGTACTGAGTGATAGAGACCTCATGCTTAAATAGCCAGATAGAGTCTGGAGGTGGCTTTTGCACACGCACTAGATGAAACAAATTCAGAACGTAAGACCTAGGGGAGAGATTCCCCAAACGACTCAAGATACAGGAAAAGGACGTAATCTGCCGCAAAGCTGACGGTCTACGAGCGACCGGTGTTCGCGAGATGAGACGAGGGCAGCACAAATAAAAGGGTAGAAGCTTTCCCCCGTGTCCACGATTCTCTGTAAATCAAAGAATACCATGAACTAGTCGTCATCTACTAGAAAGGCAGAATAAAAAGAACTTTTAGCTAGATGCCGATGTCCACGTGTAAAGGGGTGGAATTAGCTTGTCCAATGTAAGAGTGACATGACCAATGCCAGAAATAGCGCTATTAGGAGCTATAAGACAGAAAAGTAGGCGTAGACAAAAATTAGAGAACAAGACACGGCAGCCCACTCGGCTAAAAGTGACAGAAATTTTTTCGAATCACGACAGTCAGAATGCAATCATATGCGAGAAGCGACCTCCCGGGCTGTCGTACAATAAATTGACATGTGTGAAGTTGAGAATCGTACGTTAAAATAGACATAAGTGACAGAGGGCGTCTACAAAAATACACAAGTAGAAACAGCGCGTTTTGACCGGCGGTCGACAAATAAAAAATCTATGTCAACGCATCACAATTACGTCCAGTTATATGAAGTGTGGTGACCAATTCTCTTACCGCTGCCTTCGGCTTCTTTAACTCAAGAACAGATTCAGGTACCTTTATAAGGCATTAGCAAATATACCCATCGTTGCCCGGTTAAAAACTGAACTTTTAATATTTCACTTGGTTTGCGGTACTTCTGAGCAACCATTATTATCTAAGCAACCAGGACCAAACATTCACGGTCATTTCTCGGATTAACCCTGTGGCAACTATACATCTCACCCCCAGCATATCTACTCCAAATGTGTCCTCCATTGTACCTCTCACGACCACATCTGCTCCAATCATATCCTACACCATACCTCTCAACTCCAGTACATGTACTCCAATCATGTCCTCCACTAAACCTTTCACCTCCAGCACATGATAGATTGTACCTCTCACCTCCAGTACATCCACTTCAATTGTTTCTGCCATTGTACCTCTCATTCCCAGTACATCTACTCCAATCATGTCCTCCACTATACCTCTACAGCACTTACACGTACATTAAAACATTACGAATAATTAATTAATTTTTTTTTTCGTCAAAACTAAAACGATATGGTCAACAATAACTCCCCGCCATTGAGGCGAATCCATTGATGTAACATAAGCTGGGTTTTAACATGGAAATTCTAAGTTTCTATAAGTGATAAACAGACAGAGGTACAGACACACACAAATATATACTAGCCGCCATTAAAAACGCATCGCATTAGTTTATGAACCACAACTCGTTGTGCTAAATTTAAAATACATGAAACCACTGATTTTACATTTCTGATCCATTTACTAACCCAAATTTGCTGTATTATTAAACATGAGACAATTCAGAACCGGCATCTAAGCAGTTGTCAACCCTAGGTATAAAAACAAAAGTTGCACTCACTGTCATCTTGAGCTAGTGTTGTTACACGAGGTTGACCAAGCCTGGGACGGTCATTGGTGGTACCTGTCGCCCGAAATCGCTGGTTCAGCCTCACTATAGTGGACTGGTCACAATTGAAATGTCTGGCAACTTCTCTGGCCGCCATTCCACTGCTGAGCATACCAACAGCTTGCCATCGCTCTTGTGACGACAGTCGAGGCATGACAAAAACATTAACAGACTTTCTTTCGATGAAAACAGATAATGGCTTTTTACTCGCTGAAACTTGACTAATGCGTGTGCCAAATTTCAATGTGATTCGACTTTTAATAAAGCCAGAATTTATCAAAAACCTTGTTTTGCACGTGAAGCACGCAAAATTTGAAGTAAACATCACATCGACAGTAAAGTGGGAATACATGAACTTCATCACTTACACACTTTCGGGGTTTGAAAATCGCTCACTTGCATAAACATTTCAACAGTGAAAACATGTCACGATTTCGATGCGTTTTTAATGGCGGCTAGTATAGATAAGATTAGCGTATAGTTTATCTCTAGTTGACTGTGCGCGTAGTCTATTCTGTGTGACATTCTGATTGTGAAAATGTTTTAAAGAGATCATTGCTCCTTCATGTCAAAGGATAAACAGCTCAGGACTGTATTTGCTGATTGTTTTTTTTTCACCCTTGAGGCAAATTCATGTTATACTCGGTGACTTTTTTCATTTAGATACCAAGTACGTTTTGCCTCGATAGTGCAGAACATTTTTTTTTTTTCGTACGCCCGCTAATACTCGAGGCGAAATCTCAGGTTATTTTTAATGTCTAACCTGACATTGATTTTTACGTGAGTATCCTATTTTCTTGTACAGAGACAAGTGTCCCTCGCCATTCAGGCAGATACTCGCCGTTTTCGGAGGTACCCATTAGAGCTGGGTCGGCTCAGGAGCCGCCAGTCCCTGGTCGACGACACACCTTCAAATGTTCTCGCCAGGTCTCGAGTTAATCCAGTCCAAATCCCGGTCGACGAAAAATCCTCAAATGCCGTCGCCCGGGTGTGATCCTGAATCACCCGGTCGCCAGAGCGGTGTTGTAACCACTACGCTAGCGCGGCTCCAGTGCAGAACATAACATGCCCGATTTTCACCCTATAGGTCTGAGTTCGCATCCCGCGAGGATCCCACCAACGTCAGATCAAGTAAGTTGGCTACCATTACTACATAAAAATGGAATGTATCTGGAAACTAGTATGAAGAAATACAAGAAAAAGACAAAGATTATGAAAATAAATGCAGTAAATTTTAGCTCACAGGATGGCACTTAAGAAAACACCATTTCAAGATGTAGAATCATAAAGATATCTTAGTGGCAATATAGATATAGGTGGAGATACAGACAGTGATATCAAAATAAGGATACAAAAGCCACCAGAGGCTTTCATTATATTTGTAAAAATATAGAAATCCAAAGGCGGAAAGTCCAATATAACAGTGAAAATCTACAACTTAAATGTCAAGGCAGTCCTGTCGTATAGCTCTGAGACACTCAGAACAACAAAAACAACAACCAAGAACAACAACCAAGAACAACAACCAAGAACAACGACCAAGAACAAAAACCAAGAACAACGACCAAGAACAACAACCAAGAACAACAACCAAGAACAACAACCAAGAACAACGACCAAGAACAACAACCAAGAACAACAACCAAGAACAACAACCAAGAACAACGACCAAGAACAACAACCAAGAACAACAACCAAGAACAACGACCAAGAACAACAACCAAGAACAACAACCAAGAACAACAACCAAGAACAACAACCAAGAACAACGACCAAGAACAACAACCAAGAACAACGACCAAGAACAACAACCAAGAACAACGACCAAGAACAACAACCAAGAACAACAACCAAGAACAACAACCAAAAAACAACGACCAAGAACAACAACCAAGAACAACAACCAAGAACAACAACCAAGAACAACAACCAAGAACAACAACCAAGAACAACAACCAAGAATTTACAGAATTTCATAAATGGGTGCTTACGTAGAAAAGAAGGATTGAAGAAGTATGACAAAATCACTAATGCGGAACTGATGACAAGAATCAGACACGTGCCAGTGGAATAAGAGATGAGAAGAAGACATGGCGATGGATATGACACACATTGAAGAAACATGTTGATAGCTTTACAAGGTAGTCCTTGTTCTATAATCCGAAGTGTAAGTAAGATAGAATGAGACCAAAAACACACGCAGAAGAGAACTGGAAGCATAAATTAAATGGATAAAAAAAGTCACGGAAAGACCTGCAGCTGTTTTAAATTGTTAACTCTTTGTTTTATCAAGTTTTGCTCTTTGTGAGGCAGACCTGAGTAAATAAATATTAGACAAACATAAAGGTATGTTTTCAGGCACTCGTAAGAAATAAAGAAGTAGAAAACTAGACAACAGAAAAACAACAGACGTGAGTAGCTTACCCAGGACTCGAACCCAGGACCTTCCGTGCGACAACCCCGCCTAGCTATGCAAGCGAATCACACTATCCTCCCTGCCATCTAGGCATCACCAAAAAATGATGCTTCGATGACGGGTCATTAGTGCGACCCGCAACACATAACACCGGAAGTTTACCATGGGCAGTTCAGCCTATTAATGACGCAATCACTTCTGTTGTTCCCCTATAATACAGTATAGGTCAGTCCACACAAGACAAAGACCGTAATACTGTGTCTAGTAAATGATAGAAGACTAAGAACAGTAAGTACAGGACAGAGGGTAGACCTGAGTAATGGAGACTAAAAAAAAATATTTATATGTCTCACAAGTGCCTGAAACATACCTTTATGTGTATTATTTATGTCAAGGACACTGAATGGGAGAACAAATGATAGACATTGTCTGGGCCTGAGAAACTGACTGCACACGTTAATCTGTTGCTCGTGGTTGAGTTAACAACACGGTAATCGGCAGCATCTTTGGCCCGTGTTTTTTCAGCTGCTCCCAACTTTAATTGATACGGCTACTATACAGCGGGGATACCGCATTTGATTTTTGTGTTGCTGTATGACACTGATCCGTAACTCAAAATGAAATTATCCGGGTATTTTGTTGGTTGAAAAAAAAAAGTGGAGTGGGGCAACCAGCAAAATTATACCGGCGTTCGCTGTTCTTCGTTATTCTGTTGCTGGTTCGTAAAATATCTTACCAGTTAATCTAACTGTGATTAAAACAGAATAGTCTTACTGCACCTTCGTTCAAGGCGGCTAATATTAGGTTTGAACATGAGGCTGTTGTTGTTGCCCTACAAGACGCCACTAGGCGTGATGGCCACTGACTGCTTTGACGGTCGGCAGCTAAGGATCAGAGAAGAAGAAGAAGACATGAGGCTGACAACCTCATTATGTAGAATATATTACTACTGAAACCACTGCTGCAAGAGCTTTTGAATTCATTTAAGCAGGCGTCCTGTAGAGCACCAGCTGCACTTGTGGCTTCTTGCTCCATAGGGAGATAAAAGGAAAATGATGATGATGAATCTAACTCTACTTCAGTTTCTTCTTTGGCGACCTTCTTCTTCTTTAAGCATCATGCCTGTTAGTTGTGACCGCTTGGCATACACTACAATTAATACGTGTTAAAAACTACATATAATGAGAATAACAACGTTAAAAGCAGTTAAGACATTTGTGCACAAAATACAGTATCATGACAAGTTCACGGCTTCGGGAAAGCTGTCCCAGAATAACAAAATAGTAAGTGCCTGTTTATTGAATGGAAAAATTTGTGAGAAGTTGCAAGTCATGGTTTTTTCCGTTGCTAAAGTCGAAATAACAGAATGTCGTGTGCAAAAAGGTCGAAAAGCTGAGAAGAGCGTGTGCAAATGTTGATGTTTGGTGCCGAGTGAAAAATAAAGCATCGTGTGAAAATTGGCGGGAAAAAAAGAGTGGGCTGTATATAAAGAAGAGACGGGGGCGATTGACAGGATCCAGGGCTTGTACAGATTTTAGGAGTCGTTAGGCGAGAGAATTTTTACAGAACTTCGTCTTTGAGATTATCAAGACAAGTTGTTGTTTTTTTTTTAACTTGACAAGTTTGTCAAGTTAGACCAGTATATTTTAAGAAGACAAGTTTGTGTTTTACTCTATTAGATAGATTATTCCTGTGGATTTCCATTTTCACTTTGTTTTGGATATTCACTACTTTGGGTAAGAAAGAAATAAGTGCTTCATTATTGTGTCAATAACATTGCTGTTCCAATCACGTTAATAAACTATATTTTATTTTTTCTACATTGCTGAGTTTTCGTTGGAATATTACAGTTGGATACTTTGACATAACCACTATACAAGACATTACTTTTCACTAACCATAAAAAAGGGTACGAACGAACTCTGGGAAGGAAGAATAAACAAGGTCAAGAATTACCACCTCAGGCGGACAGACCTGTAACGACTTGAAACAATAAAACGTACAAGAGTTAGCGCACTTCAAAATATTTACCTGCGGTCAACCATTAACTGAACTGACCCGGTCAGCGGACACACACACACATTCTTTCATTGATGCCGTAAACACACCCCGGCTATACGATACTATTTGATGCCGCGACCTGCGCACAAATAGCTGCACTGCCACATAGTATAGGCGATCATGTCTCTCCACAACTTTCTGTCGGCTGTGATGTTTATTAATTCCGTTGTTGACTTCTGTCCAATTACACTATGTCAAACTGTCTCTATATCTTCTTTCTTTGTGGAAATCTCTTTTTCCTGTAGTCTTTCCTGTTCGCACATTACATTATATCTTCTCTCTTCTCATAGCATGCCCACATAAGTGGATTGTTTTCTTCTAATATGAGTAATAAGCTTCCTGTTCCTGACTGGCTTCTCTCAAAACATCCTTATTATTTTTGTTTTTGTTGTCCATTGAATTCTTTTGTTTGGAATTACCATGGCAAAGAGAACTAGAGGCAGACCAAAGAACACGGTAAGATGAGGGCTAGAGACGGACCAAAGAACGCAGAGAGAATGGGGCTAGAGACATACCAAAGAACATAGGGAGATGAGGGCTAGAGACAGACCAAAGAACATTGGGAGATGAGGGCTAAAGAGAGACCAAAAACACAGGGAGATGAGGGCTAGAGACAGACCAAAGAACATAGGGAGATGAGGGCTAGAGACAGACCAAAGAACACAGGGAGATTGTGGCTAGAGACAGACCAGAGAACGCAGGGAGAATGGGGCTAGAGACAGACCAAAGAACACAGGGAGAATGGGGCTAGAGACAGACCAAAGAACGCAGGGAGAATGGGGCTAGAGACAGACCAAAGAACGCAGGGAGAATGGGGCTAGAGACAGACCAAAGAACACAGGGAGAATGGGGCTAGAGACAGACCAAAGAACACAGGGAGAAGAGGGCTAGAGACAGACCAAAGAACACAGGGAGAAGATGGCTAGAGACAGACCTAAGAACACAGGGAGATGAGGGCTAGAGACAGACCAAAGAACACAGGGAGAAGAGGGCTAGAGACAGACCTAAGAACACAGGGAGAAGAGGGCTAGAGATACACGAAAGAACACAAGGAAAAGAGAACTACAGACCAAAGAACACTAGAAGAGGGCTTGAGACAGACCAAAGTAAGCTGTACCTTTTATAATTCTATATTTTGCAGTATTAACAAGTGAAAATTGCCAGTGGATGTCCAAGTCATACGAGGCTGGCAAATATAGCATATAGAATGATGGCTTCATGAACCACCACTGCAAGAGCTGGTGACTGCTTTATGCGGGTTTCTCATAGAGAACCAAAAGCAGGGGTAGTCCCAAGTTCCACATTGAGCAGGGAGTGGATGATGATAGAACTGATGTACATACTTATTACATTAACATTTTCAACCAGTGTATATGTAAATGTAAACATGTTCAATATAAATGCTATGGAAGTTTTCCGCTTACTGGAATTAATATTAATGCTCAGAGAGGGTAAAGTTCTGAAGCAGATGGGATGGTGGAATAGAAAGGGGTTGGGGGGAGGGGAACACCTGATTTTGTGCCAGGAAAGCCGGTACTCAGGAGGGTATTTGTTTCTCTTTTGTTTCATGATACTAGTCTGTGGTACCAATAGGTGGTGCTATCTGTGGAACAGGTGAGTGGTATAAGTGGCCTGGAGTCAAAGCTAGACACCTACAGCAGACGGGTCTTAACAGACGCTGGACCATCTTCGTAATTACTCCCCGATACTACGAGGAACCTGTAGCGGCCACCAGACTTGTCAGTGACGAGTGAACCAGTCCATAACCTGCTAAGAACAAGCATCGGCTGGAGCAGAAAAACCAACCGACATCTTACTGGCAGCTAAGTACCTATTCAAAGCTGCCAAGTGAACTCTCTATTTTCAAATCAGACCATCCATCACCTGGGAGGAAATTTTAAAAACTATCTGAATTCACCCCACCCTTATTTATTTTACAATTGTTAACGATAATTGACTATTAAATTTTGTTATCCGTAAATATGCACATTTATAGTTGATCTAGTCGTTTTGAGTGAACTGCACCCGTATGTCTCACTCACTTTAAATACTTATAACAGAGCTATTTAAGTAATATTTTACTGAGTTAAATCAGTTGGGGGCTTATCAGAATGAGCTAAATTCTAAGTCAAAGAAAGTCAGGAAAGATACAAAGTTTACATGGCCTGGATCCTATCAGCCAGAATACTTGATTTCTTAAATTCCTATGAGGCTCCCTAGAATTGAAGCACCATTCTTCAATTCCCATCTCTGCCAAGAGTGATCTTGAGCGAAAGGTAGACACCTTTGAAAACTCTCAGTAGATACTCTGAATATTGGCCACTGTTGGACCATCACTGCAGAGCACGGAGAGTACACCCCGTGACAATTCCTAAAAACCACATGTCTTTAACAGGTAAGGATTTCTTGCTTGTTTACTAATTGTCCTTGACTCACTTCCATCTATCAAGATTGGCTCTCTGTACCACTGAAGACTCTCTTTCTTAAATCGATTGACAAAGACTTGTTGCATAAAATGTTTTCCTTTTTCAAAATAAAAAAATTAATGAAAATGATGTCGGCAAAGCTTATTTGATGGCACAGATATAATATTCATTAACCTTTGATTACCACAGGAAACATCAGCTTAATATCTCACAGTAAGTATAACTAGACGCAGTGGCGTACTAAGGCGTGTGGGGGGGGGGGGCGATCCGCACCAGGTAAAAGCAAGGAAGTGGGTGCCACCCGACACTATTATTACAGTACTTTGCAGTCTGATAATACACTGGTAAGCATTATATATTTTTCGGTATGTTTACTTATGTGGGCGTGCCAAAGAAAGGATCCGCCCCTGGTGAATGCTTGGTGCAGGTTTCCCGCGGGACCAGATGCGGTGCTGGCCCCACGCTCCGTTAAACAAGCAAAAGTGTATGATGATTGTTATTTTTGTTGTGCGCCGTGTTTCAGGGCCATGATTAGGTGGGACTTGACATTTGAGTTGAAGATTCTTATTTCCGTGTCGGACTTGACTTCTTGTGATTTCCTTATATTTCCTAATGCAATAAAATCTCATTTTCCCGTCAATTCTGACGGGTTTTTAATTATAGCGTGCTCTTTCTGTTACATAACATGAAGACAGCACTATTTCTACTATGGTCATTTTAGTACTGGTCACCGTCATTCGATCTTTGTAGTAAAAATTTTCTGGAGGCATCAGATATGAAGCCATGGGACAACCTTTAAAAAATGACATGGGGAGAAGTAATATTGAGCTAATGGAATAAATTTTTCCATGCATTTAGAAGAAGTATCAATATGTGCACCTACTGATGTAAATCTCAGTGGAGAATTATACGAACTAATGCTCTCATTGAAGTACCGGTAATGTGGATGCTCAGATAGGTGCTCGGGACCGAAGACGTAGCAAAAGAGATGAATGCAGTCAGCGACTCATAGCTTGACTGCTTGCGTCAGGGTCAGCGAACCAGAGCTGACCAAGACCCTACTCCACCTCCAAGTGGTGGTCCTGGAAACAAGCTGCATCACTGAAAGTAGGGATCGAAGAGGGAAGGCAAACCCGGTCCCAAAAAATGCCGTGCGGAAGTCGGATGTGTCGGGCCGAAAGGGGCAAATATCGCAGCTTCGCTGTAAACGACGACACAACGCAACCAACGTCCTTTTCAGGACGAACGAGGAAGAAGGAAGAAGAAGATAGGGGCTCAACAAATCTATTAATAATGAAGGAGACTCACGTATTTACTGGTGATCACCCTTTAGTAATGAAGTGCCCTTGTGACAGCACTATTTGAAGGTGTTGTTGGCTGATTTTTCGGAAGCAAAGTTTTATGAGTGGCAGAGCTGGCATTCAACCTTCATCAGGTCACAGTTATGAGCTTGGATATCATTTTCATTGAATATATCATGGTTTGGAAACAGTGCTGGATTGGAAATAAGTAATGAACCGTTGTCTGGCACTAAAGTGTTTCGCTGCAGTTATGAGCTTGGATATCATTTTCAATGAATGAATCATGGTTTGGAAACAGTGGTATTTTGAAAACACGTAGTAAACCGCTGTCTGGCACTTTACAGCGTTTCGCTGCGATTCATGGCAATATCTTAAAGCTTCGGCATCTGTAGTACGAAGTAAAGCGTTACCTCAGGCGATCGTTTGGCTCGATTCTGCATCTGCAGCTCGAAGTAATGCAGCATCTTCAAATTATCAGTGGCTCGATTCTGCATCTGCAGCTCGACGTAATGCAGCATCTTCCAACTTATCAGTGGCTCGATTCTGCATCTGCAGCTCGACTGAATGCAGCATCTTCCAACTTTTCAGTGGCTCGATTCTGCATCTGCAGCTCGACGTAATGTAGCATCTTCCAACACGCGATCCTTTACCTTTGCCTTTTAGTTACAACACCATGAACTAAAAGGTAAAGGATCCCGTTACACGCCCATTGAGGCATATTGGGAGTATGGTGTTAGGCCCATATTTTCTTGACCATCGGCACACTAGGGGTGATTTGGTCAGCATGACACCGGCCGCCTTAACCTTCCCAGAATTGCTCTGATACTCAATTCATGAGGCTGGGTCGACCCCGGAGCCGTTTGCGGTCTAAAAAAATCCCACCTCAACTGGGGATCGAACCATGGACCACGGAGCAAGGAAGCCAGTTTACTAACCACTGCGCTACAGCGGCTCCTATGAGCTAAAAGTCAAGTCAGCAAGTCAGCAAGTCAGCGAAACGTCACTAGATGCTGATGCAAGTCAAGCTGTAATGCAGAAAGGAAAAGACTGGCATCAATCCAAATAGCTCTGCATTTAAGTTATCATGGAGTATATCGGGCCGAAACACTTGTCGGACGGGGGGACTGCTTCTGATGATCAGATTGCTTCCTATTGTATCGCTCTTTAAAGAGTTTCCTATCATAGTTACTGTGACAGACGAACTCAGCCGACCCTGAATGACCCTGAAGTGTTGGATGATATAGTACGACCTTCGTAGCGACCCCTTGGATAACATCAGTGCCCCCGAATATTGTAACCTTTCGTCAAACGGGATTTTTTTTTCACCTGGACTCATTAGCTATGCAACCGTTCCACACGTTTGCTGATTAATATGTGGACAGTTTATCTACCGTTCATTCTGGTCATCGCATTGATTTAAGGAGAGATTAAATCACGCCCATGGACATCTCTTGAGCAATCATATGCAGTATTTTCATTAACTTGGCCCAGAGGAGGCGGCGCCAGAATCAAACAGATAGTAGCGACCACGATCAAAGACACGGACTGGGGGATCTCAGGAAAGACTAGCGCCACGATCAAAGACAGTAGTGGTCCCTGAAACGAGCGACGCAAGTTCCTGCAGGTATTTCGCATCTCGGTGTTAAACACACAACCGATCGCAGCAGCGAGCGGAGATACGAAGACCAGGGGCGGCATCTCTCTTTAGTCTGGCGGTCAGATCCCCAAAAGTGTCCTGAGATCTAAAAAGGTGTCAATTTTCTCATGTCCCACTCATCTTACAATTAAGTTAGATATATACAGACCACGTAGAAATACACTTTATCACTCGTTGGCCAGACCTTTACAGAAGCACTAGCTATATTTGAAATCCTGCTAGATTATCCCCTGGATTTTTATATATATTTGCAGTGAATTCTATTTCTGTGCAAAACGGTAATATATATATATTGTGTAAAGTGATCAGTGGTCTAGTTCATTCATTCTATTTCACTGGATTTTGTGTTAATTTAAATCTATTAAATTAAACCATCTCAATAGTTCCAGTTGTAAATGTAATGATATATCTGCTATATTATTTCCAAAAAAGATAATAGAGGCTGAAATGCTTTAATTAACTTTTAAAGTCGCGAAGGAATTTATAATTAATAAATTTAGTTAAGTCCTATATTTATAGATGTGTGTTTTAACCATTAGAACTCGCGCAGTGTTTATTAAATACATAATTAAATACGCGAATATATATATATATATATATATATATATATATATATATATATATATATATATATATATATATATATATATATATATATATATATATATATATATATATATATATATATATATATATATATATATATATATATATATATATATATATATTCTTAACGGGAAATTCATCGCGCTTTAGAATGTTATTTGATTTTCGGTATATTACATGTCTTTTTTCTTGCATACAGAGTGATCGTAACCTGTGCGATCCCAGCAATAAAGAAATCATCTTAAAAAACTTCCAGACATATTGATGAAACATTTTTAAATTTAATCTTGTGTCGGTTCGATGCGACCTAGCTGTCATAATTACATGAAAGAAAACCTACCCAAGACTATTTAAAGAACAATCATCATATTAAAATTACAAACCTTTAAGATAAACTGGAAGTTGAACCGTGCCAGTAGCGATACTTGATTTACTGCCCTACTATGAGAGAGTACATATTTTCCTGAACTGTGACGACTTAAGTTTTTCCTCACTGGATTAATAAACTTTCCGGTCAGTTACTATCATCACGCATTGAAGGAATTTTACCATAGCGGAAGATTAAAGAGACCACTTCATTTTCACCCCTGTGTCGAACTGTGTCAGTGCCATCCCATAGACTCCTTTTATATAATAAAACACAATAACTCTTAGGCTTCAAGTCCGGCGATAAGTGAGAATAGTTGCTATCAGCAAACCTCGCAACATCTGGGGCGGGACACGGAAGTACCAGACCTTTTCATGTGTCAAGAGTGTAATTGCTGTTTATAAAATTCTATTGGAGTGTCTGATGCTGTAATCGGTAAGTGTGTGAATATATGAGTGTGGATCCTCACGTGCGTGTATGAATGACAGGAAATTTAATCTTTTTTTTGTAACCATTTTGTTAACTTGCTTACCTGGTAATATAATTTTCTGTATACCCCGCATTGTTCCTTTAAGTGGGATAGTTGATAATTTGTTAACTCTGTTTAAAACCCCCTCCTTTTCATTTGCTTAGTAAAGGGAAGAACAATTGGGAAGAACAGGATTCTTTCTACCACCCATACCTAATTTTGAAACACCTCTTTCAGAGTAATTAACTTCACTGTTAGGTTAACGTACCAATGTTCCTGATAACTATCTATCTTTGGACTGGGTTTATCTTTGTCTAATAAGCGGGACGGGCTTAGTCGTTACCAATCTTCTTCACCCTCTCCCTACCTTGTTATTTGCATTTTCTGTAATTTTGATAATTTTTGCTGTAAACACATGATTGTTGTAGTGATTGTTTTTTTTTTAACTTTAATAAACAACATAAACTTAATCGTTACTGTGTTGGAATACCCAAAGCCCATAATTTCCCCTATTTGTTTAAGATAGTTTGTATCCACGTCGTCTGTGTGTTTGAAGCACCAAATCGGTGTGAGAGCAGGTGTGTGTCTGGAAACTGGCAAATAATTGTTTGACCAGGAGAGCCTGAAGAGTAGATTGAGATAAACTATTTGTCGTAAATAAGTCTGTCTTTACTCTCCTCCAGCACTCTGTGAAGCAACTATTTACTCTCTACATTTCTATCACTGAACGTTTCACCATCATTCTACACTCTAAACCGGACCACTATTTCTAAGACTCTTTCTCTCAAAATAAATTTACGACAGTTACATGGTCAAACCAGTGATGATCGGGAAAAGACCGATTGACTTCTGGAAAGACAGATGACACTGGGAAAGACTAGAAACCGGCTGACCGTGTTAGCACCCCTTAAGCTGTATTCAATTGCTACAGGACCCAAAAATGATAGATGCCCCCAGGATTCACCGAAAGGGGGGGGAGAGAATGATGAATCCACAGGTGCCTCAGTGGAATCGACCAGACCCGTTACACGGACTTCGAGCTCTGAACAACGGCTGGAATTTCCATGTGCCTGTGGTAGGGAATTCTCTACTCAGAGAGGAATAAAAATCCACCGAACGAAAAAGGGGTGTGGGATGTCATATGGGGGAGATCAACAGCGCTCTGTCTCGACGGATAAGACGTTAGAAGAACGCAGCCAGGAGTCAATTCACAGTGCTGAGTACATTCAAGTTGATCTGCCTGATGATGATCTCACACACTTCTTGGACGGGAGGAGAGAGGCAATCAAGTTTCCATCTGCCAGTGCAAAAGGGCTTTGAGAACAGCTGGACGAAGTCTTGGCAAAAGAGTTGGATAAAAACCTGAAGCAGATAACTTTGGAGAAGAAGCTGGAAATCTTCGGCGACATAATATATCTGCACTGTCGCAAAGTGTTCGGAGTGAGGGAGGCAAGGGAAAGTAACCCACCACGAAAAAGTAGAAGACAAATTAAAATAGATGAAATCAGGAAACAGAAGAAACATGCCCGAAAACTTTTCAAGAACGCAGTTGCCACAGAGAAGGAAGAGTTACGACAGATTTGGGAGCAGCTGAAAGGCCAACATAATGCCCTTTGTAGAGCAGAAAGGTTGTGCAGGAAGAGAAGGAAGACACGAAGGGATAGGGAAAGATTCTTCAGGGAGCCCTTCAAGTTTGCTAAAGAACTGTTTGAGCAGCCACGGTCTGGTACGCTAAACATCAAGAAAGAAGACCTGGAAGAACACCTTAGAGTGACATATTCAGATGGTCGCAGAGATGAGCAGCTCAACAGCATGGCAGGCCTTAAATGGCCGAGTAAGCCAGGAGCTGAATTTAACACAAAGCCCCCAACGGTGCAAGAGGTAGAAAGCATTGTCCAGAAAGCTCGGTGAAAGTCAGCTCCAGGTCCTATTGGTGTTCCATATGTGGTGTATAAGAGATGCCCTGAAGTGCTCAAACGACTGCTCCGTTTACTGAAGAATGCGGGGAAAACCCAGCTTGTAAGCAAGGAGTGGAGAAAGGCGAACGGAGTCTACATCCCGAAGGAGCAAAATTCCACAGACATCAGTCAGTTCAGGCCAATCTCACTACTCAATGTGGAAGAGAAGATATTCTTCTCAGTGATGGCGAAAAGACTCACTACATACCTCCTGGCAAATGGGTACATTGACACTACCATTCAGAAAGGAGGTATCCCAGGTACACCAGGATGTCTAGTACATGCCACAATGATCTGGGAAGCAATCCAAAAGGCAAAGTCTGACAGAACAAACCTCCATGTAATCTGGTTGGATCTAGCTAATGCTTATGGATCCGTTCCACACCAGATGTTGTGGCAGGCCCTAGAAATGTATCATGTTCCACAAGAGATTGCAGCAATGTTGAAGCTGTATTTCGCAGCGTTTGCTGTCAGATTTTCAACCAGAGAGTACACAACGAAGTGGATTGGCCTTGAAGTTGGAATTGCGATGGGGTGTACCATCTCTCCGATACTATTCGTGATGGCTATGCAGGTAATCCTCAATGCGGCTGAAGGAATGGCTATAGGTCCAAAGCTCTGTGGAATGTGTCACATGCCACCGCTCAAAGCATTCATGGATGACAACAATTCTGACATCAGATGAACATCAGGCCCGGAGGATGTTAGCACGCCTGGATGAACTAGTCAGCTGGTGCAGAATGAGCTTCAAACCCAAGAAGTCGAGAAGCCTATCAGCCAGGAAAGGGAAGATAGCAGAGGACATATTCATGGTTTCCAACCAAAGAATCCTTACTGTCATTGAGGAACCTGTTAAAAGTCTTGGCAGGGTGTACGATGCCTCATTAAAAGACTCGAAGGCAGTGCAACAGACAATATAAATGGCAGACAGAGGGTTACAGATCATAGACCAAAGCAGACTCCTGGGAAAGTTCAAACTGTGGTGCCTCCAGTTCATGTTGATACCGAAGTTGCTGTGGCCACTGCTTATATATGAAATAAGCACAAGTACAGTGGAAGCTATAGAGCAGAAAGTCAACAAGTTCATGAGAAAGTGGCTAGGGGTACCACCAGGTCTGTCAGATGTAGCACTGTACTGCAAAAAGTCAAAACTTCTGCTTCCTTTCAAGTCAGTTGTTGAAGAGTACAAAGTTGGAAAGGCAAGGCTTGCAATGATGCTACGCGAGTCAGCTGATGACGTGGTTAAGTCCATTCAGCCCACACTGAAAACGGGAAGGAAGTGTAGAGTGGAAGAAGCTGTTGTTGCTGCCCAAGAGTCACTCAAACTGAGGGAGGTAATCGGATACACACAAACGAATAAACGGGGATTTGGTCATGGAGACATCCGCTGGTGGTCCAAGGCATAAGCAGGGAGCGCAGAGACATGGTAGTTCAGGAGATACGAGGAGCTGAGAATGATAAGAGGTTGCAAAAAGCAGTGCAGCAGGTCCAACAAGGCCAATGGACTACATGGGAAGGAGCACTGCAGAGGTCCTTGACATGGAATGATATATGGCATATGGCACCTCTTAGGCTCAGCTTCGTTGTTAGATCAATGTTTGACCTGCTGCCGTCGGCCACCAACCTTGTGAAATGGGGAAAGTCGGATGATGAGCAGTGCCCCCTGTGCCAGGGGAGGCAGACACTCGAACACGTGCTCTCAGCGTGTAAGGTGTCATTAGGGCAAGGGCGATACACTTGGCGCCATAACAAAGTGCTAAATGAGCTTGCTGCGACAATAGATCTGGCAAGGATGACGGCGAATAGCAAACCCAGGCCGAGCACCGCAAATACATACTTTCTGAGGGCAGGAAAGTCAGCACACCCCAAACCGAGTAAACCTGGTAGCAGTTTACCATCTCTTCTTGACTGTGCAAACGACTGGGAGATGGCGGTAGACCTACCTGGACGAGGGGCATATCCAGAGAGTATCAGAAAATCGCGGAGACGGCCGCATATAGTGCTTCATTCTTCAGCAACGCTTCAAGTCATACTGATTGAACTGACCGTGCCATTTGAATCCAGATTAGACGAGCAACATTTATTCAAAGCGTCCAAGTATAGTGATCTGGCCGCGGATCTGAGACACGATGGGTTCACTGCAAGGGTCATGGCTGTTGAAGTGGGCGCAAGAGGGCTTGTGGCTGCATCAGTGTATGATTTATTGAAACTGTTGGGGCTGAGGGGACAGTCGAGAACAAGGGCACCGAAGAGGCTTAGTGAAATTGCCGAAAAGGCATCAGGCTGGCTGTGGAACAACCGCAATAGGCATTGGAAATCGTGACAATAAACGCTGCGGTACAGAAAACACCAGGAATTTTTCTAAGTCCACAATACGCTGAGTTTTTGGTGTACTAGTGAAAGGGCTGTGGCTGAGAGGCAACAGGCGGTGTATTTATAGAGGTGTCAGTGTCAGAATTTCAGTGGCGAATGCGCAGTGGCGTCGGCTTCGCGATGGTGTCTCAGTGTGTGCGACGGAACGAACGGAATAATTTGTCTTCTCTTTGTTACTTTCACAATTGCCTCCACGGCTGGCGGAGTTGTGGATTAAAGTTGCTACCATAAGTGAAATGGATTCATTTTCGATACAAGACAACAGGAGGCTGAGACACTTGGGAGTCATGACCCACGTGGGCCCGCTCCCCTTAGAGTGTAAAGGAGTATATCGGGCCGAAACACTTGTCGGACGGGGGGACCTCTTCTGATGATCAGATTGCTTCCTGTTGTATCGCTCTGTAAAGAGTTTCCTATCATGGCCAGGAGCTTTTCCATTCTTTAACCCTTTGATTGCTGTGATGATTTCTTCTTTTCGTGGAATGTCTGTATTAACATCTAGATCATTTTCAGCCACAGGAACCTTCAATTGTGTCTCTGGTGGTTCATTGTTCAGAGTTTCTCTGAAATGCTCTGCCCATCTTGTTTCCTGTCCCTCTGGCATGATTTGCTGCTTTCCTTATATATTGTTGAAATGGTGTTGAATTTCTGGTCTATATCATCAGTCTTTTCCTGACTTTTGGTAAATTGATATTGCTTCTTTATATCAGCCGCAAAAACTTTTCTGGTAAGGAAGTCCTTCAATTTGCTGATGTAATACCTTTTCTATGTAGTTACAGTTGATCCAGCCGTTCTAAATTTCACTTTCAGTTTTGCTACTACTAAATAGTGATCACTTCCCACATCCACACCTCTTCTTACCTTCACATCTTGTAATGCATGTCTCCATCTACCGTTAATCATAATGTGGTCTATCTGGTTTCTGTCCCGACCATTTGGTGATCCCCATGTTAATTTGTGAATTTCTTTGTGTGGGAAAAGTGTTCCTCCAATGACCAGATTGTTAATGCTACAGAAGCTTATTAATTTATCCCCATTTTCGTTTGCTGTTCCGCCGCCGCATTTCCCCATTACTCTTTCATTATATGTATTGTGTGTTCCAAATTTTTTATTGAGGTCTCCCATTACTACGATAAGATCATATCTAGGTGTGTCTTCCATTTCTCTCTTCAGTTGTTGATAGAATTCATCATTGAGTACCCCATATAGGAGCATAAAAAAGGATCCCGTTACACGCCTATTGGGGCATATTGAGAATACGGTGTTAGGCCCGTATTTTTTTGACCATCGGTCACTAGGGATGCTGTGGTCAGCATCCCGTCGGCCGCTTTAACCTTCCCAGAGTTGTTCTTGTACCCGATTCATGAGGCTGGGTCGACCCTAGAGCCGTTTGCGGTCTAAAAAGTCCCACCTCAACTGGGGATCGAACCATGGACCACCGAGCTAGGAAGCCAGTGCACTAACCACCGAGCTAGGAAGTCAGTGCACTAACCACTAAGCTACCGAAGCTCATATAGGAGCATAACCCTTCTATTTATATCACTGCCAAGAGTAATCTTGAGCCCAAGGTTGCTACCTTTGGAAAATTCATCATTCTACTCGAACTGTCGAGCGATTCGTGGACCACTATGGCAGATTAAGAAAGACAATCCACGACAGTTGGATAATAAGGGAAAGGAGACATGTTAGGAGTTGGATAAGTAGGGAAACATGGTGATACGTAAAGGGTATGAAATAAGGAAACTGAAGCGATGTGATAAGGATGAAATTGAAATTTTCCGTAAGCATGGAAAAGAGGCAACATGTAAAGGGTTGGATAAGGGTGGAATTGAACCGATAACGAAATGATTGGATAAGAAGGATCAAGCTAAGAGAACGAAAACTCAATGATCTAAGAAGCAGCGTCAAATTCACGTAGGACAACACTGTACATGACAATGAGTACAGTAGGGCCGACCTGACAGTGATCTGGGCCTCGGGGCAAGACGGGATTGTTTACTTGACAGTTGATGGAGGCTAGGGCAGAGTAGGCCCCCTACTGTAGTGGGCTCTCGAACACTTCCCAATCTCCCAACCACTCACTCCGCCGCTGGCATACATTATAACTTAAGTTCTGTTTGATATGTAACTGTTTAATGTAGAAATCAACAAACAAAATTACACATTATTAAAGATATTTAAAATGCTAGTGACTGTAGTTATCGTCCAATAATTATTTACAAACATCGATTTCACGCTAATCAATTACGTATGTATTGTTGGTTCTTATCACGTGATTCCTCTAGTTTCATGCATTCATTCATTACCCCTTTAGATTCCTAATGAGCATAAACTCTCAACAAATATATACCACGTCCTTCTCACGGATGCCATCAGCTCAGGGTCTCTCCATATCTTCCTCGTGATTGTCATTTCTGTTTCAAATTTTCTTCTCCGTGTGTTTTTCTGTCAACCTCAGCTTCTCTTACCCTGAGTATTCCAGAACAAGGACTGCCTGGTGATGTTATCAACAGGTTTCATCAGTGTTTGTCCTATCCATCCCCAGCGCCGTCTTCTCATTTCTAGTTCCACTGTCTATACTGCTGCCGAGATATTTGTAACATTCTACTTCTTGTACGGGTGTTTCTTCAAGTTATGTCTTCATATTCTTATAATTTAATCATCATCATTTTTATTCTCTCTCCTTATGGGGAATGGGGCGACCACTACAGATGGTCCTGTTGTAGAAAGCCTGTACCAGACATGTCATATTATCTTGGTTTTTGTAGCACTTGAGTTTTTCTTGATGAGATTGTCACGCCCATGCACAGCCGCCCTTGACGACATGCATGAGGGAACAGTGGTGCTATTTTTATCTTGATCATACACCCCCGGGAACTACATGGGGCATGTTTCTAGTTTATCTCAAATATAAATTTCTAGTTTATCTCAAATATAAATTTCTAGTTTATCTCAAATATAAATGTTAGCAAGCATAAATGGTTATGGTAAAGACCTGCGAATAAAAAACATATACTGGCAACAACAGTAGCTATAAGAATTAGCAACCAAATAGGAGTGTTTCAATAGGTCAAAAAGATGTTAAACAGCGATATGTGCTGTCATCTGATTTGTCCAGTCTGTACAGTAAAAATATTAGATTCACAGACGATATGTCAGGAATATCAGTTGGTGGATATAAATTAAATAACTTGAAGTACACTGATGATACAGTCTTAATCGTAAAAAGTGAAAAGTAGTTGCAGGAAATGAGTGATACAATAGTGACAGAAAGTGAAAATAGAGGCCTGAACCTTAATAGCAAAAAGACAAAAGTTAAGGTAATCTCCAAAAAAAATGACCTCTCCAGAATGCACTATTAAAATAACTGGAACCGTTTTAAAACAAGTCAATAGATTCAAATACATGGACAATTTAATAACATCGGATAGAAGATGGATCTCAAAAGTTAAGAGTAGAATAGCCCACGCAAAAGCAGCATTCTACAAAATGCCCAGGCATACCTAGCATTCTACAAAATGCCCAGGCATATCCAGCATTCTACAAAATGCCCAGGCATACCCAGCATTCTACAAAATGCCTAGGTATATCCAGCATTCTACAAAATGCCCAGGCATACCCAACATTCTACAAAATGTCAGTCATACTCAGCATTCTACAAAATGCCCAGTCATACCCAGCATTCTACAAAATGCCCAGTCATACCCAGCATTCTACAAAATGCCCAGGCATACCCAGCATTCTACAAAATGCCCAGTCATACCCAGCATTCTACAAAATGCCCAGGCATACCCAGCATTCTACAAAATGCCCAGGCATACCCAGCATTCTATAAAATGCCCAGGCATACCCAGCATTATACAAAATGCCTAGGCATACCCAGCATTCTACAAAATGCCCAGGCATACTCAGCATTCTATAAAATGCCCAGGTATACCCAGCATTTTACAAAATGCCCAGGCATACCCAGCATTCTACAAAATGCCCAGGCATACCCAGCATTCTATAAAATGCCCAGGCATACCCAGCATTCTACAAAATGCCCAGGCATACCCAGCATTCTACAAAAAGCCCAAGCATACCCAGCATTCTATAAAATGCCCAGGCATACCCAGCATTCTATAAAATGCCCAGGCATACCCAGCATTCTACAAAATTCCCAGGCATACTCAGCATTCTATAAAATGCCCAGGCATACCCAGCATTCTATAAAAGGCCCAGGCATACCCAGCATTCTATAAAATGCCCAGGCATACCCAGCATTCTACAAAATGCCCAGGCAAACCAGCATTCTACAAAATGCTCAGGCACACTCTGCATTCTATAAAATGCCCAGGCATACTCAGCATTCTACAAAATGCCCAGGCATACCCAGCATTCTACAAAATGCTCAGGCATACTCAGCATTCTATAAAATGCCCAGGCATACCCAGCATTCTATAAAATGCCCAGGCATACCCAGAATTCTATAAAATGCCCAGGCATACCCAGCATTCTATAAAATGCCCAGGCATACCCAGCATTCTATAAAATGCCCAGGCATACTCAGCATTCTATAAAATTCCCAGCCATACCCAGCATTCTATAAAATGCCCAGGCATACCCAGCATTCTACAAAATGCTCAGGCATACTAAGCATTGTATAAAATGCCCAGGCATACCCAGCATTCTACAAAATGCTCAGGCATACTCAGCATTCTACAAAATGCCCAGGCATACCCAGCATTCTACAAAATGCTCAGGCATACTCAGCATTCTACAAAATGCCCAGGCATACTCAGCATTCTATAAAATGCCCAGGCATACCCAGCATTCTATAAAATGCCCAGGCATAACCAGCATTCTACAAAATGCCCAGGCATGTCCAGCATTCTACAAAATGCTCAGGCACACTCAGCATTCTACAAAATGCCCAGGCATACTCAGCATTCTATAAAATGCCCAGGCATACCCAGCATTCTACAAAATGCGCAGGCATACCCAGCATTCTACAAAATGCCCAGGCATACCCAGCATTCTACACAATACCCAGGCATACCCAGCATTCTACAAAATGCCCAGTCATACCCAGCATTCTACAAAATGAAAGGTATTTTATGCAACAATTCTTTGTCAGGGGAAGTAAGAGTTCGTCAGTATTATATAGATCCATCTCTGACATCCGGAAATGAGTCGTGTATAGTGAACAGGAAGGAAAAGCACTGAAGGCCACAGAGACGTGGTTTTACCGAAGAATGTTAAAAATACTATGGACAGCTAATAAAAGCACTGAAGGCCACAGAGACGTGGTTTTACCGAAGAATGTTAAAAATACTATGGACAGCTAATAAAAGCACTGAAGGCCACAGAGACGTGGTTTTACCGAAGAATGTTAAAAATACTATGGACAGCTAATAAAAGCACTGAAGGCCACAGAGACGTGGTTTTACCGAAGAATGTTAAAAATACTATGGACAGCTAATAAAAGCACTGAAGGCCACAGAGACGTGGTTTTACCGAAGAATGTTAAAAATACTATGGACAGCTAATAAAAGCACTGAAGGCCACAGAGACGTGGTTTTACCGAAGAATGTTAAAAAATACTATGGACAGCTAATAAAAGCACTGAAGGCCACAGAGACGTGGTTTTACCGAAGAATGTTAAAAATACTATGGACAGCTAATAAAAGCACTGAAGGCCACAGAGACGTGGTTTTACTGAAGAATGTTAAAAATACTATGGACAGCTAATAAAAGCACTGAAGGCCACAGAGACGTGGTTTTACCGAAGAATGTTAAAAATACTATGGACAGCTAATAAAAGCACTGAAGGCCACAGACACGTGGTTTTACCGACGAATGTTAAAAATACTATGGACAGCTAATAAAAGCACTGAAGGTCACAGAGACGTGGTTTTACCGAAGAATGTTAAAAATACTATGGACAGCTAATAAAAGCACTGAAGGCCACAGAGACGTGGTTTTACCGAAGAATGTTAAAAATACTATGGACAGCTAATAAAAGCACTGAAGGCCACAGAGACGTGGTTTTACCGAAGAATGTTAAAAATACTATGGACAGCTAATAAAAGCACTGAAGGCCACAGAGACGTGGTTTTACCGAAGAATGTTAAAAATACTATGGACAGCTAATAAAAGCACTGAAGGCCACAGAGACGTGGTTTTACCGAAGAATGTTAAAAATGCTATGGACAGCTAATAAAAGCACTGAAGGCCACAGAGACGTGGTTTTACCGAAGAATGTTAAAAATACTATGGACAGCTAATAAAAGCACTGAAGGCCACAGAGACGTGGTTTTTACGGAAAAAGTTTAAAAATACTATGGACAGCTAATAAAAGCACTGAAGGCCACAGAGACGTGGTTTTACCGAAGAATGTTAAAAATACTATGGACAGCTAATAAAAGCACTGAAGGCCACAGAGACGTGGTTTTACCGAAGAATGTTAAAAATACTATGGACAGCTAATAAAAGCACTGAAGGCCACAGAGACGTGGTTTTACCGAAGAATGTTAAAAATACTATGGACAGCTAATAAAAGCACTGAAGGCCACAGAGACGTGGTTTTACCGAAGAATGTTAAAAATACTATGGACAGCTAATAAAAGCACTGAAGGCCACAGAGACGTGGTTTTACCGAAGAATGTTAAAAATACTATGGACAGCTAATAAAAGCACTGAAGGCCACAGAGACGTGGTTTTACCGAAGAATGTTAAAAATACTATGGACAGCTAATAAAAGCACTGAAGGCCACAGAGACGTGGTTTTACCGAAGAATGTTAAAAATACTATGGACAGCTAATAAAAGCACTGAAGGCCACAGAGACGTGGTTTTACCGAAGAATGTTAAAAATACTATGGACAGCTAATAAAAGCACTGAAGGCCACAGAGACGTGGTTTTACCGAAGAATGTTAAAAATACTATGGACAGCTAATAAAAGCACTGAAGGCCACAGAGACTTGGGTTTACCGAAAAAGATAAAAATACTATGGACAGCTAATAAAAGCACTGAAGGCCACAGAGACGTGGTTTTACCGAAGAATGTTAAAAATACTATGGACAGCTAATAAAAGCACTGAAGGCCACAGAGACGTGGTTTTACCGAAGAATGTTAAAAATACTATGGACAGCTAATAAAAGTACTGATGATGCACTGAAAGAGACCAATGCACAAAAGAAGCTTATAATTCTAATTACAAGGAAACAATCCACATTCTTCTGGCAATTATGAGAAAAAGAAAGCTTAAAATATATTTTACAACAGGAAATATTAAAAGAAAAAAGAGATAGAGGCTGTCAAAAAGAGACAATACTTGACAGTTTGACTACACTGCATGTAAAGAAGCTAAAACAGAATTGATGAACAGTACTGGAGATAGGAAGATGTGGAGAGACGTGATCACCAACGCCACTAGTTAAGGTACCGGAAGAAGAAGGAGAATAATAGTGGTTATGTCAATATTATATGTATATAAAGACAAATTATTTTTATTTGAAACAACTCTCGTTTCATATCTTTCTCGCCTTCTCTCACTTTCTTTCTGTATCTCATCTTCCCACCCCCTCTTTTTTTCTTTTCTCTTGCTATTCTGAAATATATGTGTAATTAATAATAATCATTTCCCCCATTTCTCCCTATGGAGCACGGATCCGCCACTGCAGCTGGTCAATTTGCAGAAAGCCTGCCACAAAACATGCATGTGCCCTTGCAGCGGTTGTTTCTGCAACGATTAGTTTTACATGATGAGGTTGTCCGCCTCGTGCACTACCTAAATATAATTGTGGGAGCAGTGGGCGAATTCTTTCCTTGTCTCAACAGAGACCCCGGGAACTACACGGGGCAGGACATTTATACTGTACATCAATTTTCTTCTTTAACTCTCTCTCTCTCTCTCTCTCTCTCTCTCTCTCTCTCTCTCTCTCTCTCTCTCTCTCTCTCTCTCTCTCTCTCTCTCTCTCTCTCTCTCTCTCTCTCTCTCTCTCTCTCTCTCTCTCTCTCTCTCACTCTGCCTTCTATTTGATCGCTTCCGTCATGCTTTCCACCCGCAAGAGTGCGTCCACAAAGTTTTCAACGACGTGACGATCCATTTAGTAAGTAAGCTCCTGACAGTTTGTGAACACGACTTAACCTCGAACAAACTGTTGATTCTAGTGTACCAGCCCTCTGTCTTTCAGTGATGTAGAAAACTTTGAATCAACAATGTGCTGAAAATATGTGACCAAAAGGTCAGTGAATGGTTGTTGTTTGCATAAGACATTCATATTTAACAACTTTATACGTATAGGTTTTTATGTTTTCTTTAGTTTCCAATACAACTAGCAGTCTTTTCTCCCGCGTGAGATGGGAATGATTTAGGCGGACAGCAAGAGCATCCGATGGCGTAATGAAGAGCTTTGCTAGCGCTAGACAAACTTGCATATGGGTAACCTGAACCCAGAGCCAGACTTGGTAGAATTGGTGGGTAAGGTATTGCAAGAGCTGCTGCCATGCTACCTGTGCGGGATCCAGGTGCGACACCATAGGTGTACCGTATGGAGTTGAGGTGGGCTGTTGGTGGAGAGTTAATTGGTGAAAATGCGGACTTGAACGTTGAAGATCCTAACGAGGAAGGTATGTAGGTCTGAGGGAAGAAGCCAGACCCAGCAAGTCCGGCTTGGAGAGCACCGAAAGAGGATCCTATGCCTACGCTACTCAGAGGAAGTGAGACTGGGGAATTTCTATTTCCTGTTTGGCTCCCAACCCCGGCGCCGTTGCTGTTGTAGTTGTTAAGAATCTGTTCTATAGCCTGAACCATATCGTTGTTGCAACCTTGAAGGATGATCTGCAAGACGCGTCGCTTCATATGTGGAAACACTCGACACAACATATCCAGCGGCGACCTTTTACTGCCTGTGGATGCTGATGTCAGTATTGCTTCTTCCAGAGAACTGGCTTTGCTGAAGTTGTCGTTTTTGGAAGCTGATGGAGGTGATGACAGTGGTGGCTCTCCTGGTGAAGAAGAAATATGATAAGGGGATAAGGAGCCTCGCTGAAGCTTGGGAGAATAACTGTCCCCAGATGGTGTTGGAGACCAGGTGATGGGAGACTCGTGATCCTTGACAGACAAAGTTTTAGGGGAGTCCACATCTGGTGGCGTAGACGATGGTGAGCTGTGGTCATCAGGTTCTGCATCTCGTCGGAGTTTCTTGGGAGCTGTAGATGAAGATATAACAACTTTGTTAGATTAGTGTTGCTTGATAAGACATGCTGACAGACAGAAAGACAGACAGACAGATAGATAGACAGATAGACAGACAGAAGACAGACTGGCAGGCAGGCAGATTTATAAATAAATAGACAGACATACGTCAACCATCTCCATACTCATGTCTGTCAATGATGTAAATACCCATCCATGTAGTGAGATATCATATCTCAACTCAACTAAATTTAAGCGGCTGTTCAGTTGCTTGTATTTTTAGTTGTAGTATTTTTCAATAGAGGGGTTGTCTGTTTTTGAAATTACAGCTGTCTGAGAACACAGTAAATCTAGTTTACGAAATGAAATAGCAATATCAGGAATACTGATCAGGTCGTGCCCAAAGTTGAAATTAATTATGCTGACTACGGAGGTTGTCAATATGCTCCATTCCGTAATCTCTTTGTCTCATTTCTAATATTTCACATTTGATAAACGGGGTTGTGTTTAAACGAGTTTTATTTGCTGGGCGTGTTGAACTTTGCTCACAATGAAGGCGTGTTGAGCGAACCACAAAAGGATAATATGTTGCTACCCTGCTAATCTGACGCGACAGACCATGACAAATACCCGCATAATGTCTTTAATATCAGCCTGGCTTGCCCGGGAAATCTCAGCGCTTAGCGGTAGTCGGTTGTGAAAGTTTCTAGAACGCCCCCAAGCGGAAACCAGGACAACAGAGAGACAGTACTTGGGGCAACGAGGCAGACCAAGCTAAAGAAAATCAATGAAAAACAGCTTTCCAGTTTTGCTTTCGTATTTTAGCAGTAGTCCATCTTTAAAATTTCGGTTGATTTAAAAAATCAAGACAAAAAGGAGCACCGAAGGTTTTACTATGTTTTTCTGGTCAATTTTAATGCGCTGTTTTTAAATCTGCAAACCGTTTTTCTCTATCAGGTCGGGATCTCTAGAAATACGCAATTGAAGTTTTTTAACAACGCATACAGTATTACAACATCATTCGTACAAGAAGTATAACAGTTATGTAGGCTTGAATTTCTTTACAGTCGACTTTCGTCGGTGAATGGCACATGGTACATCGCGATGAAGCATCCAACAATAATCGGCAAGCATGGTCACACTCCACCGTCCTTGATAACGTGACTCCATTACGGCGATATCTTGATGGAATCATTCTCCATGTTCATTGCTGATTTCGCTAAGGTTGTCAGGGAAAAAGGTAAGATGCGAATCAAGCAAATGGATTTTGAGGGACATGTTACAGCCCATAATTATGTATGCATCTATGCACTGCTTAACAATATGCAACATAGTCGACAGATTTGTGATTTTCCAGAAAGTTATCGACGATCGATTTGAATGCCATCCATGCGCGAAGTTCACTACCATGTAACAAGTTCTCGAATTGTTTGTCTGCAATAACTTTCCTAATCTGAGGTCCTACAAAGATACCTTCCTTTATCTTTGCATCGCTAACTTGCGGAAACTTTTCTCGAAGATAAGTGAAAGCTTTGCTCGTTTTATCTAACGCTTTTACAAAATTCTTCATGAGCCCCAACTTTATATGTAACAGTGGTAAAATGAAGGTGTCTTTGTTAACTAATGGCTCGCGTATTACATTTTTATGCCCGAGCTGCATACGATCCCGGATAGGCCACACCTTTCTTGCATAATGTTCCTGTCTGTTGCGGCTGTCCCATTCACATCGGAAGCAACAAAATTTAGTATACCCAGTCTGCATGCCCGTGAGAATTGCAATGACCTTTAGGTCTCCACAAATCCGCCATTGGTAGTCATTGTACTTTATTTTTTCCAAACGTTTAGCCATATTGTCATAAGTTTCTTTCATATGAACAGAGTAGGCGACTGGAATTGATGAAAAAAAAATTTCCGTTATGCAATAACACGGCTTTTAGATTAGTCTTGGAAGAATCGATGAAAAATCGCCATTCGTTGACTATGTGCTCATGACCGTTTACATCTTTGCAATAGCAAATGTCATCATCCATCTCAAAGTATTGAACAAGTTCTCTGTGTCTATGACGAAATTTAGATATCAGAGTATTGGGCGCTAAAAGATTCCATTCTTTGAGTCGCGAACCGAGTAATTCCGCTTGTTCTTTGGTAAGAGCAAGATCACGTATTAGATCTGAAAGTTCTGAATGGTTAATTAAGTAAACACCATCATTCACCAGTATGTAATCTGAGTCCATAATAAACTTTTCTTGATCCATAATATGTAATCTGAGTCAGAATTAGTTTCTAAAGCAGGTAAACTATCACTTTCTGATGGTTCATTTACGTCCAACGAATATTGTTCTGGTGGTACTTGGATCGGACACGTGATTGGATCATGAGGCACTGGTTTCGAAACCGATTCAATATTTGGATAAACCACAGACTTTCTAGTTTTAAAAGTGAAACCATGGATATTTGTCAAGCAGAAGTAACAATCAGTAGTGTGATTTGTATGTTCACGCCATATTACTGGCACTCCAAAAGGCATCGACTTATGCCTCTGCGATTTTCGTAACCAACCTGCCAATGTATCGAACAAATTGCATTTGGCTTCCAAGATTTATTTGCATCATCAACTTTCGAATCGAAATAAAGTTCATATGCTTTCTTTAGTAATGGTGTAAAGTTTTTCTGGTCAACACGATCGGTAAAATATCCGCACACGTAACAGAACAGATGAGCCGAATTTCTACAACTTCTAGAAGCCATATTTTGCTCAGAATTATTTCAAAATACAGTAACTATTTGAAAAATAGCGTAACATATGTCATGCATCTTTTAGCAGTATAAAAAGTAGAATTATGTTGCTTTTTATTAATTTTTAATAAGTTATATAGTAAAAATGAAACGGAGCAAATAACGGTTTCCCAAAAATATATTTATTCACAAATATCTTAAGAACCTGACGTGATAGAGATAAACGGATTTCAGATTTGAAATCAGCGCAAGAAACTGACCTAAGAACACTTATTCTTATATAAGAAAGAAAAATGTTGTTTGTCAGTGTTAGTTGCCTAATCATCATCATCATCTTTTAACTCCCTAAGGAGAATATTCTCTCAGTTCCCAGCAAAATACTAGGCAGGATAATTATACAGAGAATTTCAAAAGCAGTAGACCACAAACTGAGGAAAGAAGAAACAGGATTTAGAAAGAACAGAAGATGTGTAGATCATATATTTACCCTCAGGAACATTATAGAGCAGTGCTCAGAATGGCAAAGACAGCTGTACATTAATTTCGTTGATTTTGAAAAGGCTTTTGACAGTATACATAGGGACAGTTTATGGAAAATACTGAGGGCTTATGGAATTCCAAGCTGCATAGTGTTAATCATAAAAAGCTTCTATGCCAACTTTACGTGTAGCGTTGAGCACAGCGACCTAACCTTTGAGGTGAAGACAGGGGTACGACAGGGATGCCCCTTATCAACCACTCTATTTTTTAACAGTCATAGACTGTGTGATGCGCCAGACAACAGAGGGCAGTCCAAGAGGAATAAGATGGACTACATTTTCTACATTGGAAGATCTGGAATATGCAGATGACATTGCACTACTAGCACATTCACATCAACACATCCAGGAAAAAAACGGATAGACTAATAAGTATAGCCAGCAGGTGGGCTTGAACATAAATCTAAAGAAGACAGAGGTCACGACGCTCAATGTGAGCAACCCTGAGCCTATATCAGTAAGGAATCAGCAACTGGAACAGATAGACACCTTCACATACCTAGGATGCATAGTAACACCAGACCGCGGAGCAAGCAAAGACATCAACAACAGAATGAACAAAGCAAGAACAGCCTTTTTCAGTCTAAACAACATCTGGAAGTCCTCACAGTAAAGCACACGCAGAAAATTAAGATTATACCAGAGCTGTGTGCTTTCTGTGCTTCTCTATGGTGCGGTATGCTGGAGAGTCAAAGAGAAGGAAATGTCGAAATTGTCCTCTTTTCACACAACATGCCTAAGAAAAACTCTCCGAATCTTTTGGCCGAATACCATCACCAACCAAGATCTGCTTACTCGGAGCAAGCAAGAGGACATGCACATCATCATAGCTGGCAGACGCTGGAGCTGGGTTGGCCATGTCCTCAGAAGAGACCCCGATGCCATCACAAGAACAGCTATGCTATGAACCCCTGAAGGAAAACGAAAGAGAGGCCGAACAAAAACAACTTGGCGGAGGACTGTGGAGGCTGAGATGCAAAGAATGAACCAGAGTTGGGGCACTGTACGAAAGATGGCCACCGACCGAGCAAAGTGGAATCAATTTGTTGCTGCCCTACAAGACGCCACCAGGCGTGATGGCCACTGACTGCTTTGACGGTCGGCGGCTAAGGATCAAAGAAGAAGAAGAAAGAAGGAGAATATATAGGGTATCGGAGTGGCTACTAGCTATGGCGTCCGCATCTAATTCTAAAACTACTGGGTTCGGTTCCCAGTGCAGGGAATATTTTTGATGAAATTTTTTTTTCAGAACCAGTAAGTCCTAATGATGTCATACTACTCCCCCCTTTCGCCCCGATCTCATGGTTAGTGGGATCGGATGACTAGCCTTCTCGGATAAGAGCGAGAAAAAAAAGGAGGTCCCGTTTGAAAGTTGCAAGTTAAAAATCCCGCGGCAGTTGGAAATCATAAAGGGTGGGCCTAAAGGCCGCTGTCCTGGCAAAATTTACAAAATTATGAAACCTACCCACCACAAAAATAGTTATAGAATGTGTGATTCCTGTATACACACACTGGGATCCTCGCCGATGCTACGGAGTTCGTGCACTGTGATGAGATCCTCCTTGTGTGATCTAAGGGAGAAGATTAGAGCACTGATGGTGTTGTCCGTGTGCAATGAAGATGGTCCTTATAACCAAACCAAACCAAGGAGCACGTGCTCAGGGCCTGTCCATTTCTTCTTCATCCCATTCAAGTCTGTCTCCATGTGTTCCCTGGTTTACCTCTGCCTCTCTTACCTTGGGGATTCCAGAACAAAGACTGCCTTGTAAATCTATCAGCAGGTTTGCTCAATGTGTGTCCTATCTGGCACTTGTCTGGTTCGTATCATACATTCCACATTAGTGATCTTGACATACGGGACCTAAGACGCGTCAACAGTGAGGAATGCAGTTAGCGACCCATAGCTTGGCTGCTTGCGTCAGCGAACAAGAGCTAACCAAGACCCTACTCCACTTCCAAGTGGTGGTCCTGGAAACAGGCTGCATCACTGCAGTCTGGCTGAGTGAGTAGGGATCGAAGAGGGAAGGCTAACCCGGTCTCAAAAATGCCGTGCTGAAATCGGATGTGTCGGCCGAAAGGCACAAATATCGCAGCTAAGCTGTAAGCGGACACAACGCAACCAACGTCCTTTTCAGGACGAACAAAGAAGAAGAAGAAGAAGATCTTGACATACCACTACAATCCTTCTAAATTAGGCACGCACCCATTTATGAGAGAGTCATTGGTTTAGAGAACAGGCCTTTCGTGGCAAAGGTAGCGGGTTGGAGAACATTTATAACACATAAGGAAGGGAATATTAAGGTCTTTTTCTTGTGTGGACTGTCCTATACTGTATAATAGGGGAACAACAAATCACTGTGATTGTTGGAACACATTTATGGGATGCCACATTCCAAGGAAATCTTATGTTGGTCTTGCGGTTCGCACTAATGACCAGTCACTGAAGCATCATTTTTTAGGGTGAACAACAGAAGGCCGGGAGGATAGTGTGATTCGCTTGCATTCCATACTTCCGGTTGTTGTGTCTTGCGCATTCGCTAAGACCAGCGCACGGAAGGTCTTGGGTTCGAGTCCTGGGTAAGCCACTCACCTCTGTTGTTTTTCTGTTGTCTAGTGTTCTACTTCTTTATTGTCTAGTGCTAAAAAAACCAAAATTAAAAAAATTCAAAATTCGCTTGGGTTCAGGGCCCATAGTAAAAAAAAAAAAGTTTTCTATAAAACTAGCTCTATTTTGCGTCTGTTGTCTAGTGTTCTACTTCTTTATTTCTTACGAGTGTCTAAAAAAAACCTTTATGTTTGTCTAATATTTATTTAGCGGGTTGGAACCACTGTAGCGTCACGCTACAGTCTATCATCTGTAATTTTTTTTTTTTTTTTTTTTGGTTCGGTTTTTGCCTTCTTCTGGCGAGGCGCGTTCCTTTTAACCTATTTGGTTATATCAGAGCGCATTTACTATCCCCCCAAAAAAGTCAACTCTGTTGACTGCTAATCCGATCAGCGTTGATAGATACTAAGTCCTGAAATGGACCAACATTATCTATCTGCTAGCATAAAGCCCTAAAAAGGACTCGCCAGCTACGCCAACGCCCGAGTTTGTTGATGTTGCTACAGTAACCATCTATAAATAGATCTTAGGTCAGGAAAGGCAAGGGCAGCGAAAAGGAGAAGTGGTTACTTGATCTAGTATTGTGGTCTCTAATACTTCACTTCCCATGCTGCAATACTTCACTTCCCATGCTGCAATACTTCACTTCTCATGCTGCAATACTTCACTTCCCATGCTGCAATACTTCACTTCCCATACTGCAATACTTCACTTCCCATGCTGCAATACTTCACTTCCCATACTGCAATACTTCACTTCCCATGCTGCAATACTTCACTTCCCATACTGCAATACTTCACTTCCCATGCAACATACTTCACTTCCCATACTGCAACACTTCACTTCCCATGCTGCAATACTTCACTTCCCATGCTGCAATACTTCACTTCCCATGCTGCAATACTTCACTTCCCATGCTGCAATACTTCACTTCCCATGCTGCAATACTTCACTTCCCATACTGCAATACTTCACTTCCCATGCTGCAATACTTCACTTCCCATGCTGCAATACTTCACTTCCCATACTGCAACACTTCACTTCCCATGCTGCAATACTTCACTTCCCATGCTGCAATACTTCACTTCCCGTGCTGCAACACTTCACTTCCCATGCTGCAATACTTCACTTCCCATGCTGCAATACTTCACTTCCCATGCTGCAATACTTCACTTCCCATACTGCAACACTTCACTTCCCATGCTGCAATACTTCACTTCCCATGCTGCAATACTTCACTTCCCATGCTGCAATACTTCACTTCCCATGCTGCAATACTTCACTTCCCATACTGCAATACTTCACTTCCCATGCTGCAATACTTCACTTCCCATGCTGCAATACTTCACTTCCCATACTGCAACACTTCACTTCCCATGCTGCAATACTTCACTTCCCATGCTGCAATACTTCACTTCCCATGCTGCAATACTTCACTTCCCATGCTGCAATACTTCACTTCCCATGCTGCAATACTTCACTTCCCATGCTGCAACACTTCACTTCCCATGCTGCAATACTTCACTTCCCATACTGCAATACTTCACTTCCCATACTGCAATACTTCACTTCCCATGCTGCAATACTTCACTTCCCATACTGCAATACTTCACGTCTCATGCTGCAATACTTCACTTCCCATACTGCAATACTTCACTTCCCATACTGCAACACTTCACTTCCCATACTGCAACACTTCACTTCCCATACTGCAATATCTGCTATGAGCCTACATTTTTTACCCATTTATGAAAGTCTAAAGCTTTTTTAGTTGTTGTTTTTGTTGTTCTCCATGTTTCAGAGCTATACAATAGGACTGACTTTGACATTTGAATTGATTCTGATTTTTGTGTTGAACGTGACTTCTTTTGATCTCAATCCATTTCTTTGATCTCATCACAGTGTTGTCGCGATGCAGATAACCTGATGCTGATTGTTTGTTTGTTTGTTTGTTTGTTTTTCAAATTTATCCGATATTTCAGCTGAGATTATAATATTAACTAGTAAATATACCCGAGAAAATAATGACAGGTAAAGAACTAAAGCTAATGTCTTAACCTTTCAGCATCTACAGCACGTTTAGAAGACTATGGAATTCATTTTCTTGAGTCTGAATGAAGTGGTTTTTACCCATTTTTGTAAAGTTTTGACATAAAATTACATGGGATGAAATTTATCCTCTTCCCAGTCAAAGGGAAACAACCACAAAAAAAAAGGGGGGGGGGGGGGGGGGGGGGAAACCAAAAAAACATGTAGATTTTTGACACTTCACTATGTTTTTGTTTTTTAAATTTATTATTAAAAATAAAACTTCACCTTTAGTGGGGGAAAAAAAAAGATGCACGATATAGTGAACGCCGTGCAGTTTGGTGCAAAGGCCAGAAGCGCACGAATTTTATGTAATTTCCAGACTGCAATATTGATGGATAGGAAAACGTCTGTGACGGGAGGGGACACATATGAGAATTATATATTTACAAGGGATATCAGTCGTCCACAAGGAATTTGTTATCTATTGCGGATAAAAGTTAACTATTGCAGATAAAAGTTAACTATTGCGGATAGAAGTTAACTATTGCGGATAAAAGAAATATAATTTATGTAATAAGCGAGTGTGACTCTTATGTTGTCGTGCGACGTCACATTTTTCCAAACGTCCCCTCCCTCTATCGTCACACAACGTCACAAAATGTTGAAACCCCCCCCCCCCCCCCCCCCCTCCTTTCCCCCCTTGCTGGGTGACGTCATATGTAGACGACCCTATAAACTGCAATGTAAAATCACCATAATCATCACCATCATAATCATCACCATCATAATCATCACCATCATAATCATCACCATCATAACCACCACCATCATAACCATCACCACCATAATCATCAGTATCATCATCATCGCCATCATCATCATCATTTTCCATTGCACTCCTTAAGGAGCATGGAGCCACCACCACAGCTTGTCCCCATATAAGAAGCCTGTTCCAAGCAGTCACACGATCTTTCAGCAGCGGTTTCTGCATCAATGTGTTTTATATGATCACACTACCAGCCCCATCCATAACCACGTATAGGTCGCCGGCTTTTAAACGAGTCGTATCCGCAGGATCTTCTGCGTTCCATGTGCAAACTCACCAGTTAACTTTATAAAATTCACTTTTATCGTGAATCGCTTGAGTTGGGAACGCGACGTTTTCTCTGAAGTGAAGTGAACACTGGGAAAAGTATCATTTGGTTTCAATTTTCCAAAGCTTTTTTTATATAACTGCGGGAAACAAGTCGTCCAGTAAAGATAAAAGTGACATACGGTATATGTTGCACTTAGCCCTAATATTCTGAAACCTGAAAGCATACATGATTTTATCAAGGCAGATTTTTCGAAAGCTCAGTGTTTCTAAAGGACCCCCCACCCCCTTCCCCGCCCCCCAACATCTCCTGTGTTACCTGCCGCTGTCACTGATTCTATAGAGCGCACAACTGCGGGTGTCAGGATACGAGTAGGAAAGATAAGAGTAATGGTTTAACCCTGAGAAGCATTTGGACGCCTGAGAAAATATGGAAATGACCAAACTCAGGATTTTACAGATAATGAAACTGCTTTCTCATCAGTTATCTAAGCGAGGCCAGGTCACCATTTTCCGGCTACGCACTGGATACAACAGATTGAGGTACCATCTATACCACAAGTACAGAAATCGTGCAACAGATCTCTGCACCTGTGGCATCAGCCCCATGACAGCCGAACATCTGCTGTAGTCCTGCCTAAAATACATCAGTGAACGGAGTAACATCAGGAAGCAATCTACTTCTCTCCACGAAAATCTGTTTCGAGATTTCAGGGACCTTGAGCTGACTACTGTCTTTCTTAGAGTCATTAATGTGGATGTTTCAGGGTGAACGAGGAGGAAGAAGAAGAAGCTGTTTTCATGCATTTGAAACCGTTTTCATGTCTGAAGTTAAACAAAATATCTGAATCTGTTTTCATGTTTGAAGTCATAAACATTGTGTTTTTCATTCTTGTTTTTTTAAATCTTTTATTAGCAAAATACCCAGCTCAGCACTACATTAGTTACATTTAGGATATAATTATTATCATTTCCATTTCTGCTTCTTGCCTGGGTGCCTTACTCGCGTGAGCGATAGGTAAAGTTGACCTTGAGCAAAGACTGCTTCTGGTAATACATTTAAATGATCAAATGATCGGCCCCGTGCTTTGTTGATTATCGTGGCAAAACTTAAAATCACAGTAAACTGAAAACGTCTCACGATTACAGGAAGGCTGGTAATGATTGGCTCTAAGTTAATGTGGAAATAAAACTCGTTTACCTTAATTACTACACTTGACGATTTTTTATTTATTTATTTGTTGTTGTTTTTTTTTATTATTTAAAAATAAATCGTCCTCTGTCTTGACAGAAAGTTAAAGTTTAATTCTTAAAAAAAAAAAAAAACAACTTGAAAAGTTATTGAGTGGTTCTTTTATTATGAAACTAAATCAATAAATTTCTCCGTCATTTCTTGACGCGTTACTTGCAAACAGATCTGTGAAATTCGAATAAAATAGATTGTTGACCTCTACGTCGGGTGAATATAATGGGTTTTCAAGAAAAATATCACTCATCGCACAATGCACTGCGCGCCGTTCCAGATTTCACCGAAAAGTTGCTGCGATTGTTTCAGGATGTACAGAAGCAGCGACATTTAATACATGGCAAATTCTTAATGTTACGCTGATTGACATAGCTCGCTTGAACACTGCACCACCAAACCATCCATCCTTTATACACAATTTAAAAAAAAAATTATTAAGAGACATTGATCTTTCTCATCAATTATCTAAAATTCTCTTTTTCAAACTTGTTCTACTGAAAAAGGTGAATTATATATTTGTAAATACGTTATTACTGGAATTCTTTCGTGCCCATACCTTTTACATATTTAGTAGCAAGTGCTCTAGGGTGTTTTCCTCCCTACATTCCTACACAGTGCGATACTTATATCTTATAATACACAGTTTGTACATTTAATCCAAGCAATTTCCTTTTACTAGGCAGTTTTAATTCCCTAGACACGTGAATTTTTAGTTGGAGCTTTGAATAACACATGTACACATTTACCTGTTTACCTTTAGGCTGATTCCAAGCATTTCCGTCCGTAAACTGTTATTTTTTACTATCACGATTTTTTATCTTTGCCCTGCTCAGAACTACATTATGTTTTGTATTATACATACATACATACATATATATATATATATATATATATATATATATATATATATATATATATATATATAAATATATATATATATATATATATATATATGTGTGATGGGGCCGGGAAGACACCCCTGAGGCCCCACCCCCATTTCAGTTCAAGGCATGTTTGTCGCCCATATATTTTCGGTCGGCCCACGTGACTGTCAGCTCACGTGATGGCGCGAGCCTGGGTTGTGAAAAATCTGAAGTAGAAGATATGTAATAAGGCCGTAATAATCCATTGAAATTAAGTTGTGGTGTAGAATTGTGTTATTTGATAATAGCGGTAGGTTTTATTTGTGTTTTCGCTATTCCTAAAGCGATAATCGCGTGTGATATTTAAGTAGCCAAGATTAATACGCCCAGCGCGCAGTAGTTGAGTGATTAGCCTAGTGCCTATAAAAAGAGATAGCGAACCAGCAGCGGGCCTTCTTAAAGTACACTGACAAACAACATTTTTCTTTCTTATATAAGAATAAGTGTTCTTAGGTCAGTTTCTTGCGCTGATTTCAAATCTGAAATCCGTTTATCTCTATCACGTCGGGTTCTTAAGATATTTTTGAATAAATATATTTTTGGGAAACCGTTATTTGCTCCATTTCATTTTTACTATATAACTTATTAAAAATTAATAAAAAGCAACATAATTCTACTTTTTATACTGCTAAAAGATGCATGACATATGTTACGCGATTTTTCTAATAGTTACTGTATTTTGAAATAATTCTGAGCAAAATATGGCTTCTAGAAGTTGTAGAAATTCGACTGATCTGCTCTGTTACGTGTACGGATATTTTACCGATCGTGTTGACCAGAAAAACTGTACACCATTACTAAAGAAAGCATATGAACTTTATTTCGATTTGAAAGTTGATGATGCAAATAAATCTTGAAAGCCAAATGCAGTTTGTTCGATACATTGGCAGGTTGGTTACGAAAATCGCCGAAGCATAAGTCGATGCCTTTTGGAGTGCCAGTAATATGGCGTGAACATACAAATCACACTACTGATTGTTACTTCTGCTTGACAAATATCCATGGTTTCACTTTTAAAACTAGAAAGTCTGTGGTTTATTCAAATATTGAATTGGTTTCGAAACCAGTGCCTCATGATCCAATCACGTGTCCGATCCAAGTACCACCAGAACAATATCTGTTGGACGTGAATGAACCATCAGAAAGTGATAGTTTACTTGCTTTAGAAACTAATTCTGACTCAGATTACATACCGGTGAATGATGGTGTTTACTTAATTAACCATTCAGAACTTTCAGATCTAATACGTGATCTCGCTCTTACCAAAGGACAAGCGGAATTACTCGGTTCGCGACTCAAAGAATGGAATCTTTTAGCGCCCAATACTCCGATATCTAAATTTCGTCATAGACACAGAGAACTTGTTCAATACTTTGAGATGGATGATGACATTTGCTATTGCAAAAATGTAAACGGTCATGAGCACATAGTCAACGAATGGCGATTTTTCATCGATTCTTCCAAGACTAGTCTAAAAGCCGTGTTATTGCATAACAGAAATTTATTTTCATCAATTCCAGTCGCCTACTCTGTTCATATGAAAGGAACTTATGACAATATGGCTATACGTTTGGAAAAAATAAAGTACAATGACTACCAATGGCGGATTTGTGGAGACCTAAAGGTCATTGCAATTCTCACGGGCATGCAGACTGGGTATACTAAATTTTGTTGCTTCTGATGTGAATGGGACAGCCGCAACAGATAGGAACATTATGCAAGAAAGGTGTGGCCTATCCGGGATCGTATGCAGCTCGGGCATAAAAATGTAATACACGAGCCATTAGTTAACAAAGACAGCTTCATTTTACCACTGTTACATATAAAGTTGGGGCTCATGAAGAATTTTGTAAAAGCGTTAGATAAAACGAGCAAAGCTTTCACTTATCTTCGAGAAAAGTTTCCGCAAGTTAGCGATGCAAAGATAAAGGAAGGTATCTTTGTAGGACCTCAGATTAGGAAAGTTATTGCAGACAAACAATTCGAGAACTTGTTACATGGTAGTGAACTTCGCGCATGGATGGCATTCAAATCGATCGTCGATAACTTTCTGGGAAATCACAAATCTGTCGACTATGTTGCATATTGTTAAGCAGTGCATAGATGCATACAGAATTATGGGCTGTAACATGTCCCTCAAAATCCATTTGCTCGATTCGCATCTTGACTTTTTCCCTGACAACCTTGGCGAAGTCAGTGATGAACATGGAGAACGATTCCATCAAGATATCGCCGTAATGGAGTCACGTTATCAAGGACGGTGGAGTGTGACCATGCTTGCCGATTATTGTTGGATGCTTCATCGCGATGTACCACATGCCATTCACCGACGAAAGTCGACTGCAAAGAAATTCAAGCCTACATAACTGTTATACTTCTCGTACGAATGATGTTGTAATACTGTATGCGTTGTTAAAAAACTTCAATTGCGTATTTCTAGAGATCCCGACCTGATAGAGAAAAACGGTTTGCAGATTTAAAAACAGCGCATTAAAATTGACCAGAAAAACATAGAAATGTTAGAGAAAGAAAAAAAAAGTTTTTTTTTGTTAGTCAGTGGTATCAGTCCAGACAAGAGAGAACGAAACGAGGCGCGCTGTGTACCCACACAGAAGAACACAAAGACATGACACGTGAGTTAATTTAAATTAGAATTAGTTTTATATAATTCGGAAATAATATCGATGTGGCTATTTTAATGTTGAGTGATATAGATAGATGTGTTTCCAAAAGAAATGTCTTTTTAGGACATTATAATTTAGTCTTGAAATGATAGATGAGTGAAAATAATGTTTGATAGGTTTTATTAGGCACTCAAAGCCCAAATCACAGATGTGAGAGTTTAGTATCAAGTATTCCATTCATCAGAGAAGGGCAAATTTTGTAGGAGAGTGTTTTATACATGAAACTGGACAGAGAAGCGATTTTTTACTTGAATTTAGATGATATTGACTGTTATCAAGATGGCGGCCACGTGGTCATGAAAGGCGGCGCGTCACCATGCGTGTGTATAAAGAAGACGCCAGTTTTATATTGTGTGAATTGACACGTGGGTGGGAAGCAGATTAAGATAATTTTCCCCAGTAAAGGAAAGAGATAGTTTTCGTGTTAATGCCAGTTTTGTTAAAGTCAAGAGTAATTATTTTATTTCTTTAATGTAAAAGTAATTGAGTGTATTTCACGATAGCCTACTTATCATAATTCTACTGTATATATTTAATGGGTTACTGTGAGGTGAGAATAGTCATTTAGATTTCTGGGGAGCGCGAGGCCACTCCTTGTGCGTAAAGCGCATTTGAGACATAAATGTTGCTGGTTGCTCCCGGCGGAGCATGGAAACACCAATGTGGCTGGTGTCTATCACAAGCCGACAAGAAGCATTTTTATGCTATGGCAGTGATTTGTTTCGGTAACGATGTGTTTCATGTGATGAGATTCCCAGTCTCATCAGTGGTCATATACGACACGCTTGTTGCCAGGCGCACCAGTCGTCACATACGACATGCTTCCGAATGCAGTAACGAATATTGAGATAGGTCAGTTGCGAGGTGGTGGTTTATTCTCGTTATTGAGAGTATTTGTTGTACATAGAGTTGAATATTATTTTATGTCCATTTTGTGATTATTTAATTATGGTTATGTGAGGAATGGTTGTGAGAGCACGTGGGCTCACTTCAAGATATATATTTCTCTTCTCCGCTCCTGAGGGAGCATGGGGCCAACAGTGTGGTTTGCCTTCATATTAAGCATTCAGATGCTCGGGCAGTAGTAGTTTTGGTAGCAATCTGTGTTACATGGTGAGGTTGCCAGCCTCATGCACAACACCATACTAGTCGCATTGGACGACATGTATGAGTGTGTGTGTGTGTGATAGTTGAGTGTGTCAGGTGGCGGCGTAGGACAGTTTGACAGGTGAGAGCGTGGTGTTTCTCATTCAGTATTATATTATGATTTTAACTATTCTGTGCTTTGTTTGCTTCTTCAGATTAGCATCGGGCACTGTTGGGTGTTTTGTTTTGTTTTGGTTTTGTTATGTTCGCTAGTTTATTTGTTTAATGTTTGCTTTGTCACTGAATGGGTTGTAAAAATAAATATAGCCCCTGCCTCTAGAATCAAGAGTTTTATTTATGTTCGGGTCGGTGCGAGTGTGACAAGAGAGTGATCACACATCACAATATAATCATCATCATCATCTCGCCCACCCTATCATATATATATATATATATATATATATATATATATATATATATATATATATATATATATATATATATATATATATATATATATATATATATATATATATATATATATATATATATATATTTCTTTGCTTCTTTGTCTGCTTTTTCGCTTCCTTCTATTCCCACATGGGACTGTATCCCTATTAAATACAGAGAAAAAAAACGAACTACACCATACAGTATACAAGCCCTCATAAAACACAATACAGTATACAAGTCCTCATAAAACACAATACAGTATACAAGCCTTCACAAAACACAATACAGTATACAAGCCTTCATAAACTGATATAATAACAATAATGAAAGCGGGGCTCTGTATGACGCAATAAGAACAATAAAGAGTTTTAATTTTAAGAACCAAAAGGATTATGATACGTTACGTAGTGATGAACTAAGTGTTCACTAAGTCAATGGTTCTCAACCTTGTTTAGCTCATGGCCTTCTTCGGACCCTCATTTACCTCTGTGGCCGCCCCCCCCCCCCCCCCCCCATCCCCAATAGTCGCTGTTAGATGGAAAAAAGGTACTTTACCATCTCACTATGGCCCCACGTTGAGGACCACTGCACTAAGGAAATCGACTTCTACCGCAACTCGTCCAGACATCGACATGGAACCCACAGTGAATGGTGCAGAAAGGAAGACCAAGGAAAGCCAATGGAAAGACACCATTACCGACTAATAATGGAGTTTATAACTTGGAGAGACAAGTTGGGAAGGTAAGAGATGAATACATGCGAATGGTCTCTGGAGCCTCGGACATTTCATCATCATCATCATCGTCATCATCATCAGCATCACACTTCAGTCTTGAACAAACGTATGTCTAGTCTTCCTGTCACGTGCCATCAGCACAAGGTCTTTTCACGTCTGCCTCACCCCTTTCATATCTGTCTCCGGTTCTCTTCTTCGTGTGTTCTTTGGTCTCCCTCTACATCTCTTTTCCTGGGGAATCGAGAACAAGGACTGCCTTGTAAGGCTATCATAAGGTTTCTTCTGTGTACAGACATTTACTGAATTATATTTTAATGGGGTGCGGTAGAGGGTGAGGCTAAAACTATACCTTTGTAGTTTCGTGACACTCAGAAAGAAATAGCCGCAGTTTGTTTCAGAATAATAGACGTTTGTGTTTTAGTGTTACAGTGTTCTCGTGATTACGCTCATGTTTTGTTTCGGAGGAGTGCGTAAATTGAGATTGTTTTCTCCACAGTAATTCACTACGACATAGTTATGGAAATGCTTCCAGTAATTCAGTACGACATAGTTATGGAAATGCTTCTGCAAAGAGCCCTAAAAAGAAGAATAATAAAAGTTTTCATTAAAAAAGCATAACAAAATTAACATAAAATATAAGGAAAACAGGAGGGGAAAAAACCCATGAAATTGTGAATTTTAATAGTAGCAGCAATATTTCTCGATTTTTTTTTTTTTCACCAGCTTGTGTTATTTTTAATTCGCGAAAATCGAGATTGTACTGATCTAAACATTAGTTCACAAGAGGTTAGAGAAACATGGTTGCTATCGATACGGACACCCATTAAGGAAGATAGTAAATAGCGTTGAGGCCAGGTCTTGTTTTGCAACCAATAAGACAAAAGGATTAGATAGAAGACAAAACGCGTATAGAAAAGACAACTGGAGATATAGGTAGGATTGGTAGACAATATAACGTAAACGTACCAGAAAATACTGCCTTAGAGGAGTGAAGTGTTAGAGGCTTCAGTGTGTTAGGTCTCAGCTTTATGAAGTGGGTTTTCACGTCCTCGCTGTATTTACCTTCCTTGTTAAAATGTTAAACCACTTCAAAATTGTATTACTGCAAGGCAGAAATATGAAACGGCAACAATGCATATTTCTTTACCCAAGTGAAATCAAGATTCCGTCGCTCATTCGTTTGTTCCTTAATTCAAAAGCACAGTCAGGTACCCATTACTGGAGCATGACGCTGTCTCATTCCGATCCCGGTATTTTTGCCCCTAAAAGCAAATACTCTAACCAATCTGCCACTCCACGAAGAAATAATTGGAATGTTTGACATTAACTTACTGAAGATCTATGCTCCTGGTTGAATGATTGACAATAGCTTATTGAAGACCGACGCTCCGGGTTGAATGGTTGACATTAACTTACCGAAGACCTATGCTTGTGGTGAAATGGTTGACTTTAACTGCTTGAAGACCGATGCTCCTGGTGAAATGGTTGACATTAACCTACTGAAGACCTATGCTCCTGGTGGAATGGTTGACAGTAACTTACTGAAGATCTATGCTCCTGGTTGAATGGTTGACATTAACCTACTGAAGACCGATGCTCCTGGTGGAATGGTTGACATTAACTTACTGAAGACCAGTTCTCCTGGTGAAATGGTTGACATTAACTTACTGAAGACCGATGCTCCTGGTAGAATGGTTCACATTAACTTACTGAAGACCTATGCTCCTGGTGGAATGGTTGACATTGACTAAATGAAGACCTATGCTCCTCGTGAAATGGTTGACTAAATGAAGACCGATGCTCCTGGTAGAATGGTTGACATTGACTAAATGAAGACCTATGCTCCTCGTGAAATGGTTGACTAAATGAAGACCGATGCTCCTGGTAGAATGGTTGACATTGACTAAATGAAGACCTATGCTCCTCGTGAAATGGTTGACTAAATGAAGACCGATGCTCCTGGTAGAATGGTTGACATTGACTAAATGAAGACCTATGCTCCTCGTGAAATGGTTGACTAAATGAAGACCGATGCTCCTGGTAGAATGGTTGACATTGACTAAATGAAGACCTATGCTCCTCGTGAAATGGTTGACTAAATGAAGACCGATGCTCCTGGTAGAATGGTTGACATTGACTAAATGAAGACCTATGCTCCTCGTGAAATGGTTGACTAAATGAAGACCGATGCTCCTGGTAGAATGGTTGACATTGACTAAATGAAGACCTATGCTCCTCGTGAAATGGTTGACTAAATGAAGACCGATGCTCCTGGTAGAATGGTTGACATTGACTAAATGAAGACCTATGCTCCTCGTGAAATGGTTGACTAAATGAAGACCGATGCTTCTGGTAGAATGGTTGACATTGACTAAATGAAGACCTATGCTCCTCGTGAAATGGTTGACTAAATGAAGACCGATGCTCCTGGTAGAATGGTTGACATTGACTAAATGAAGAATTATGCTCCGTGGAAAAAAAAAAAGCTAAGAAGAAAACGAAATTTATTGTTTCGATTTTCTTGAACGTTCTTCGTGCTCTTCGTTACGGTATCTTAGCTATTAAAGAAAAGGCAGCAACAAATGTCGCCACGGGGGCTAACTAAAGGTTTGATACAGCCATTTAACACGAAAGCTAACCTGAAGAAAAGTATCCATCATGTCTGTTAAAACATGAAAAGATCGTAATCTCAGGTTTGAAAGGAGCCAAGCGTGCAACATTTGCTAACTTTGGAGATATTTCTGCCGTTTGACAACCGCAACCAACATTTACCAATATTACTTTCATAATATCTCTTCCGATGATATCCTCCATTATTGCTATGCCCTTGTTTTGCAGACGTGACGCTGCGAACCGATTAATCCTTCATATAAAATGTTTTAATCATCACCATCAGTTTCAGCTGTAAGATGTCATCTGAATTTGACGCTATTAAACATGGCATCAGACAGACCATCCAAACTGTTCATATTTTTTTTAAGTGGCTCGTCCTGCTGCTCAGTACAGGGCGAGAACTTGTGGGTATTCAAAGATGTATATGGGCGGAACATGGCTGACGCTAATACAGAAAGCATAAATTATTATGTATCACCAATTTGTGATTACAAATTGTTCTGTCATTACAAGTGCTCACCGCCTTTTTTTTTTTTCTTCCAAATAATCTTCTCTAATAGTTTGCTGGGTTTGTCCGCGAGTAACGCAACGCTGATTAAGGGAGGCAATCATTAAAATATAGAAGATGTAAAAAAAAAAAACCCTCACATGTATCAAGATGCGTCAGTGCTTTAGTGCTTAGAACTTTTGCTATAAAAACGTTCTAATCACAATTACCGACAAAGGCTTTTTTTAAAAAATGTATTTAATTATTTTAACTCGGTTATCTTTCTTAATTTTTTTGTATAAGTATGCTTTTGTTATTATAGTTTCTCGGTGGCTATGTGTGTTGACGGGCTGACTTGCTCGATGGAAGGTGAAAAATGAAGAAAATGCAAATGAAGAATCTGAATACAGCAGAAATGATACTATTTGCAGGACATGGGACTGAAATTACAGACCATAATTCATTGCTGTCATTATTGGGATGTTCCATGATAGTCAATAAATAAATATTTATTTAATAGTAACCATTGTTCTCTGCTGATGCACATGAAGAAGCAGACCATAAAATGACATACAGTGTAAATATATAACGATATTGATGAAACAACTAATGAAAAACTTAAATAAAAATTATGAGCCAAATGATAAAAGAAATGACGAAAAGACATCTAAAAGGCTCTTGAAGATGCGAACTAACAAGAAGACGACCAAAAAAAAATGTAAAAAAACAAACATTATTAAATTATGTCCACAAAGGTGCAGAAAAGAAGCATTACATAAAAATGTCTTTAAAAGCCTTAGGATGAGACTAGTGAAACAACCACCAAAAATGGCATTTAAAGTTAAGAAAGATGAGAGACGGTAGAGTAGATAAGTGATCCCGTCCCGCCACCCTTTGCGTCTCAGTAAACCCCTTTTCCCTGCAATCTTAGAGATACTACCCACACCCAAGTAAGGTGATGTCTGTAGGGGCTAATTCTAAGCCACTAAATAAGAAGTGAGAAGAAAATGGTTTTAAAAACAATCTATAAAGTCAATAAGAACTACGATTTGTATAACCTTCCAAGATGCAAAAGTGATAAAATATTCGCAAATCAGTTTTCCCCAAATATAATTTTCATCCATTAATTTCCTTTTTTTTTTTTTTTTTTTGCTGCTATCGAGCATGGAGGCACCACTGCAGGTGGCCTCTTGCATGAAGCCTGTATCAAAGCACATGTTCCCACAGTGGTTTCTGAAGCAATTTATTTTCTATGATGAGGTTGCCACACCCCACGCACAACCTCATGTATGTTAGTCGCCTTTTCCAACAAGCCTGGGGGAAGGGGGGGGGGGGGGGGCTTTCTTTCTTTGTCTCTCAGAGACTCATAAGCACTATACGGTGCAAATACAATTTTACAGCCAGCAAAATATGTCTTGCTCAATGAAGTCGTATACTCCGTCGGGTGTACATCGCTCTGTTGAGCGATCACAAACGACGCGGAATGCCGGTCTAAAAAATAAGGACAGAGTAATGTCCAAATAATCAAAAACATTACCATCCAAAGCAACAAGGAAGGAGTGCCGTCCAACACACACACAAAAAAAACCCAACAAACACACACACACACTCACAGCGAGAATGTACCGTCCAAAAACAAACAAGGAGAAAGCTTCCAAAGAAAGAAGCAATGATCCGTGAATAAAACAAGATGATGGCAACGTCCCAATAAAGAAAGAGTGATTGATGTCCGAAGCAATAGCGAATTGGTACCATCACAAGAAACAAGGGTATGGTACCGTCACAAGAAACAAGGGTATGGTACCGTCACAAGAAACAAGGGTATGGTACCGACACAAGAAACAAGGGTGTGGTACCGTCACAAGAAACAAGGTGTGGTACCGTCACAAGAAACAAGGGTATGGTACCGACACAAGAAACAAGGGTATGGTACCGTCACAAGAAACAAGGGTATGGTACCGTCACAAGAAACAAGGGTATGGTACCGTCACAAGAAACAAGGGTATGGTACCGTCACAAGAAACAAGGGTATGGTACCGTCACAAGAAACAAGGGTGTGGTACCGTCACAAGAAACAAGGGTATGGTACCGACACAAGAAACAAGGGTGTGATACCGTCACAAGAAACAAGGTGTGGTACCGTCACAAGAAACAAGGATATGGTACCGACACAAGAAACAAGGGTATGGTACCGTCACAAGAAACAAGGGTATGGTACCGTCACAAGAAACAAGGGTATGGTACCGTCACAAGAAACAAGGGTATGGTACCGTCACAAGAAACAAGGGTATGGTACCGTCACAAGAAACAAGGGTATGGTACCGTCACAAGAAACAAGGTATGGTACCGTCACAAGAAACAAGGGTATGGTACCGTGCAAAGAAACACGACTTTATTTCTTCTTCAGTCGTTGTTTTGACGGGTATACATGCTCATTCTTCTGTAACTACCATGTCTAATTGCGTAGGAGATCATGTCTCTCCACAACTTCCTGTCTCCAGTATAATTTATCAAATCTGTTGTTGACCTCCTTCCATGCCACGATGTCAAACTAACCAGTATTTGCTCTCTTTGTCTTCCTCTATCTCTGTTTCCTTCAATCTTACCTGTTGTTACGATATATTCCAGCTATCCTCTTCTCATAACATGCCTAAAAAAGTGGATTGCTTCTTACTAACTCGTGAAATAAGTTTCCTTTACGTATTGACCTATATCAGGACATCCTCATTACTCTTTTTGGCTGTCCATGGCATTTATAACATTCGTCTGTAAAACCACATCTCTGTGGCCTCTAGTGCCTTCCCTACTTGTTTACTAATTGTCCATGACTCACTCCCATATGTCAAGGTTGGTTCTATATAACACTGAAGAACTCTCTTTCCTACTTCTAATGACAAAGAACCGTTGTATAAAAATACTCTTCATTTTATAGAATTCTGTATTTGCCCGAGCTATTCTGCTCTTCACTTCTCAGATTCTGAGGTGCATCTTCCATCTGTTGTTATTAATGTGCCCAGGTATTTAAATTTTTTGACCTGTTCTAAAACTGTTACATTTCCTTTGATAGTGCATTCTAGGGAAGCCCTTTTCTTTGAGACGTCTTATGACCTATTAACTCATTCTTCTTCTTTGATCCATAACCGCCAGCCGTCAAAGCAGTCAGCGGCCATCACGCCTGGTGGCGTCTTGTAGGGCAGCAACAAATTGATTCCACTTTGCTCGGTCGGCGGCCATCCTTCGTACAGTGCCCCAACTGTGGTTCATTCTTTGCATCTCAGCTTCCACGGTTCTCCGCCAAGTTGTTTTTGGTCGGCCTCTCTTTCGCTTTCCCTCGGGGGTCCATAGCATAGCTGTTCTTGCGATGGTATCAGGGTCCCTTCTGAGGACATGGCCAACCCAACTCCAGCGTCTGCCAGCTATGATGGTGTGCATGTCCTCCTGGTTACTCCGAATAAGTAGCTCTTGGTTGCTGATGGTGTTTGGCCAAAAGATTCGGAGAATTTTCCTTAGGCAGATTGTGTGGAAGGAGGACAGTTTCGACATTTCCTTCTCTGTTACTCTCCAACATTCCGCACCATAGAGAAGCACAGAAAGTACACAGCTCTCATACAGTCTTAATTTGGTGTTTGTGCTGTACTGGGAAGACTTCTAAATGTTGTTGAGAACAGCAAAGGCTGTTCTCGCTTTATTCATTCTGTTGTTAATGTCCTTGCTTGTTCCGCCGTCAGGTGTTACTATGCTTCCTAGGTAAGTAAATGTGTCTGTCTGTTCTAACTTCTGGTTCCTTACTGTTATTGGCTCAGGATTGCTCACATTTAGTGTCATGACCTCTGTCTTCTTCAAATTGATGTTCAGGCCAACCTGCTGGCCATACTTATTCAGTCTATCGGTTTTGTCTTGAATGTGTTGGTGTGAATGCGCGAGTAGTGCAATGTCATCTGCATATTCCAAATCTTCCAGTGTAGAAAACGTTGACCATCTAATTCCTCTTGGACTGCCCTCTGTTGTCTGGCGCATCACCCAATCCATGACTGTCAAAAATAATGTTGTTGATAAGGGGCATCCCTGTCGTACTCCTGTTTTCACTTCGAAAGTTACATTACTCGATCCAACACTGCACGTAAAGTTAGAATATAGGCTTTTTATAATGGAAACAATGCGGCTGGGAATTCCATAAGCCCTCAGAATTTTCCATAGGCTGTCCCTGTGTATGCTGTCGAAAGCCTTTTCAAAATCAACAAAGTTTATGTACAGCTGTCTCTGCCATTCTGAGCACTGCTCTATAATGTTCCTGAGGGCAAATATATGATCTGCACATCTTCTGTTCTTTCTGAAGCCCGCTTGTTCTTTCCTCAGTTTATGGTCAACTGCTTTTGAAATTCTCTGGATGATTATCCTGCCTAGTATTTTGCTGGGAACTGAGAGGAGGGTAATTCCTCTCCAGTTGTTGCAGTCTGCAAGGTCGCCCTTCTTGGGCAATTTGACAATTATTCCTTTACTCCACTCTGTTGGTGTTGTCTCAGTTTCCCAGACTTGTGCAAATAGTGGTTCTAATAGTTCTGCTGCTAGTTCAGGGTCTGTCTTGAATAGCTCAGCATTCAGATTGTCGTGACCAGGCGCTTTTCCATTTTTTAGCCCTTTGATAGCTGTGATAATTTCTTCTTTTCGTGGAATGTCTGTATTTACGTCTAAGTCACTTTCAGCCTCAGGAACATTCAGCTGAGTCTCTGGTGGTTCCTTATTCAGTGTTTCTCTGAAGTGCTCTGCCCATCTTGTTTCCTGCTTCTGTGCTGTGGTGATGAGATTTCCTTGCTTGTCTCTTACTAACGTTATGTTGTTTGCACCTCGTTTTCCACTGATAGCTTTAGTTATTTTATAAACTGTGCTTTGTTCATTTCTCAGTGCTGCCTCTTCTGCCTGTCTTGCAAGGTCATTCAGAAATGTCCTTTTGTTAGCACGGGTTTGACGTTTTACTTCCTTGTCCAGCTGACTGTACTGTTCACTATATGTTGCCTTTAACCTGGGAGACTTAGCTTCTGTTTTCTTTCTTTTCATTTCCTTTCTCTTCGCTATGGTGTTTAGCGTTTCTGGTGTTATCCAGTCTTGGCTCTTTCTTTCCTGGAATCCCAAGCATGACTTGCTGCTTTCTTTGTATATTGTTGAGATGATGTTGAATTTCTGGTCCACATCGTCGGTCTCTGCTCTTTCCTGGCTTTTGGTAATCAGATATCGTCTCTTTACGTCAACCACGAACGCTTTTCTGGTGAGGGGGTCCTTAAGTTTCGTGATGTTATATCTTTTCTGTTTGACTGCAACTGGTCCAGCAGCTCTGAGTTTCACCTTCAGTCTTGCTACTACTAGGTGATGATCACTTCCCACATCTGCGCCTCTTCTTACTTTCACGTCTTGTAGTGCATGTCTCCATCTGCCATTGATCATTATGTGATCTATCTGGTTTTTGTCTCGTCCGTTTGGTGATTCCCATGTTAACTTGTGCACTTCTTTGTGTTGAAAAAGTGTTCCTCCAATGACCAGGTTGTTAATACTGCAGAAACTTATTAATTTGTCCCCATTCTCATTTACTGTTCCACTGCCGCATTTCCCCATTACTCTTTCATTATAATTATTGTGTGTTCCAACTTTCGCATTTAGGTCTCCCATTACTATAATAAGATCGTACCTGGATACAGTTTCCATTTCCTTTTGTACCTGTTGATAGAACTCGTCCTTGATCTCTTCATCGCTGTCATTTGTTGGTGCATAGCATTGTATAATTGTGGTGTTGGTGAATCTCCCTCTCAGTCTTGCTCTTATTAGTCTGTTGTTAATGGGTTTCCATTCCAGTAGAGACCTTTCCATTCCTTTCTTAAGGATAATGGCTACACCTTCGTTGTGCTGACCGTCCTCTCTACCAGAATAAAGTACTGTTTCCCCTGTAGCTGTTTTTATTATCCCCATCCCTGTCCATCTGCTCTCGCTTATTCCCAGGACATGTAGTTTGTAATTCCTCATCTCTGCTGTGATCTGTCTCAGCGTTCCTGCCTCATTCATAGTTCTGACATTCCAA
>JAMPIV010004945.1:217500-359971 GCA_024509875.1 Oreohelix idahoensis
ACAGGAGGAAGATGAAACTTGGCACATTTAAAGTTCATCATATTTGCACTGAATGTGTGAAGTACGCGTTTGTTTCTTCAATAGGTTTTCCCGCTACGGTGCACGGCGCAATGTACCCTATTGACCGGATCTGCTGCTCCAAAGATTTGACAAAACAATGGAAAAGAAGGAGGCCAGAGCTGCGATAAAATTTCTGATGTTTCAGGGAAAAACACCTACAGAAATACACAGGGAGATGGAACCAGTGTTTCGTGATTCTTGTCCTTCATATACTTCGGTAAAAACCTGGTGTCAACAGTTTAAGTGCGGCCGCTCAAATGTTGCTGATCTGCCAAGATCTGGTAGACCAGCCTCAGAGTGCAACGATGAAAATGCAACAAGAGTGAAGAAAATAATTAACCAGGATCGAAAAAGACAACTGTGGAGATAGCTAGTAGAGTAAAACTAAATGAAAGAACAGTTTATAGAATTTTACACAACAGACTGAACGTGAGAAAAGTGTGTGCACGCTGGGTTCCGCGACTGTTGACACCTGAACAGAAGCAAACGAGGGTAAATTGCTGTCAACAGTTGCTCAAAAAGTGTCAGTCAAAAAATGTTTTGGAGACCATGGTGACAGTAGAGGAGTCTTGGGTACACCATTATGACCCCGAATCCAAAATTGCCAGCATGCAATGGAAAACCCCGGGCTCCCCAACACCTGTCAAGCCGAGGGCGCAGAAATCTGCAGGAAAAGTGATACTGACTGTTTTTTGGGACGGCAAAGGTGTCCTTTTGAAAAATTATCTGCCTCGTGGCAACACAGTTAATGGATAGTACTATGCAGATCTTCTCACCAAACTAAGAAAGGTTGTGACCAGGAAACGAGGGATAACGAGCATTCAAAATCTTCCTTTGCTTCAAGACAACGCGCCTTCTTACAAAGCACGGCTTGTGCAGCTAGCAGCCAACGATTTGAATATTGAAATTCTTCCACACCCACCATATTCTCCAGATTTGGCTCCATCAGACTTTTTTCTATTCCCAAATCTTAAAAAACAGCTAAAAGGAAATCATTTTGACAGCGATGAAGAGGTCATACTGGCATGTGATGACTGGTTTAGTTTGAAAAATAGGGTGTTCTACTCCCAAGGTCTTGTCAAGGTCAAGCAGAGATGGCAGAAGTGTGTCAATTCAGACGGTGGCTATATTGAAAAGGAATAAACACTATACAAAATTTCAGCTCTCTGTGACATGTCCTTCATGGTCAGGCCCAAGACTTATGTCAATCCCCTTATATATATATATATATATATATATATATATATATATATATATATATATATATATATATATATATATATATATATATATATATATATATATATATATATATATATATATATATATATTCTTTTCAAATCGTTATTATTATTCTGTTTTCAAGTGTAAGTATGAACGTATGTAGAATAATGCATATGTATATAGGTAAAGGTAAAGGATCCCGTTACACGCCCATTGAGGCATATTGGGAATATGGTGTTAGGCCCATATTTTCTTGACCATCGGCACACTAGGGGTGATGTGGTTAGCATCACGCCGGCCGCCTTAACCTTCCCAGAAGTTGCTCTGGTACCCAGTTGGGGATGGGTCGACCCAGGAGCCGTTTGCGGCCTAAAAAAATCCCACCTCATCTGGGGATCGAACCATAGGCCACTGAGCTAGGAAGCCAGTGCACTAACCACTATGCTACCGCGGCTCCCGCATATGTATATATGTAGGTTATAATTTTTTTTTTAAAAGACGGATATTGCAGGAGTAGGGTTTTTTTTTTTTTTTAATAGGGCAATTTTGCTATATTCTACTGCAGACCATATGGTCTTCGGTGCGAATACGTGGGTGACCACAATATAAAAAAGGCAACTGAGTTGGGAAAATGTTCTAAGGCAACGTTATATTCACCACAAATACTTCGTAAATGTTTCCTGACCTTGGCCGTTCGCGCCAGTTTCTAAATCTATGGAGATCTGTGACACTTTGGAGATTTACGAGTAACAGTGTCCAACACCTATTATTACGGGGTCGAATGAAAGTCGTCAAAATAGCGATAGTCGCGTTGGTTATTGATAAGGGTGGATTTGAGCTGAAGTGGTAACTTGCCACCCTTATCGACACCTGGTATTAAAGTGTAAGATGTAGGTGTCTTCTCTGATTTAGGATGTTGCTGTGTATGTGGTAGTGGAACAGTTCACAGGGTTATCACACAGGCAACATGACGTGTAGAGTCATAGAAAGGGTAACTTCGTTGTATAAGTTTCTTCCATTTATTGCACGCCACAAAACAGTCATGATACTTATGACATCAACATAGTTAACGAGTTCAGCAAGATGATAAGGCACATTGAAAACAATTTCTGTAGTCAGCAATGACAGCTGTTGTATATATGCGTCATAAGACATCACAGTTCAATAGATTCAGAAATTCATAAATCATAGAGTTCTAGTTCGTGAAGCTGTATAAATAATAATAATTTCTATAACTTCTGCAACAGTGTCAGCTACAGATCTTCAATGTTCATAAACAATAATAAATGCTCCCATTCTGATGCTAGCAGATCAGATGTATACAATCAGTCCGTTTACTGTCTGCACGTGAATAGCATACATGGGCTACAGGTCAGCTCGACCTTTATAATGTTCCTAAGTCTAACCATCTGACTTGGACGTGATCTCTGATATAACGAATCCTGGAACACAGACAATAGTCTTGTTGGCCTAGAGCGACCCATATATATTTAACCAGTTCAGGTATACAGATACCGGTGACTTAATCCTAGTCAAAGTACCTCTCCATTTTGCATCACACAGGCGAGCAAATAGGCGACAAAATGACGAACCTCTAGATGATAGCATAAAGTTCGATACAAGAGGAATTACCTTATTTCGGAAAATCAACCATGAACATATGCCTCCAGGCAGGCGTGAATAATACTGGGAAATAGTCTAGTTAGCTAACTAACTCACAAAGACCATGTATTTCCCTCAGAAAATCACAAGACGCAGTTGCGTCTGCTCGCTTCTTAAACCATTTCTCAACTCCCGAACTGGGCGGAACACACAGAACGAACTCCCAGCTTTTGACATGCGCAGAACGACAATCTCTGAGTTGCCGTTCACAATAAGACGATTCTAAGAACATTCGAGATAAAAGTCTTACACAGTCGCGCCTTTTATGGTCATGAAAAGAAGCGTTAAGAAAGGTTTCAGACATCTACCATAGTTGACTGGTACTACCAAATAAGGAGATGTGGTCACGCTTCGTTCAAGAAATTATAGACCGAACGTGTCTCTATACAAGAGAAGGCAAACTCCTAAAAAATTGTAGTTTCGATAACTCGGATTATGTCCCTTTGACCATAGAAAACATAATACACACTTCAGTCAAAAAAATGATCATACATATGAAAAATGTTTATACAAACGAAAAATAATAATGATCCGTGCGTAACATTACCGCACCCTCCCTGGAAAAAAAAATGAAACAATTTTTTTTTAAATCCTGGAGCCGGAAAAAATCTAGGCTCCTAACGCACGTATGATGCGTGGATATATATACCTAACAAATTAGCTCAACGCATGGAGCGACACTGAGATCATATCTCAGATCCTTAGAGAAAAAATTTATCTAAGTATACGCTGATATATTCCAGGAAGGTGCCACCAACACACGCCACAATGATGGCAACAACATAATGACAATCAAATTATTCTCATACCAATATATGAAATTAAATATATTATGTGTTATCATACAATGTGTTGCAAATAGCGGTGTAATTTACTAATATACCGCACTATATTATTACATTATATAAAGTAACAGTAATTAATAAGTAATACATGTGTTGATCTTCGGTGACATAAAACATTCAATAGAAGAAGATGTGGACATCATCCGCTCCCAATGTAGGACAGGACTTGATATCCTCAAAGTTCCACAATGGACATACACTCGCAGACTTCAATGATGTGCTGCGAAAATATCAATAACACAAATCTTAAAGACAACTGGTAAATTTCTTAATACAATCCTGAAAATAATTTATTTAAATGTGGCCGAGTGATCTTTTGGCCCGTATATCACTAACTAAGCCTTCTTAGATAATTACATGGTACAATGTTATAAATTTCCCTCAAAAAAAAAAGTGAGACAAAATCTACTAACATGTCATTATAACATTGGACTGTATATCAGGAAATATATATATATGACAGAAGAATCATGTGGAATCGTGTGGACATCTGGACAGAATGTCTGCCATTACATTATCCGAACCACGGATAGCTCGAACCGAGAAATGAAATGGTTGAAGAGCTATGGCATAACGAGTGGACCTCGAGCTCTTCAAGTTTTTGCTCTGAATAGCAGTAAGCGCTTTCTGGTCGGTTTCCACAATGAAATGTGCGCCTAGAAGAAATCTTTGTAACTTCAGAATAGACCATACCATAGCCAATAACTCACGGTCTAAAACCGAGTAATTCTTTTCTGCAGCGTTTAATTTCCTAGAGATATACATCACCGGATGCAAAGTATCAGAATACTCCTGCATTAGTGCTGCCCCAATCCCTGTTGACGAGGCGTCACTTCGAAGAACAAAAGTCTTCTCAATAGTAGGTAACTTAAGAATAGGTGGAGATGAAAATAGGGCTTTAACCTGGTCCAATGAGGATTGACATTCTTTAGACCAGCGGATCAGATTAGGCGACCCTTTCTTCAATAAAGTAGAAAGCGGTGCCATAATGGAGGACAGATTCGGAATGAATCGTCCGTAGAATTGAATCAAACCTAATAGACTCCTTACTTGTTTCTTCGTCTTAGGGACCGAAATGTTAAGTATTTTTGAAACATTGTGGTCCTCTGTCTTTAAAAGACCATGACCAACCCGATGACCTAGGAAAGAAATCTCGCTAAATCCTATAAAGGCTTTAGAGGGTTTTGCAGTCAAGTTATACTCGCGAAGAGTAGACAGTAATTCGTATAAACCCAAATAATGATCTTCCCAAGAATCACTGAATAGACAGATATCATCTAGGTATGCTATGACATCTGTACGATATGCGAGAATTCGCCGCATCATGCGTACGAATGTAGCAGGGGCGTTCATAAGACCAAAAGGCATGAAATTCCATTGGAATAAACCCCTAGGTGTAGAAAAAGCTGTAAAAGGTTTGGCACGTTCAGTTAGCGGGACTTGCCAATAACCTTTAGACAAATCTAGTTTGGTAAAGAATCTAGAATTAGAAAGTTTATTGAGTAGCTCTTCTAATGAAGGCATAGGTTCAGCATCGAACTTCGTAACTTGGTTCAATTTGCGATAATCTACGCAAATGCGAATGTTATTATCCTTCTTTCGAACAATAACCATAGACGAAGAGTATGCTGAAGTGGATGGTTCAATGATTTCCAAACGTATCATTTCATCCAACTCTTTTTCGACTTGAGACTGGAAATGGATAGGTATTGGATATGGTCTGACTCTGATAGGATTGTGATCAGTTAGCACAATGTCATGTTCTATGACATGTGTGTGTCCCGGGATGTCTGTAAGAACATCCTGAAATGTTTGCAACATCGAAGAAACTTGTCGATGTTCCTCAGCGGAAGATTTGGAGAAACGGTCACGTTTTTCCAAGATTCCGTAGAATAAAGTGGGACCATAGAAAGAGGAAGATTGACATCAGAAAAAGTAGTTTCCTCATCCTGTATAACTGACAGAGATGAGTACTGACCATGAGTTGCTTGTGAATTGTCCGTAGCCTGGAAAATAGGCTGCAAATAGTCAGGTCTTTCATAAAATTCTGTGAGCATATTTATGTGGAAAGTTTTATGCTTTCCATCAATATCGACAACATAGTCGACATCAGAAATTTTGGAGACTATTGCATATGGACCTTTCCATGCAATTAGAAGTCTGTTCTCCCTTGAAGGAAGTAGAACGAGAGCTTTGTCACCTGGACAAAGTTGTCGTAGACATCTATTCTTATTTGCAAACTGCCTTGCCTTTTCTTTAGCAAATTCTGAAGACGAAGTTGCTAGTTTGCATGCCTCGATGATCTTTTGCCTAAGAGCAATGACGTACTCATAAGAAGATTGAGTCTCATCGCTAATATTATCGGCAGTGATTAGATCGTGAAGTAAAGACATAGGGCCGCGCGGTTGCGCGCCAAAGACAAGTTCAAAAGGGGAAAACCCCGTATGTTCATTGGGGACCTCTCTATACGCAAAGAGAGCCGCGGGTAAGACCCTGTCCCAATCCTGAGGATGATCCTCAGTTATTTTACCAAGTAAAGTTTTCAGAGTCCTATTTAAACGTTCGACCAACCCATTAGACATTGGGTGATAGATACTGCTGAGAGACCTTTTAATGTGTAGCATAGACATTACCTGTGACATAGTGTCTGATATAAGTTGGGTGCCATGGTCTGACAATATTTCTCCGGGAAAACCCAAGCGAGAAAATATCAGCCAAAGAGCGTCTGCGATATCAGCAGTTGAGATGCTCTTGAGAGGTATTGCCTCTGGCCAACGTGTGCACATATCGACACATGTAAGGATAAATTGATGTCCTCTAGCCGACTTAATTCTAAAAGGACCGATAATATCTATTGCCATTTTTTGAAAAGGGCGAATAGGAATGTCAGCAGCCTGGATAGGCGCAGCATGTCGTGGTCCTTTAGATTTGACCTCCTGACATACTTTGCAAGAGCGACAGTACATTCGTATGTCCTTGCTCACAAATGGCCAAAAGAAAGCCGCAAGAACCCTCGACTTTGTACGGGAAAAACCCATATGTCCAGCACATTGCGAGTCATGAGCATGTTGCAATATTTGCAATCTCATGCTCTTAGGCACAAGAATTTGTGAATGAGTGGACGTAGTCGAGTCTTGTACCATACGTACAAGTACGCCGTTCTTCATAGAAATCCAAGATTTCCTATTAGTGTTCTGATTAGGATCACCTTTTTTGCTAGAATGAAGAATTTTTGTAAAGAAGGATCTTCTTCTTGCAATTTGATAAATGAGTCACGTGTAATAGTCAAGTGACTATCTTGGTCATTTACTTCATCATTATTAGTTAATGAAGTTTGAGGTGGATCCAGAGCATGTGCTCTTGTGACCACCGCATTGGTAGCTTCAATGTTTTGCTCTTCCCAAACAGCAATCTGCTGTGGGGTACATTCCCTAACTCCGTGAATACGACCAATAATAAGGTCCGCAATAGGGTTTGGAAGTAGACACGCGTGGACCTCTCCCGTGAAGAAAGGAGTAGCAATGTGTATTATAGCAGTAGGATACTTTTCTAACGTGCCACCAAATGTGACACATTTGATGACTTTTCCTGTAGCACAGGATGGATCTACAAGAGATTGCCTAACGCCGACAGTAGTACATCCAGAATCAAACAACACTGAGACTGGATTACTATTTACTAGCCCCTTATGTAATATAAGAGAACCTCTCCCATCATGAGCAACATTAGCAGGAAGAGCGGGCAAAGGATGACCACAGCTTAAAGTACTAACGGTTTTCGGATCAAATAAAGTACTGCATTGGATACATTTATTTGCCCTACCAAAATCAAAAGATGAGCATCCGATAGCATTATGGTCTTTATCATTATTAACCTGTTTATCTGCTCCCTGAGATTCTTGTTGAACAGAGTTTGTCTGTTGATATCTTTTTCTCTTATGTTGCGATCTACCGCGACCATTATTGCCTCTGCAATTATCATTAAAGTCCCTACTGTAATTTTTATCCTGGTTTGAGTTCCAGTTTCCATAACTGTCATTACTATCTCTATGCTGTTGAGAACCTCTATTATCTTGGTATTGAGGTCTCTGCATAAAATATTTCCCTCTATACCGATTACCTTTGTGAAAATTTCTAAAGTTAACCGGAGTAGAATAACGTGTAGTATTAGGTTGTCTCCAGTTCTGGGAAGAAGAATCACCCTGGAATTGATCACTATGGTTCTGGGCATAATTACGATTACTCTTTTTATTGAAATTTTTCTGGCTACCCTGAAATTTACGCATAAAATTTGGGCCATAAGGTGCTGCCGAAGCAACTGGCAGACCTTCTTTCACCTTAGAGTTACTAATGGTTATGTGCGGATGCGCAGTAACATACTGGCTACAGTATTCTTCCATTTCTTTTATGTTTTTAGGCTTACGCTCATGAAGAAAAGATAGAAAAGCTTCATTAACAGAAGACATAACCTTATCTCTAAGTAGTAAATCCATAAGAGCTTCAAATGTATTTTCTGTCTTAGACAACTCAACCCATCGTAAAAAAGTAAGACGGATGCCTGAGATGAATTCAGAGAATTCAACTCCAGTTTCTGGTAACATGGTTTTAAATTTAAGACGATATCCGTCCTCGTTAAGTTGGTACTTCTTTAACAATGCCGCCCTGACAACCTCATAGTTGTTTTTGTCAGGCACATCTACCATACTCAACAAAGTCAAAGCATCACCTCTAAGTATCTTGGACAGATGATACACATATAATGTTTTATCTATATTTTGCACATTACATGCACTTTCAAATCTATCTAGATAAAATGTTATATCATCGATTGAGGGATTAAATGCTGGTAGATTAAGCTTGAAATCCTTAGCATTAGTCTTATTTGACACCTTATTTGCATCATTAGCATTACCAGTGTTCAATAACTTTAACTTCTCTAACTCTAAAGCTAAGACTTTTTCATCATGTTCCATTTTTGCTTTTCTCTCATCAGCCTCTCTTTGTAACCTTCTTTCTTCAGCCTCAGCCTGTAACTTTCTTTCTTCAGCCTGGGCCTGTAACTTTCTTTCTTCAGCCTGGGCCTGTAACTTTCTTTCTTCAGCCTGGGCCTGTAACTTTTTTTCTTCAGCCTCTATTTCAAGTCTCTTATTTTCAGCTTCTTTTTCAAGTCTCTTATTTTCAGCTTCTTTTTCAAGTCTCTTATTTTCAGCTTCTTTTTCAAGTCTCTTATTTTCAGCTTCTTTTTCAAGTCTCTTATTTTCAGCCTCTTTTTCAAGTCTCTTATTTTCAGCTTCTCTTTTTTGTTTTTCCATTTCCATTTGAAATCTTTTTTCCTCCACCTGCATCTGCAGTTTCTTTTGTTCTATTTCAGCCTCTATTCTCTTTTGTTCAGTTTGTTCTTTCATTTTCTTTTCTTCCGACTTCAATGCCTTGGCATATTGAACAGTCGCAAATTCTTCTAATTTATCACCTGTCTTCCCAAGGGCTTTACCCTGCTCAATAAAGTACTCAAATGTAGACATGATGTCTAAAATGTGAGTACAGAACCTGAAATAATTAATTATCTTATTTCAATGTTAAATAGCAACAAGACTTAATAAAGTGCTTGTATAATCTCTATGTTGAACCCAATCTCTGTGGGAAACAGGAGTTGACACCAACTTGTATTATCAAATGTATAATAATATCACAAGTCACTTCTTAATCATCAGTGCACTACCCAAATCAGTGCATAACCATCAGTTATTTATCATAACTGCACTACAATAGTGCATAAGCAAAAAACACCAGTTAGTTATGATAAGTGCACTATAGACCAATAGTGCATGAGCATATATATTAACAATAGTGAAAGCTAACTATGCAAGAACTATGTAAACAATAACAAGACAATGTAAACAATAACAAAGGTCACCAACAATGTAAACAATAACAAAGATCAAAGTCAATGTAAACAACAACAAAGATCAGAGTCAATGTAAACAACAACAAAGATCAAAGTCAATGTAAACAACAACAAAGATCAGAGTCAATGTAAACAACAACAAAGATCAGAGTCAATGTAAACAATCAACAAAGATCAAACAATACGAAAACATTCGCATAAGTCAAATACACAAACAGCAAAACTAACAAGAAATATGCGAAGATATGACTAACAAATGACGCTACAGTGTATACACAAAAATATACGTAAAGAACTGAATAATAGCAAAGGGGAGACCTACAAATACAAACAATCGAAATCGAAACTAAAAAACACAAAGAAAGAGAGAAAAGAAAAAAGAAAAAAAATATATATATACAAGAAACAAAAATAAAGCACAACTCGTCACAACTAAACAGATATAGCAACGATTGTCGCTAGCAAATTTCACTGTAGGAAATTCGCACAGTCCCTAACGAAAACGCTAACAGTAGAACCTCTGTGACGTGGTATCTTCTACTGAAAGACACCGCCCAACCGAGAAAACCCGCTGAAATATAAACATATAAATATACAAATAACAAATAACATATAACATATAAACATGTATCATGAAAACAATAGGAGAAAGTGTGAAAGTACAGAAGGCTCAGTTAGAACATAAGGGCACAGTTCACAAACAAAACAGGCCACTTAACTTCTATAAATCCAGCGTCAGCACGGTGCAGAACAGGATGTAATCAGCATTCTGAGGATAATGATCCAACGTTGATTAACTTCTGCTCCCATAAACAGCCATGACGAAGGAAAAGAGCTTCTAATACTGCAACAGTTGTTACGGCACTTGACCTTCTGAATCTTCTAAATTGATTTAACCGGCACTTGACCTTCTGAACCCGCAACAGTACCCCTGAGACCGGAACAGTTGTTACGGCACTTGTCCTTCTTTTCACCAGATTAGGAAATCCATTCGCTCGGTACTTGTCCTTCTAATTTTACATAAACTTCAATATTGCCGAGCAGCGCCGGGTAGTTTCAAAATCAGCAACTGTCAGAAAATCCGGATACTTTCAATAAAATTTCTTGTAAGGTGGTAGTTGATGCTGTAGTTGTATCTAGTATGATGATGATGTCTGGGTTTGCTGACCCCCTTGATAGCTGGAATCAGAGTGAACCATCCTATGGCCACCAAAAATGATATGGTGCGCCAAAATATCAGATGATAGAACCAGCTCTGGCCACCAAAAATGATAAGGGTGGATTTGAGCTGAAGTGGTAACTTGCCACCCTTATCGACACCTGGTATTAAAGTGTAAGATGTAGGTGTCTTCTCTGATTTAGGATGTTGCTGTGTATGTGGTAGTGGAACAGTTCACAGGGTTATCACACAGGCAACATGACGTGTAGAGCCATAGAAAGGGTAACTTCGTTGTATAAGTTTCTTCCATTTATTGCACGCCACAAAACAGTCATGATACTTATGACATCAACATAGTTAACGAGTTCAGCAAGATGATATGGCACATTGAAAACAATTTCTGTAGTCAGCAATGACAGCTGTTGTATATATGCGTCATAAGACATCACAGTTCAATAGATTCAGAAATTCATAAATCATAGAGTTCTAGTTCGTGAAGCTGTATAAATAATAATAATTTCTATAACTTCTGCAACAGTGTCAGCTACAGATCTTCAATGTTCATAAACAATAATAAATGCTCCCATTCTGATGCTAGCAGATCAGATGTATACAATCAGTCCGTTTACTGTCTGCACGTGAATAGCATACATGGGCTACAGGTCAGCTCGACCTTTATAATGTTCCTAAGTCTAACCATCTGACTTGGACGTGATCTCTGATATAACGAATCCTGGAACACAGACAATAGTCTTGTTGGTCTAGAGCGACCCATATATATTTAACTAGTTCAGGTATACAGATACCGGTGACTTAATCCTAGTCAAAGTACCTCTCCATTTTGCATCACACAGGCGAGCAAATAGGCGACAAAATGACGAACCTCTAGATGATAGCATAAAGTTCGATACAAGAGGAATTACCTTATTTCGGAAAATCAACCATGAACATATGCCTCCAGGCAGGCGTGAATAATACTGGGAAATAGTCTAGTTAGCTAACTAACTCACAAAGACCATGTATTTCCCTCAGAAAATCACAAGACGCAGTTGCGTCTGCTCGCTTCTTAAACCATTTCTCAACTCCCGAACTGGGCGGAACACACAGCACGAACTCCCAGCTTTTGACATGCGCAGAACGACAATCTCTGAGTTGCCGTTCACAATAAGACGATTCTAAGAACATTCGAGATAAAAGTCTTACACAGTCGCGCCTTTTATGGTCATGAAAAGAAGCGTTAAGAAAGGTTTCAGACATCTACCATAGTTGACTGGTACTACCAAATAAGGAGATGTGGTCACGCTTCGTTCAAGAAATTATAGACCGAACGTGTCTCTATACAAGAGAAGGCAAACTCCTAAAAAATTGTAGTTTCGATAACTCGGATTATGTCCCTTTGACCATAGAAAACATAATACACACTTCAGTCAAAAAAATGATCATACATATGAAAAATGTTTATACAAACGAAAAATAATAATGATCCGTGCGTAACAGTTATATTAGGGTGCATGTCCAAATAAATCAGACCTTAAGGTATCCGAGTGCATTTACTTAAGAGGGCGTACAAAACGGTAAACATAAATGATTTCATGACGCTTTCTTTCTTAATACAAGACAACTCATAGATATATGATGGTAAGAACAATTTACAAGCTTTTTAAAAATACCAATCACATTTAAAAACTTTAAACCGTGCACTTATTTTGATGTTAAATAATGATTGGAGAAAGCGTTACTTACATTTACATTATTGCATACATTAATTTATATTTTTGTGATTGGATTGCTGCCCTTGGATAGAAAATTACTTCCATTAAAATAAAGGAGGCTCAAATTAAGAATTTTGTTTTCTTCGAAACTATACAAATATTTAAATTAACTTCGCTCAGAGTCAACCAACTGAGTTCCAAGTAAGATTCTCAGTCTTCTTAAGCGTGCTGCAAAGCCTGCAAGTTGAGACGTTGGCTTTTATTATGTCACACGCCGTTGTTTTGACGGATATGCTAGCTTGTTTGAAATCAGAACAGGTGTATAACGTGATCACATACATATTTAAAAGGCCAGTTAAGGTGCGATTAACTAGCACAATATAATTTCCATAGATAAGGGAGAACAGTTGGCCACGAGGCAATAAGGAAAATACCGCTTGGGAATGTTAAGGGATGGATTATTTTTTAATTTTTTTTTTCATGCTACACCTAAATACAAAGATATTATTGTAGTTTGTTGTAGAAGCAGGCTCTCCGTTGTAGAGAAAGTAGATCTATCTTGCCCTGAACGTGTTAGCCAATATAAGATACGCGCACGTTTATTTCTACTGCGCATAGCCAAAGAATGATGACTGAATCTTCAAGATAAACCGATTTCGACGTGTGCAAGTTTGTCCTAACTGACGGATTGGGCGAGCAAATTTGTTATTATTTCCCGTTGGCAAGCAAAGTAAGGGGAATAAATCTCTCCTTGATAAAATGCTGTGTTTAAAAAGACACGTAAATCTTCAGTCTAATTGCAACATTTTTCTATGTGACTGGGTGATCGATGCATGCCACTACGCACATATACAAATATCAGTATTAAGGGCTTTAAATCAGTGGGGCGTTTGACAAAATAGTTACGACCCCTGACAAAGGGAACATGTATGTGATAAGCTAACGAAAGCAAGAGAAAGTATCCCTATAAAATTTACAATGATGGAAGGTAGTGCACTATACATTTATCCAAACAAGTGTTGTCTGTGAGTTGACACCGCACTAGGAATGTACCCTATAGTATTGTATTTTCGCAAAGTCACTGTATAAATGACCAGAGAAAGGGGGATTACCTACTCCAAACGTTTGTTTTCTTGTAATTTCACTGGCACTGATTTCAATAAACAAAGGCTGCGTTGCTCTCAGCATGAATAAATTCTCTCCATTAAATAGAGCTACTGTGAAAATTTATAAATTCCTTCTTAATCGCTCCTGTATTAAGAGATTATCTCGCTATTTGTCACTTGGGAAACAATAAGCGCCTATCCTGGATTTAGGCTGTCAGTGAACTTTACTCTTTTTTTTTTCAAAGGATTTTAAACTGAAGATAGTTCTATCCAAGCTTTAGCAACGCATCTGAGATTCTAGTCCACTCTCACGTAGGAAGTCAGTCCTACAAATACTGGGTATTGTTTATTCTCTTAGCAGCGCCGAACTAATGCCTTCCAGGACTCTAAGCACCGAAAATGTTATGGTACCCTTACCCCCCGCTTTTTATTTGGGATAAAATGTGAAGCTTGAAAAAAGGGGCAATATTTAGACAGAAAATACGCTTTTGTTATTTGAATTCACGTAACAATCATATTAAATGTTTGATTTAAATGGCTTCTTTTTCAACTTTCTGATTGCGAACTCCCGTGGTTAGGCCCACGAATTTAACAATTTATACAATTTGTTACATTTGTATTATAGTAAAATTCCCATATTTTACATTCCCGGGCTCGGCACCATTGTCCTGTAATTACAGATACCATTTGACTGGACAAAGAGCAATTTTACCTGATTTACTGTGTCACGTGATTTATCTGCCCTTTGCTCTGCAGTAGTGATCCACTAGTGGCCAAAACTCAAGAGTATCTAAAATGGGTCTTAAAATGTGTCTACCTTCGTACAAGATTACTCTTGGAAGAGTTGTAGATAGAAGGATAATGAAGCTTCTATCTCAAGGTAGTGATCACAAGATAAATCAGAAGTCAAGAACAATGCTGCATAGGGCAGAGCACTATTAACTTAGATCTGATCCGGCATCTTTTGCGAAGTTTTAAGCAATGGTACGGCTTGTTCGAGCTCTCAGCTAGTTTAATCCAGCAAATTTTTGGCTCTATGGCTGTAAATATATGTATATATATTTTAAAGATTTTCGATCATAAATGCGTTCTCTTATCTATAAGAACTGAATCAACTATGAATTTGTAAAATAACATATAACACATTTAATAATCAATTAGTCTTTAACAAATTTAAATAAATATGCATGAAAGTGACTTTAGAGTGTTTTAAAATTTTGTTTTCACTGAGACTTAATTGGGAACTGATGGTTATTATTGTCCGTTGCGTGTACCTGTTACAAAAAAGACTTAATTGGCAGAGTACTGTAATAGGTCGTTGTCAAGTCTTTTGTGATGAGGACTCTTCTCTGGAGGCGACTAGATGAACTTCACTCCTAATGTCAAGGTGGGTGTCTTCACAATGTGTCCACAGTAGGTAGTTGGTGTCAAACCCAGCTCTTTGAATCACAAGATAGTGGCGAAGATTCTTACTTCAGACTTGTCTGGTACTAAGAACCGTCTTATAGCTTCGAACCACGAACTTTAGGAAAAATAAAAGAACAAATGCCTCTGCTAAGTCCATTTGTGGGCTGAAGACTAACAGACGTATTGTCTCGCTGTCCACCAATCAATGTTAGCCTCTCTGAATAATTATTCTACCTGAGTATACACAGTACAACTCAGGGAATATGATTAGAAATCACCGTTATTCTTCTGGCTACTTAAAAGGGGAAAATGTGTCTGGACAGCTGGACAGCGCGAGTGCAGTGGCTTGCCTTAATTACAATTAACAAGGTACATATATCTCACCAAATAATATTATACACTCTAGGCACATGTGAGGTAATCATCTCACTGCTCCATTCAGAGTCTGGGGTCGCTTCTGCTTTCGCCTCCCTGAGCGAACTAACACAAAGCAAACACCAGTGCTGGCTGTATTGGTTATGAACATACGATTTTCATATGGTGGGGTTGCCAGCCTCATGTAACTGGTATAACCACTTAGCAAGTACAGAGATTTCACAATTCGCATTTTAAACTATATGTTCACAACTTACCCCAAATGAGATATACAATCTCCTGGCACAGTAGAATGGACACAGCAACTTTGATTAGATGCTTCGAACACTTGGTCAGGGAATTTTAGTATTCCGCTTATAACGGGTGCTCTGATTCCTTAAGTTTCCAGTCTTGGTATTTAAAATTTATGGTTCTCTCTTAAGTTATAAAGACGCCCAAATACTTCAATCTGTCACTTTTAATTCTGGAATACTAGTCCTATGTCTCTCTAGCTCATGTGAGTTGCTAATCTGACGTTGCGATGCAATCTGATTTGTGTCTCCGATTTCGCTAGATTATATTTCCATTTCTCAGTTCAAGTCCCTGATGGTATTCCCGACAAACTTTCCAATGAAAAGCCAAAGTTATTCCGGCTCTCAAATTAAACCAGAGTAAGGTCTTTAGAACGATGTGCGTCGGGGTGTTAAATCTTTACTGTCCCCCGCGTGTTTTAAAATATCAATTTTAAAAATTTAAACGCGTAACCGCTTTCAAATATGGCAGTAATACTTCCGATTGCATTTGTTCAAACTCACAAACACATCGGTGAACTTATTTTGTGGCTAATATCTTCCGCCTATATTGTCTTCTCTGTACTATTGCTACATAGATGGTCCAGCGGAAGCAATTACATATTATCACCTGTGTTTGCGTAAATCCCCCAGACGAATTTCCTAGACAGCCAATCTGGCTTGCTTTTCGTCGATCGTACGACACCACCTTGTGTCAACAAGGATCGTCTCTATCAAAGATGGCTAGGCGACTAAGTAATAAAAGTATTATCCGCTGACCTGTCTAATTAGCCTTGTAATACTACGATTCATATTGTGAAACGTAAACAAGTCTAGGGAGTGGTCAGAGAAAAAAATGTAAGTGCACAAAATATGCTAAATAATAGGCCGATGAGGAAGGGAAATGAAGAAATAAGTTAATAATGAGGACAGAACGAAATTGATGAAAAGGGCACAACTGATTTCGTCACATACTGCATGCCTGGGGATCCCACAATGGACAGATGACAGATGATGAGAGCTGGGAGGTGGTTCTGTGCAGGATGTGACGATTCCTTGAGAGAGCGTAGAACCAAAGCAAGTTATTTTAGCCCTACATATTTGGAGAGCTCCTATAGGTGGTGCGGAATGCACAGAATGCTCTTTCTAGCACATCTTTCCTGCTAGCTTAAAACCAAACGTAAAGATTCTTTAATTAAATGCATGCTGGGCCAGGATGGAATTTCCGGGAAAGAAACTATATATCATGACTCCAACCCAATAAGTTGCGGCGATAGAAAGCCACAGAAATACTCTAGATCTGCATTGCAGGTAATGCTAAGGAAATCAGCTTGACATTGGCTGCAAATGAGCGACACGCCAAGCTGCCCTAGTTCAATAACAACAATAAAAACAGCAGCAGTAAGGCCTGTTGAATCATATGGCTATGGAAAAACTCCTCCGAGTTTTCAGGACAAATCACTGTATGTATTTTCAGCGTGAACACTTTTTTTTTTTTTCGAGAATTTGTTTTCTTGAAATTTTTGTTCACTGTCATGTATTTGGAATAAGGACACCCTTTATGTAAGTTTTATCTCTGCTTTCTGTAATTCCATTGAGAGCACAGTTGAAAATTCAAACTAATTGATATTTTACCAAATCTTATTTTCACTAAAAGAGCAGATCACTTTATTATCTTATTCAGTTCAGAATGAGGCGAATTTTAGCAAGCAAGTTCATCGGCTTTCTCTGTGAACGCGGAAAAAGAATTTTTAATGATGGGGATACCGAGCATTTCAACGCCGGCGGGAGAGGGACTAATCAGAAATTTCCTTAGAATGAACATTCTTTATGACCCCCCCCCCCCCTCACACCGTCATACGTCAGCTATAGTTCTATTAAATTATTCCTTCAATGGTGCAACAGCAGAGCGCTATCGACCGGTCACTAACACTGCAGCATTTACACTTTGAAAGAACTTGATCCGATGACACAGGACACAAGAGCTTAGCCTTGCACAAAATGAAGACCTATACTTCTTAGGGAACTGAAGATAAATAATATACAGAGGAAGAAGCTTGTTACGTTGTTATACTGCCATCACTGGTGCTTTGACCTTTATACAGTACGCAGTTTGAGCACCCTGACAACCCCTAAGAGCTATGCAGGTGGGAGTATTGCTCCTGGCAGATGCTACCAACATCATATAGCAAATAACGGACATCCTCTCTATGGTAAAAAAAGAAGAAGGGGAGGGGGGGAAATTATGTTACAGAACAGCAACAGATGAAGAAGCTTTGCTGCGGAACGGACATCCGGAGTCTGAAAATCGTATGACTGCCAGTGGTGAAAAGAGTGAAAAGAATGAACCACGGTTTGGGTATCGTACGAAGGATGACCACAGACCGAGCGAGTTCTTTACTGTCCTACAAGACGCTATCAGGCGTGATGATGACCTCTGATTGCTTTGACAGCCAGCAGTCACAGATCCAAAGATGTTTTCAATTTTATTTACGTCTTCATACTTTACCGTTGTCCTTGATTATGTCTTTGCTGATGAAGACACCTGAGATACCTCGAGTCATTTTGTGTATTACTGTGACGCTGACTTTTAGTCCATTTTTATATCATTGTTGTCCAGTTGGCGTTCCTTCGTGCACAAGTTGTTTTGTTTTTTTATTTTGTTAATTATCAGGACAACTCAAAGATAGAAGAAAGAGAGACTTTGAAAATACAGTTGAAGCATTGAATAAGGACGCGCTACAACCAAGAAGAGATTTTTTATGAAAACAAGAAAACATTTGAATAATATGAAAGTTCAGCAATGATACATACCAGCGACTTGCCATCAAGGGGCACTATTTTATTTTTTTAAATAAAAGCAATAGTGACTGAGGAAAAGAAGAAAATGAATGGAGAGAACGCATACATCCTCTTTACTGCGACTATAAATGTTCGCCTTAATTTTAAACTTTTAAATTTTTTTTTATTTCTAAAAAAATAATATTGGCAAATACGTAACCTAAAAATATGTATTTTTCGGTTAATATCAGCCCTACGGGCCTCGTAAAAAATATATAAATAAATAAAAGATAAAAGTTGAAGTTGAAAAGAAATCCTTTTAAAAACAACTATTACTTGAAATTAGAGGCTGCCACGATCAATTATCTGGCCAACTTTGACGATGAAAAGAAAGATATTTAAAACTCCATAAAAGATTTACCCGCAGGGGTTCCTTGGAAGAAAGTTCCTTACATGCATTCATACCTGAGCATGCGGATATCGCTGATCTAAGCCGCTGGAATATGAAAGTATTTTTTCAAAATATTAAACCTACTATGAGCAGTGATGCATTACTTATGCTTGAGTGCTGTTCTTCGTAACAGCGCACGTTGCAACAATGTATCTGACGGTACCTCAATTCTACTGAATGCAACATTCATTTCGCGAAACTCAAAAGAGCGGTAAATAATGTATTAATCCAAAATAGTGGCTACGTCTGTGAAATTCGATAAACTTCGGCGTCCCGTTATCAAACAAAAAATTACAGAGATTGATTCATACAACTATTATTTTCAATGCTGCATTTGTGTTACGAAGAAGAAACGCCTTTACATGCTTCATATGTGTCGTTGTTTGACAAAGCACTATCAGAATACACATACAATCAACGCTACCTCGAAGAACTTTTGACATAACTAGGCATATTTTTCAAGATAATGACGCAATACATGACGATTCAAGGAAATGATTTTTGCATGACTGTCTGGGTATAATATGTATATTTGTGTCAATTCATTTCAGGTTTTTTTAATTAATCATAACTTAATTGAGAAACTGATATTGCACTTTTAAAGTAGAACAACCGGCTTTTTTTCCCTTGTAGGTTCGTTACAGGCGAGTAAAGAAGGCTTCAGGCTGTATTCATATGGCGGATTTCAATCTACAGCGTGTTCCAAAAGTTTCTATACAGCCAAATATTATTTGTTTACAAAGAACTGAAGTTTAGTCATTTTAAAAAAAAAAAAGTAAATTTAGAATCAGAAATATTTTACTTCACTATACCCCAAACATCAGCATCGGTATGGGCACCATTATTCTCCGCGCACAGGATGAAACGCTGCCATGTCCGGGCATTCTTTTTTTTGGGTGACACTTGTGGTATGAAGCACTGGAATGCAGTGCGAATGGCTCTATAAGTTGGTCAGTTGTTTCACATCTAATCTGGCTGACTTTCTGCTTAATAGTACCTCAGAGTCAGTTATTGCAGCGTGTGAGATCTGGTCTTCGATATATAAGGGTATAAGAACTTTTGGGACGCCCTATACTTTTCTTCGACTTTCGGATCCGCGCAGAAAATATTCCTTCCATTATGTCACCCGAAGCCATTCTTGTCTAGGCCGATCTACTCCACTTCAGCATCTTTTTCTTCTTCTTGTTCTTTTTCTTCTTCTTCTTCTTCTTCTTCTTCTTCTTCTTCTTCTTCTTCTTCTTCTTCTTCTTCTTCTTCTTCTTCCAAAATTTTGGCAGCTGACGTTGATGATCATGTTTATAGACAACTTCCTGTCTCCAGTGCTGTTTATCAATTTGTTGTTGACCTCTTGCCATGCTACGATGTCAGACTGTACAATATCTTCTCTATTTATTGTTGTTGTCTATGTCTGTCTTCCCTTCAGTTTGCCTTGTTCTCACAATATATTCCAGCTTTCTGCTTCCCATAACATGCCCAAAGTGGAGTGCTTCCTTTTAGTATCAGTAATAGGCTTCTTTGTTCATTGGCTATTTTCAGGACACATCATTACTCTTTTTACTGTCTTGTTTTTAAAAAGGCGTCCATGGTATTCTTTCATTAATTTTTATTTTTGCTTGTGATGGGTGGCTTCGGTTTCTAATTTTGAATTGCTGTTAATCTAGATAGGGTCGGCAACTTGTCGGTAGATCACAAAAGGATAATTTTGTAGATCTTTAGATGTGGAGGTAGGGGAGAGAGAACTGTTAAGCTAGGGACATTAGCCCCTATCCTGATGGCATTAAAATGGGGATTATTCCCTGAATTAAAAGTATAAAGCAGCCATTACTTTTGCCAAGGAATGTAATGTTGGGAGACATTTTAAAACTTTTCTATCTATAACTGAGACTAATTTTACACCTAACTCTGCAAATGTGTTTTTACCAAAATACGTCTTAGGAGAACTCAGTGTTTCTATAGTTGATCCCAATAGATCCTGGGTTGCATATAGCTAATTTAGATTATAGTATCAAAAGAAAAAAAAACCACACAGTGTACAGTAATTTCTACCTAGGGCACACTGACCAGTGTAGTTCCTCCCCTTCCCCCCCACACCCCCCCCCCCACCCCACGGTTCTTTGAGGGAACAAAAAAGGACTAAGACTACCCGTCCCTCAGGCAAGTCGTAGGTAGGCACTAAATATGAGGCTAACACGAAGTAGGCAACCTCATCGTGTAGTTCGTTTGTCTAATATCGAAAATGTAAAATAATATTTTAAAAAAAGGGGGGGGGGGGGGGAGAGACACAAATAGCCTCAAGCTGACAACTGCTTTCTTTGAAAATATTCAAGTAGATGTCTGAGAGTGTACGAAGAAGAAAAAGAAGAAGAAGAAGAATTCGAAACGTGTTTAATGACAATTCTTAGCAAGCAGATCTCCATAAAGTGAGCGCTGTCCGAAGATTGTGTGGAACAAGATAACTGAACATTGTCATCAGAAAGTAGGACACAATTTAGAAGAAGGATAAACAGATGAACCGAAGAAGTGGAAAAAGCTTTAGGCTAGAGAAGACACATTAAACAGGCCAGGCGACAAATTCAAGGTCACGGGAATGTCACACGGCAGTTAGCCATAGAAGTGGAAAGATGTATACAGAATTGAGCAGTCAGTAGTTGATACACTAATGATCAAATCATGAACATTATTTAAACGTTACATTCATCACCAAAACTGAACCTGTATAACTGAACACCTTTATCGTGTAAAACTAACGACTACAGAAAACACAGCTGCAAAAGCGCATGAATGCTTTAGTGCAGGCTTCCGTAGGGGCCAGTTGTAGTGATGGCGCCATTCTCCATAAGGGCAACCTCATATTAGTTGCTTTTACGACATGCTTGAGGACCCAATAGTCATGTTATTTCTTTGTTTCCCAAGACAACCAACTACTATAGGCTGTGTGTACTAGGTAGAAATTGCCATGTTACCGGAGAACAACGTATAGTAACACTATAACCTGCGATGCAAGTTGTAATAAGTGACTAAGGAAGGTTGGGCATAGGATCGGCGACCCCATTATGCAAAAAATTTTAGTCAAAAAAAAAAATCTTCAACAAACAGAGCAGCTGTGTGTACTTGATAGAAATTACTGAACAGTACGTAGTTTTCTTTCTTTCTTTCTTTCTTTCAGTATCTGTAAATACACATCGGCGTGTCATCCACAATTTTAATAAGCTGACAGAATGGAACACTTACCTCTAGGTTCATGGCGGTCTTCGTTGTAGGAACTGGAAGAAATAGGCGATGACCTTGACCCTTCTTGTTGCCTGTGGTGTTTGTCAACATGCTTCTGCTTCTGTGGTTGCCCACGCGCTTCATCACTGCTTTCCCTAGTACGAATTTTGTCTTCGGTTGGCCCACTTACAGAACTACTTATTTTCGAGTTGTCTTGCTGCTGTAGAAAGCCCTTTGCATTCGGGAAAAAGTCCACGGTCTCAGGGTTCATCTGTAAAAGGCCGTTAGGACCATACAGCAGGCCCAACTCACGAGCTTCGTTTTCCTCTTGTGCTTGCTGTCTTCTGAGTGCCACTTGGGCAGCCATTACTCTTTGTCTTTCGGCAATAAGCGTACATTTGGCGCACACACAGTCCCTCCACCTACAGTATCTTTTGTGGCCCTTCAGAGCGGACACCACACCATGGTTACGGCATCTGGCACACTTCGGAGTCCTGGGGTACCTGTCTGTTGTTCTCATGAAAAAGTTTCCACCGGAGCTATCCAGGGGATTTCCCTGCTGTCCGACATCTCCATCTGGTCTACTTTTCTCTTCGTCTGATGACGACATAGTTATTTATATAAAAGCTGAGATTCCCAAGAGCAATGCTTCGGAATATACAAAAAAAGTGGGGCAAGATTCACAGTTATAGGTCTCTTGATTGGCAACACGGCTGCTTAAACTATTTAGTGCATTTTAGTCGGTGATACACCTCTGAAAGAATACTGGTAGTTTTTATTCTAAAATATATTGCTTAATAGTGAGCTTGTTTTGGTACTACATCAGTAGACAAGCTTACACATGATAAAAACAGATGATAAATGTGTTTCTTATTGTTGAAATTGTTCTTTACCTGCCTAATTCAGATGGGTCTTTACCTGCTTAATTTAGGTAGATCTTTGCCTGCCTAATTCAGATCGGTCTTTGCCTGCCCAATTCAGATCGGTCTTTGCCTGCCAAATTCAGATCGGCAAATATGAAGTTCGTAAATCTAGCGTAATCCTTTATGTCCGCTTAAAAGTGTTAAGATGTCCGATGTTATTTTAAACTTTTGGTAAACATTAAGATTAATACAACTTTGGGATAAAGTTTTAGGTTTTAAAATATGACATACTGGATTTTAATCACACAAAAAGTACGACGCCAGCAATGTCAGATCACAGCAAAATGTAACTAAGTCCAGCAGACATCAAAGTTATTGAGAATGAATGTTACCGACGTGCAACACCAGCGTGGAACCACCAACATCAAACGGAGATCATCTGCTAGAAATGAGGTGACACAGAGAGAGACATCTTTACTTAAAAGCTGATGAAAATAAATACAGCTCTGGGTGTACGGAGACGCGACCAGACTAACTCTCGTTTACCACCGCCCTCCGTACTTGTCACACGTTGTCAAATATCTTAGACTCCGCCCACATGTCATCTGCCTTTCGCTAGTATCTTCTACGCGCTGTTGAATCGATTTAAAAAGTAATAATAATAGCAAAGATAGCTCGCGCCGGTTGGGAAAAGTTCCCTCGACGCGTGATCGTGTGTTTAGAAATCCTTTTGCTTATTGGTCGTTTAAAGTGTCCTTGCTCGCGAGGCGATTTTGGGAAGAGTATCAATAAAGGTATAGAATGAAGAAAATGGGGCGTGTCTTTCTGTTGTTTTCATCTAAAATATAACAGGGAGATATATTGTCTCTTTTTTTTTCCTTGATGGTCACCACCCCTTTCCCATAACAGTTTGTTTTACGCGGTGAAACAAAGAATGTTTGTGAACATAGCAGATACTACCGTAGCGGAGTAAAGTGCTAGAGACTTCACTATAACTAGGTCCGGCTTGCTGCCTTTTCCTTTCCTAACTCAGGAGTAGAGTCATTTACCCATTTACAGCTGGGTAGACTTCGATAGGAAAACGGTGGGGAATGCATATTATTATGCGTAATTTTTATAGACGTGCGATAGCTCTGGTGTTTCGGTAGAGTACTTTATTCTTGTCGTCTTTGGTTTATTTGATAGATAGATAGATAGATAGATAGATAGATAGATAGATAGATAGATAGATAGATAGATAGATAGATAGATAGATAGATAGATAGATAGATAGATAGATAGATAGATAGATAGATAGATCGATAGATCGATAGATGGATGGATCGGCAGACATACAGACAGACAGATAGATAGATAGATAGATAGATAGATAGATAGATAGATAGATAGATAGATAGATAGATAGATAGATAGATAGATAGATAGATAGATAGATAGATAGATAGATAGATAGATAGATAGATAGATAGATAGATAGATAGATAGATAGATAGATAGATAGATAGATAGATAGATAGATAGATAGATAGATAGATAGATAGATAGATAGATAGATAGATAGATCGGCAGACATACAGACAGATAGATAGATAGATAGATAGTTAGATAGATAGATAGATAGATAGATAGATAGATAGATAGATAGATAGATAGATAGATAGATAGATAGATAGATAGATAGATAGATAGATAGATAGATAGATAGATAGATAGATAGATAGATAGATAGATAGATAGATAGATAGATAGATAGATAGATAGATAGATAGATAGATAGATAGATAGAACGAACTTTATTTTTATTTTTACTTATAGATAGATAGATAGATAGATAGATAGATAGATAGATAGATAGATAGATAGATAGATAGATAGATAGATAGATAGATAGATAGATAGATAGATAGATAGATAGATAGATAGATAGATAGATAGATAGGCTATTCAATTTAATTTTGTTCCGTGTCCACTTGTACCGTTAAAGCCGCTTCAGAAAAGAGAAAAGAAACGAAAACAAGGGATGGGGAGAGAATGGGCTATATACATACATATATATATATATATATATATATATATATATATATATATATATATATATATATATATATATATATATATATATATATATATATATATATATATATATATAACAGAGAGAGAGAGAGAGAGAGAGAGAGAGAGAGAGAGTAGGCTGGATACTACGCTTGTACAAAGCGTTGCTTAATGATGTTATTATGTATCCAATACAGAATGCGTGATCAAGAAAGGAAGACGTGACCAAAGTATTCATTGATTAAACTTTGCGAAGAACAAGAGGAACAGAAAGTGAGGATAATATGCTGGCAACAGATAGGACTTGCTGATAACGTTACAAGGAAGTCCTTGTTCTGGAAGTCACTTGGGGGGAAAAAAGAGATAGGAAAAAAGAAATGAATAGAAAATGAAAATGTAAGGGGTAAAGAAAACATAGACAACCCTTGAACGCATGGCACCGTACAAGAGCGGTTGGTGTTCATTCGTTCGCTCGTTCGTTCGAACCCCAAGGATTCTAGTTTTCACCCTTTACCCTTGTGCAATTGGGGGTGAGTTCCAGGGTTTACTTGCCAACCCAGATAGCATCCCCACCTCAACGGGCTCAACATTGGTTGAGTTAGTAAAACATTATAGACTCGCTAACTGGCGGGTGATGCAATAACACGAGCTGGATGGTCCTCGACAGGGATGAGGGGGTGGCATGAATTTGTTGAGGGCTTATGCTCCACAGTGAGCTGAGGGGTAAATAATGATTGAATTCTTTAATCGGACATGTACTGCTTATGACCTCGTGCAGTTCCTGGGGTCTTTAAAGAGACAATTAAAAAACAGGACAACAGCCATGTCGCCCATGTCGCAAGAAGCGACTAGTGCGAGATTACGCATGGTGCAAGCAACCTTATTCCGCTAAGAAAAACTGCTACACAAATCACCACAGCAATGGTAGAAGAAGTGTTTTGTAGCAAGCTTCTTGCAAGTAGACCAGCTTCAGTTGTGGTTCCGTGCATTTTAAGGAGCGGAAAAAAAACAAAAACAATTCAAACTGTAGATCCTACCAACACCCATATGAAACAGTGAAACATCGCCTTCTGCTTTGCCCAGCAGTGCAAGAGATGGAACAAATCCTGTAATAAAAAAATAAAAATCCAACTATTGAAAACACCCTATATAGCAGACATGAACAACTAATCAGAACCCCTGTCGCGAGAGGTTCAGATGTTATTCAAATTTAAGATATCCTGGACAAAAGATGTATCAGATGATACCAGGATAGTGCCAGATAAGAGACTGGTCTTATAAGAAATACCTCCTTCTCTGAAAAGAGCAAGGGTGTATCGACAATCAAAGGTAGGGTCAAGCTGTATAAACCTTCAAGTATGATGATAGTGTTTGAAGGTCTAAGTGCTACCTCCCAAGATCCTCCCTTGAATAATGGTTATTATATTTTTATTGACTCTGCTAGGGGATTAATTAATTAATTAAATATGTAATATATCAAACAACTAGAACCTTAACTCAAATTAAATAATTAAGCAAGGCTGATTATATAAATATATTTACAATTTATTGATCCTATACCGTTTCTCTTTTCGGTTAGGAAAATGATAAAGAATTTCAAAGGTTTGTACAAAATAAAATAAATAAGCATGGGATGTCAATTTCCATAGTATTTCAATATGATAAAGTTATATTTAAAATGTCAATTAGTTGTTTCACATATATTATCACTTTCACTGGACTGTAAAGTTGGTAATTAGTTTAACAAAGTCCTTCATGAGTCATCACTCAAACTGTTTTTGGTATTCGTATTTTATTTCTTACTACTAAGTTGCTGGATAGACTGAACAGTGGAATTGCTGTTTCCACTTATCTCCTAAATTGAGAAGAGCATCCAACTATAGCCAGGATCACACAATGTCTGGATCTCCAGGCTGGGAAAACAGGGTGTCTAGTTCTATGTATCTTGAGAACGTTTGCACCACAGAGTCCCTCAGAAGTGAATGTCTCGTACAATCTTAGTAGTTGCAGGATAAAACCTGTAATACAAATAATCACAACCCTTGTATGGTCTAGCACTATTCTATCACACACACAATGGACGTAACAAACAGTTTCAGACATGGTGCTAACAGTTGCACAGGACAATTTACCTCAGTACCACCCACAGCCAGTTCAATGAGATTACACTTTCCTTATAAATCCTATGTTAGATCATTTTGTCCATTATCTGCTTCCATACAATGATTTGGTTTAGTACAAACTATTAAGTGACACTTTGATTATAGTGCGTTTCAAAAAGATCGGTCGACGATTGACTTCAAATATCTCTATATTCCTTGCACTGATAAACATGATTTTTTGCATGTGGTCTTATATTTTCAATGTCCCAAAGTTTTTATAAAATTCAATGTTGCAGGTAGTGTTCTTTTCTTGCAACGGCTAATTCCTTTGATCTTTTTTAACGAAGTAATTATTTTGTCCTGGAAGAAAATAATTTACCGTAAATGAAGGAAGTTGCATATTTTCGGCATAGGCGTATGTACAATTCGAATGTTAGAGGGGTTTGTTAACTGATTACTACGTGAGGTCCTTTTTTATTTCTTCGAAATATTTGAGAGAATAATAACGCCTATTCGTTGTAAATGTTCCTTTTTATACTAAAACGTGAATGGATGCATGAAGAGGTGAAAGTACTGTGTATATTAAAAATAGTAGGGAAATCGCGGAGATAAAAAGGAAATGAATTGGTTTACATATACACATAGATGGAGGAGAAAACATATAAAACATATAAGGTATTTACACATTTATTCTGAGTCAGACGAGTCTAACATATTGATTACTATTCTCGGCTGAACGAACGACAGTCCATCTTTTTTCCAATAGTCATTTTCCTCTTTTAAGACATGGTCTTCACATTTACACCAATAATCTTTGTCTATCTGCGAGAGGGCGGCATATGTTAGTTCTTTCATATTGCATAATTTGAAAGTTTTATTTTCAGCTGCCACCTGTCCTTTAACTTTTGCCCAAACGAGTTCAATTGGGTTTAAATGTGAATGATAAGGTGGCAGTCTCAAACACATATGACCATGCTGTTGAATCAACTTGTCTATATGGAATATCTTGGTGATTTCTTAACAAGGGACAGTAATTCAGGTTTCAGAAATCCCTCGTTAAATGGAATGTCTTCTTTTCTGAGCCAAATCTTTATAGCATCTTTTGTACTCGAAGATGTCGGGATTTTGTCTTCTTCTGCCACAGCGTTATGGCATGATGCGTTGTCCATTATCAGACAGGACGGTCTGTCTAGGGGCGGAAGAAGAGTATTTTCAATCCACTCTCTAAATATGTTACCGTTCATCTCGGTATGATAGTCCCGGTTGTCCGTATAATTGGAAGTGAAAATAAGTTCAGCATTTTTCACTAGCCCATTATGTCTGCTGCCTGCATGTGCCATTATCAGACGTTGTCCTTTTCCACTGGGTACACATCTTTTAATCGTTCCATCTGATAACTGCCATTCCTTTTCACTTGTGTGGTGAGCATTGATCCAAGTTTCATCCACATACACAATATCATAATCTTGATTACGCATTTCCCGTACTTCACGTAAATATTTACTTCTCATAGATACTAAGTGCGGCTTCTCGCAGATGACGTTTCTTCCACTAGAGTACTTCCTAAACGTAAAGCCAATGCTTCTAACAGTTCTCCATAATGTTGATTTCGACACATCAATGTCTTTGTGTGTTCTCAGCCGTATTTTGAGTTTCCTTAGTGTCACAGTTTCTTTGGAATTGAACATTCTACAAATCTCTCTTCTAATCACATCCCTGTCAAAACTATCTACTACTTTCTTTCTTCCTTGAGTCCTGGTATTGATTGAACTGAAAATTCCATTAGCTTTGAGTAATTGATGAAATGAGCGTTTACTTAAACCCAAAGCGTGAATAGTTCTCTTTTCAGGATTTGAGAGACTCCGATACAGTTTACCACGCTTAGCTTCTCTGCAGAAATATTTATACATCTTCACTGCCATTGTATGCAGTGTAAGGAACTTGACTTTCATACCCATTGTATTACAGACCTAGAATACCGCAAGATACGCCTATGCACTGAAATACACATTCAGTAGAACGGTAACTGAACACACCGGAAGGGTCAATGTAATGTTCAAAACAGTGCGGTAGTAAGCTGAAACACTTAGAAAATCACGTGACATGCGTTCAAGATGTTAAATCGAAATAGCTCACAAATATGAAGGGGTAAGCCCTTTAAACTTACGGTTGGACTAGGAGGTAGTCGATTTTGTATACTTTAAATAAAGAAAATTTGAAACCATAAGTTTGTTAACGAGGAAAAAAATGTCCCCCACGGGACATAGTGATCATTAGGTCATATGCAAAGTTGCAACAATTACGATCAAGTGGTTGCAGAGATATTGAATATTAAACTGCGGCAAACATTGTGAAACGCACTATAATACATGTTAACACATCCTGTTATCCTTTCTTATGGTCCTGATCAGTGTGTCTTTATTACAAACATAAGTGGAGAAAGCACTCTACACGCTGGCTACACCACTCAACATACCTTGACATTTTTCCACAGCAAATGACTTCAACTGCATTATCAGATGCCTGACAGCCTTTTCTTTTGGAGTCTCTGCAATTTCTGTGTCATCGTCACTTGCTTCTTCAACTTCACCAGCTGCTTCATGCACTGTTATGCTTGTCTGTACTTCGGTCAATATCGCTTGGAAAATTCCTTCTGGGTCAGGTTCATTACAGGTTGCCACCTCATCATCCATTGCAACAAAACCTTCAAAATCTACTCCTTCGAATTCTGCCATTGGCGATGGACTGTCCGATGGGGCTAAAACGTCATGCTTATGGGTTGTGACAAATCCACATTTCTTGAAACACTTCTGTATCGTTTCCGGCTTAACTTTGTTCCAAGCAGAACTGATCCATAAGACAGCATCCAGAGCGTTAACTGATGCAGCGGATGAAGTTGCTTCCACAGGCGGACCACAGATCTGTGTTTTAGTAATGACCCACTGCAGGAGCTGGGCCCTGTAGTGCATTTTAAATGTTTTGATGATGCCTTGGTCAAGAGGTTGGGTTTTTGAGGTCGTGTTTGGAGGCAGAAATTTCAGTGTCACGTTTGTGAGATGTTCCACTTGTGGGTGGCCAGAACAGTTGTCTACTGTCAGTAGAATAGACCGTTTCTTCTTCTTCATTTCTCGGTCGATGCCCCTTACCCACTCCTCAAATAGGCCCCAGTCATCCATGCGGATTTGTTTGATCTTCAAGTGACGGGGAGGTCTTCGGGCTTCAGGTTCTTGAATGCGCGTGGCTTTGCCGATTTACCAATCACCAAGGGCTTTAGTTTCTCTCCGTTTGAGCTAGCGCAACGCATAACTGTGAAACGTTCTTTGGAAAGTTTTCCGCTCTTACATTTGTCACCCTTCATGGCGAGGCTCCTGTCATACATCGCATTGAAAAAGAGTCCGCACTCGTCAGCATTAAAGATGTCGTCGTCTTTGAAGCCTCTGGCGAAGTTAGGAAACTTTTTGATGAACTCTTCCACATCTTCTACTGGAACTTCATTGGATTCACCACACAACACTTTCTGGGAGATCGCATGTCGCAGTTTAAATTTCTCGAGCCAACCACTTGATGCTTGGAAATCTTCTGCCACCCCGAATTCCCTTGCGAATTTTTTAGCAACTTCTTGAATCATCGGCCCGGAGATTCGGGCGTTAACTGCCCTCATTTGTTTGAACCAGTTTAATGTAGCTTCATTGTCTTCATCTAGGGGAGTGTTCCTCCTTTTCCGCTGTAGATCTCCGCTTTCCTTACCACATCTCTCCAAGTACTCATGTTTACGTTTTTGGATGTTGCTAACTGTGGTCTTGCTAACCCCAAAATGTTCTGCCTTCTTTCTTTGGCTGCTGATTTCTAAAAAATGTAGAAGATCAACCTTTTCCTTCATTGTCAGCTCCTTGAGTTCTTTCCTTTGGGCCATCAAAAAGGTTAGGTTAACTTGTCAACGATAAAGTGTATAAAACACAGTCTGAGAGAGAACTTACAGTTTAGTAGTTGAATTACTATCAACCGTCAGGGCAGTCATAGCAAGAATGAAGATTTTGCTTAGAAGTTGGTCTTTTTATACTGCATGTTTGCGAAAAAATCAAAGAGGTTAGGTTAATTTTCTTTGTCGGCAAGCATCATTCGAAAAGCGGTCAGAAAGCCTGTGCCGACAAAATTCAAAGACACTGATGTTTTTAAAACTGGTCAAATAATAAAGGGTAAATTACTATTGTGTGTCATAGTCCAAGTGGTCACGATACAACTTACAGAGGTGGTCAACTTATAGAGGTCGTCTTCCATTGAGTACATGTGGTGCGTGTCCGGTCTATGAAAATGTGGTCAACTTCGGGAGGTGGTCAACGTAGGGAGGTGGTCAACTATGGAGGTTCTACTATATATATATATATATATATATATATATATATATATATATATATATATATATATATATATATATATATATTCTTTCTTACCCTCAGGCAATACACATAAGCTGTAACAGGCTGTAATAGGTATCTAGGTCTGCTATGCAGATACAGTGGCAAAGAATTTGACAGCACACGTTTTGCCGCTCTCTTCTGTTCAGCTTTGTTTGAAAAAGTTGTGGCCTAAAATCCGCCAAGTTCAAGGACTTTTATAGTACCGCACCCTACCTCTCGGATGGCATGGGGTAAAAACGGCGTTAGGAATCTAAAATTGAAGTGATTTTTGCCTTCTTGTTCAATGTGCAAAATTTTTAATATTTAATATCTCTCTTAATTCTGGTCCGATTGTGATCATTTAAAGTTAGAATTATACTGTGAATTTATCTCTACCTTTCTGTCTAATAATTGTTTAGTTAGCAAAATGCATTTAAATCTATGCAGACTTTAACTAACTAAATTGGGGACTACCCTGATGTATAGATGTCAATTTAAACGATTTTTCTCTATAATTGAACTACTATTCGAGGAAGTCTTTGCACCTATCTCTCAAGTAACATTGCCGCTGTTAAAATATCTATACCTTTCCGTTTAAACATCTTTAGTCCTTAAGAAATTAAATAAATTCTTACTATCATTTACACAAAATGGGCCTCTATGTTAAGCCTAAAAGGTTTCATTATACACACTAGAGAATGGAGCGTTTTCATTGGTATTGTATCGGTCCGTTTTCCTATAGTATTGCGAGCGGTAAATATGACCGTGGTGTAAGACAGACCAAAACACGACAACCCCACAGTTTCACATTACGGCATCAAAATCAACAAGTGCTAACGTTTAGTGAAGCTGGATCAAAGATAGACAAGGGATGCAAAAGTAGATGAATGATAAATGAATATTGCTTTTCTGGTCACTCCATCGTTCCAGGCAGTTCCAGGCAGTGTTCTCGTGTAGTGCGATCTTCTTGAAAATAGAGTGCTATGATTTGAAGGAGGGAATGGAGTTCAGGGAATACCTTTTCTCATATTTACAAGAAGTGTTACCTTAGCTATAGTTACTATCAGACAACGATGATCTTGGATTTCGCCAACGCTGTTATCCATCTTTCTATTGCCTTGAAGCCAGGTCTCATGCTTTAAAGGCATAAAATATTCGTTCAATAACATTTTTTACGTGTAATTAATGCTTTTTTTTCCTTTAAAAAAATAAAGTGTTATATTTGTTGATTATCATCTATCGGTGATATACAAAAATGTAGTAATAACCCTAAGAAATAACCAATAATAAATATGGAAGGGTTTATTATTTGTGTCAAGCATCTGCTCTCAGAGCATAGGTTAAGCATGTCTTTGATATGGCTTGCCCTCTCCATGTCGTCGGTAAATGGGGAAGATAATGTAGAAGATGCGAAATAAGAACGCACGGATGAAGGTGACATAGAAGATTTTTTTTAATGGGCGCACTGGCGAAAATGCATGCATGGACGAAATAATAAAAGCAATATCAGATGTTGTGGAACTAAAGAAACGCTATAGAAACAGAGCAGACTAAATATTTAACTTAAGAAAGTAATCGCATAGCAGCTACCGCCGGAGGGCAGTGAGGTGTTAAAGACGTCATTATACTCGTACTATGCTCAGCTTTGTAAGGTGGAGTGATCAATTACCTTGTTTTCTGGCTTTGCCTTCCCAAGAGCAGTCAGATACCCATTTAACACTGGGTAGACTAGTGTTACGCTATCAGGTGTGTCGTAAATTTTTCTGAGAGAATTCTGGTGGATAGTGGTCCCGTTAGAGTGTAGAATGATAAAGAAGGCTCTGTGAGAATAAGGAGTTAGGAAAGAAGGATCGTTGATTCACAAGTGCTGGGAAGAGTAAGGACAGTCTCTTTTACGACAATATTTGTCTCTCAACACTACTCCTACCACTCTTCTGAACAAACAATTGTTTGCCAGTTTCCAGACACTCAGGTGCACACACCAATTTGGTGATTCAAACACACAACGTACGTGAATACAGATTACGATAACGAATATGGGTAAGTTTTGGGTTTGGGCCTGCCAACACAAATGCTAAAAAGTTTTATTACTTTTATTTAGCATAAAATCAAGTCACAAACAATTATCAATTTACATGCAGAAATCAAAGGTTACAAAACTACAAATGACAAGGTGGGGAGGGTTTTTGAGGAGAAATATTCAATACACCCTTCCCGCTTGTATTTAACAAAGAAAAAAAGCCCGGTCCCAAAGACGGGGGGTGGGGTGGGGGGGGGGGGGAGATGATGATCAGAGATAGGCAATTTAACCCAACGGTAAATTTATTACTCTGAGACGAGGGTTTACAGTAATTAGTGTGGGGGGGTAGAAAAAATCCTATGGTTCTCAAATGTTTCCCCTGTATTCAACAGATTTACGGGAGGGGGGAAAACACAGTAAATAAATCCCACTTGGAGAAATCCCATACAATGAATACAGTACAAAATTAATACTAGGAAGAACTAATTAAAATGGTAGAAAGATTAAAACTCCTTTCGTTTAAAAAAAACACGCTAGTGAAGGCCGCACACAGTCACGCTCACACACTTACCGAATCGTGGATTCTGGCACTTCATAGAAATTTTACAACAGCAGATAAACACTAGACCAATGGAAAATATCTTTTTACTTCTGTGTCAAGCCCCAGATTTATTGAGGTTGGCTGGTAGCAAATGGTCTCGAAAATCGCTAGACGATGAAGCGTAAGTGTTACTGTTGGTTCTAGATAAAGTTCCTAATGAATGACACAGGCACTTGGCTAGATGTGGGGAATGGTGTGGTCTCTTAGATTCGCACCGCTGGTGGTGAAACTCTTATGCCGTAATGTCACAGACTAAAAAACACTGAGGTAAGTTCTTCTTCGGGGGGGGGGGGGGGGGGGGGGGGGGGGGAAAATCCGATGAAAATACTAGGCAGACAGTGTTCAGATAAATCTGTGTTCTCTTCCACTAATAAACAGTAAATAAAAAGTGGCTACTGGCAAATGTCGTCTCCAGTTTACTTTAAGGACTATACGAATTAGTATTTTAAAAGTGTTTCTTGGGTGGCTTTATTCTCAGTTAAATTCAGAGGAGCGAGACCAGCAACAGGTCGCCACAAGTTTAGCTTTAAAAAAGTTTATATGTCACTGGAGTTATCGAATTGAGTCGGCAGGACTCTGTATATAATTTAATTGCTGGGATGCAAGGTTGAATGATCATTCTGGATGAAAGATAGAAAAAACATGAAATGCAATACAAATCATATTATAATCTGACGCGCGAAAAATTTACAGTTAGCCTATTTTCTGCACTCGCGTCTTCAATTATATAAATTCAAGAAAAGCTCCCGCGAGCCTAGTAGTTAAAAGCACACCTCTATATATACAGACTAAACTGTATTAACTAGTTATAATTCCCTTAACGGCTGCAAAATTAATTTACACGTCTATTGTATTTGGAAATTAACTTATAGATGTAACATTTAGTTTGCACTAGAACTTTGAAAATGGGTTTATTTAATAAGTTTAAATTTACACCACAATCCAGTGAAATAAAATGAAATAACTAGACCACTGATCACTCGAAACTAATGTATAAATTACCGTCTGCACAGAAAAGAATTCACTATAATATATATCCGAAAGATCCAGATGGAATCTAGCAGGATTCTGCTATAGGTAGTGCTTCTTAAAATCTGGCAAAACGAATGATAAAATGCAGTTTTTCAGAGTCTTTATTTATACTAACTGGAATGTAACTTAAAGGGGTCGTGTGAGAATTTCACACTTTTCTTCATCTTGAGGAAAAAATGAGATTCTACGCCGCCCGACATGGCCTGTTACTCCATTCCCTGGTCGCTCGGGTTTCTCCCGTTTCTCAGTCTTTCGGGCAAGTCTGAAGCTTGCTTCGTCTACTCTGGTTCGCACTGCCGTGTCATCTCAGCAGCAGGAGACTTCATTGTCTGTTCTGAGAAATCCTCAGTGTCTTTGTGGTTAAGCCGCTTCCCCGATAGGCTCTGGCGACACCTATAAGGCAGGTACTAACGAAGGTTGTAGCTAAATGCTTGCATATAATCGCTCTTAGAAATAGCCGTGGGCGTGGTTTAACCTGCCCTGTGACGAAGCGATATTCCAGGATAAACGCATGAAATCGTCTACATATTTAATGAGCAAACGTGGTGAAGATTTTACTCTGCGCTCGTGCATACTTAATGAGCCCACGTTGAAGGTTCCAGGTTGGCGATAAAATGACAACAATGTTCAGGGGTTCTGATGTTATACGAAGGGGAATACCCTGTCATCCAATAATTCAGGTCAGCTGAGTTGTCCGTCACAAGGTGTCATGCCCGGAACCCGCTAATTTTTCACGAGAGATGTGCGCGATAACCACACTGCCAATCGGACGCTCATATTAAACCTGGGAAAATGGGAAAACACTCGATGAGAGGTCACAGCAATTGGGTCTGAAAATACACAGAGAAATGAATAAAATAATGAGAATAATGCAGGTAATGATAACAGGGTTGAACTTGAAGAAACACCAATACAAAATGTAGAATCGTACACATATCTTGGCAGCAATATAGACAAAGTTGCAGGGACAGACAGTGATATCAAACTAAGAATACAAAAAGCAAGAGGAGCTTTCATTGCATTGGGAAATATATGGAGATCAAGAGAAATCGCATCCAACACGAAAATAAGAATCTTCAACTCAAATGTGAAATCAGTACTATTATATTGCTCTGAAACATGGAGAACAACAAAGACAACAACCAAAAAGCTACCGACTTTCATAAATGGGTGCTTGCGTAGAATAGAAGGATTAAAATGGTATGACAAGGTTACCAACGTGGAACTGATGACAAGAACCAGACAAGTGCCAGTGGAACAAGAGATGAGAAGAAGACGATGGCGATGGATAGGACACACACTGAGGAAACCTGTTGATAGCATTACAAGGCTGTCATTGTTCTGGAACCCGCAGGGCAAGAGAGGCAGAGGTAGACCGAGAAGGACATAGAGAAGAGAGCTGGAAACAGAGGTGAAAATGATGTGGAGAGCGTGGAAAGAACTTGAGATGATGGCACGTGACAGGAGGACTTGACATGTGTTAGTTGAAGGCCTATGCTCCTTTGGGGGGGGGGGGGGGGGGTATGATGATGATGATGAAAATGGGACGCTCATATTAAACTTGGGAAACTGAAGAAAACAAAACGTCTAAAAAACTTATATCTGGGTCATAAACAGGACAATAACAAAAACTACGCCAACAGTTCAACTAATGAATATTAAAGAGATGCTTAAAGGACATCTTCAGAGAACACAAACACACGTGTATGTGTTTGTGTGTTTGGTGCTATATACGGTGTCTGAGATCTTATACAAGGTTTATAAGATCTTATATACGTTTTCTGCAATGTGGCGAAAGGTTTTTCTAGTGTGATGATGATGGTAGAGAAGAAGTAGAATTTCTCTCCAGAAAGTATGAAGTCCCAGTGCCAGAGAAGTACACTGGTATCACAATTGAGTTACGGCTGTGAATACTCAGAGCTGGACAATAGATTTAGGCTTCATAAGTATACTGCGCCACTTTCGCTATAGTAACCTTATGTGATAATATAATTAAATTAGAAAAAGTAACTCAAAATTTAACAGTTAAAAATTTCCCAAATCAAATGAGTACAATCTCATAATTTATTATGTACATCTATCTAGGCTTGTAATGAGAAATGGGTGTTGGAAGATGGTGAAATGTATGATTATTTATATTTACAAATTAAAATAAATAATAGTAAAAAGTCTTGGATGTATCTTCCAATGAAATTATAAAGTCTGTCACAGTAGTTTGATAATTCTTGCTATCTAGTCTCTAGCCTTTTTCATCATTGACAGGCGCTATTGAAACCGCTCACAGTGTTTGTAGGATAGGATACACATAAACTCATCTTGCATTACGCCACGTCTGTTCGAGGTTCCCGAGACACACTGGTATTCAATTAGACTTTCCTTCAGCCCGCCCTATAACTACGGGGGACTAAGGTGTTGAAGATTGTTTGACCACTAGGCTCCAGTTAGCAGGATCAAAGGTCCTCAAGTCTTTAGTTTATACTTGATCACGAACTCGATCATGAGCTCGATCAGGAACGATCATAAAACCTGGAACAAAAGGTAGTAGGTGGCCATGGTGTTCCAACAAGCTCATACACCACTGATGTTCATGAGGCGACCATGTCTTCAGTGTTTGTATATAAATGAATGATTCATGGTAGTATGTTACAGAGATAGCATGATATGATAGTGTCTACTGTGCAGAAAATAACAAAATACATGAATAAATCACATGTTATGATATATGGGTAAGATATAACCTTTGCCTTCCACTTATGGATGCCAAGTCACTTCTGTACTTGCTGGTATGTCGTAAGCTTCCAGGCAAGAACTAGCCATGATATATTTGGCTAACCAATTAATTGTTATGCTTCCTGACAACGCCGGTGGCGGTTATCTCTGGTTAGCGTCATTGGCTTCCTGTATACCATTTTTATTATGTCTGATACAATCAAATCGAAAACAAAATCTGGAATAAAATTATACTAGTCATTCATATATCTTTAATAAACTTACATACCCTGTAGGATTAAAAAGCGCACTGTGAGGCTGTATCTGATGAAGTATATCCGCCATGCATGCAGCGTGAAAAAACTTTTCTTGCAGATACTGTCTTCTAGTCTCTCACTCTGGCGTCTGGATTTTGTGTGTGTGATTTTTAAACGGGCCGCTCTGTCCTTATATTTGGGCGACTCTCCCGTATGAGAAAGCACCGCATGAAGTCCGCTTAGATTTTCGTTTAATCTCTTGGTTTGAGGCGATCTGTGCTTTTTCTGTACTTGTTTTCTCTTCTTGTCACTACACACTTATATCTTTCCTTCCTTCCTAGGTATCCTTTCATTTTCCCCATATGAAGCTTTCATTCTATTCAAGTTTTATCAAAATCCGTTGAGGTATGTAGTTATAATAAATTTTTAAAGATCATGAGCTAACTTTTAACAGATGTGATGGCGATGAAAAATATTAATTATTTTTAAAACTACATACATTTGAATAATATCCTTTTGGATATTACTCATATTTTATCTCCTTATGTAAATTATTATAGTTTTAATATCTTTCAACCAGGCCTGCTCTTGTAGCTTTAGATTTTCTTTCCTGCCAATGAAAATTTTTAAGATCGGCCATGTTTCATATATTCTCTCCTTCCTACACTTTCACAATGCTGTTCTGCTAGGCGTCAACTTCTAAGCAAGCCCCACCGCGTTGTCCCTGCACTCTTATCGTTGTGTGTGTCGCGTTACACATTTTTTTTTTCACAAACAAAGCAAGTGGTACCAAATCTTGCTACAGAGCCCTCTTCTTTAAAACAGTGCGTGCACGGTTAACTTTTTGGTAACAAATGCTGCAGTTTCTCCTTACTTTTCTGTCTCTCTCTATCTCCTTCGATCGGATGACGACTTAACAAATCTGGTCCAAGATTGTCCCGTCCTGGAATGTATCTCACATTGAACGAATATGGAGATAAAAGTAAACACCACCTTAAAAGTCGGGAATTAAATTTCTTAGACACCACTAAAAACATCAAAGGCTGGTGGTCGTTTCAACAATGAAGTGTGTCCCGTAAAGAAAAGGGGCGAATTTGTTGATCCCTGCACTCTTATCGTTGTGTGTGTCGCGTTACACATTTTTTTTTCACAAACAAAGCAAGTGGTACCAAATCTTGCTACATGCAATCGTATTTAAGGTTTTTGATATCGCAGAAAAGGTTTCTGAGATCGTAGATAAAAAGTCTAATGTCTTATAGAAGGTTTTTGAGATCGTAGAAAAGGTATCTGATATCTTAGATAAGGTTTATGAGATCTTAGATAAGGTTTATGAGATCTCAAATAAGGTTTCTGATATCTTAGATAAGGTTTCCGCGAACGTATGTAAGGTTTTTGAGATCGTAGAAATGGTGTCTGAGATCTTAGATAAGGTTTCCGAGATCTTAGATAAGGTTTATGAGATCTTATATAAGGTTTCTGAGATCTTAGATAAGGTTTATAATATCATAGATAAGGTTCCTGATATCTTGGATAAGGTTTCTGGGATCTAAGATAAGGTTTCTGCGAACATATGTAAGGTTTCTGAGATAGTAAATAAAGTGTCTGAGGTCTTATAGAAGGTTTTTGAGATCGTAGAAAAAGTGTATGAGATCTTAGATAAGGTTTTTGAGATCTTAGATAAGGTGTTTAAGATCTTAGCTAAGGTTTCTGAGATCTTAGATACATAAAACCAGTAAATCAACATTTCTCAATATTATAATTTAATAAAATTTTTATTACATAATCGTGATAAACACATGAAGAAGTGAACTGGAAACAGACTAGAAATTAAGAGAATGTGAAATGACCATGAACGAATGACACTGGATATGAGGCTTGTCATGATTTTGTTGAGGACTTGTGTTCCACGGGGAACTGGAAGATATTGATTCTTCTTCTTCAATTAGCACTCCCTACGGAGCATGAATCCCCCATTGCGGCTGTTTCCCTTGCAGGAAACCTGTTATAAACATTCATATACTTTTGTAGCAGTGGTTTCTGAGGCAATTAGTTTTACATGATGAGGTTGCCAACCCCATGCCCAACCTCATATTAAGTCGCCTTCTACGACATGCCTGAAGGTGTAGTAGTCCTATTATTTCTTTGTCTCTACAGAACCCCCCGGGAACTACCCCGGGGCAGGAAGATATTGATTGATTCATTAATGTAATAATTCCTACGATTATTTTTAATATTATATGTTATATTTGTTCTTTTACTTTAGTCGGATGCGTTTAAAAAAACATCTACAAGAAGAGATAATAAGGCATCAGAAGTCACGAGTGTGTAGTCAATAGGTTGTCAGACCTTTCCTCCATCCCTTCCACCCACAAGCAATTTCAATCTCCAACTGACATGGCACAAGAGACTGGCCAGAGAAAAGAGTTAACGGGAACAACGTAGGGACACACTTGTTCCTTTGATATGATTAATTTCACCCATCAATCTAGGAAAGACAGACATCACTGTTTCAGCTCATCCAGCCCCGATGATGTTGTCTGGGAAGTTGCTGTGGACAGAAGTAGAAATTCAATTTTTTCCGCCATCGTCTCTTCGTGAATTCTCCTGGATAACTAATCAAGCGACGTAGCTCGTTTCTGCTCAACTAATCAGCGCGTAGATTTATGTGTTGATGTGTTAATTCCCGTAGCCGAAATTACCATCCGAATATTTGATTTTTAATTCTCAATCGGGGCGGATCTTTAAATTCAATTATCCAGTTTCTGTAGTATAGACTGGTGATGTGAGAGAAGCGAGATCTGAAAGCATATGATTTGGAAATAATTTCGTGGTCAGGTTCGCTCAAACTGAGTTTACAATACTGCTCGTTATTATTGTCACTATTTCGCCAAAACGTAATAAGATGACTCTACCTTCAGGAGATTGTCACAGGTAGGAATAGATTGTGAATAGAGTATGTCTGAGTTCAGACAGATTGTGAATGCGAAGATGTGAAATAGATGAGAACAGAGTCACTACTGAAATTATGAGAAAAGAGATATGACTTCTGAAGAGTGGTTGGGCCACGTCTTCAGCCTCCTGCGACTTACTTTTCTAAGTCAATCTACGTATCGCCCTCCTATACTCATAAATAACATTAAGGCAGTAAAGGACAACGTTACTGGCGCTCAGTGACAGTTATAAGAGAAGAGATTCTGACCACAATAAGTAATTTTGTGTTTTTATTAAACAAAAAACAAACAACGACAACCACAAAAATTGGAAGATCAATATGCCTTCAAAATGTCTGAAGGCTAAAAAGAAGTCAAATTCACCAAAACAAAATACTGGCCAACACACACTTTACCACACCACGGTGACGGTGTTGCCTCCCCTGCTTTGCAGTAGTGGTCCAACAGTGGCCAGAACTCAAGAGTATCTAATATGGGCTTCAAAAGTTTCAACCTTCGCACAAGATTGCTCTTAGCAGAGATGTAGATAGAAGAGTAATGACACTTCTATTACAAAGGGAGTCTTCACAAGATACTCAGATAAGTGAAAACAATGCTGCTTTTGCTGAGCACGTTAATTCTAGAATCTACCAACAACTTTTGTGAAGGAATTAAGCACTTATTAATTTCAACTCGTTCAAGCCCCCACCCCTGATTTACTCAGTGGAATTCTTACTATTCTGGTATAGCTCTGTTTAGAGTGTATGTAGTAATTTGACTGAGAAAAACATGCAGTAACATTAAAATGATTCAATCGAAGTTAAATTTCTAACATAACAAATAACAAAATTTAATAATCACTTTAGGTTTTAACAGTTGGAAAATAATTTGAATAGTTTAGAAGAAAAGTTTCCGCATTGATTTATAGTAGAGATGATGGGGAAAAGTTCACGTTGGCAGCGTATAATTTTCACTTTGCTGACATTAGTAGTTTCTGCTCCGGCTGATGGGATCTGTGTACACCGCTCTCACTCGCCGCTGGTCATGATTAAAGGCGTCGCACGTTCCTAGAACGTCAGGGAGTAACGGCCAAGCTGGTCCTGCTTCTGTCTATAAGACCTTTTATGATGGCGTCTCGCACAACGTCAGTCCACTTCTACCTTCACTTGGCTCCAGAGATAGTACTTTCTGCTGGTACCACCAATAATCGTGGTAATAGAATAGAGACAAATGCTCTTCTGACTTCGTGTATGGTCCTTTGATTTCCTCAGTCGCGGTTTCCTTATTTAATATGAAAAAGATTTTCTGGCTATGAAAGTCCGTCCAAAATTCTCCAATAAAAGGTTTCCGGTATGTTAAGAAGGAATTCTGAATTTTAGGCTTCACTCTAGCAAGGTCTGGTATCTTGGCAAGCGATCTTCACAGTGGAATAACACTGAAACGTGTCAGGTTATATTCCCGGTCTCCCACGCATCTGTTTGTTATGGAGTTAAATAAACGACCAAATCATTTTCAAACAGGCGGGTGAATGGTGTGGTACTTTCAAAATATTCCACGTGAAATAAAGTGCGTAACGCATAAGGTCACGTATTACCATATATGGCAATAAGATATACGATGCCTTGCATACAGACTCGCGAACATGTCGTTAACCTCATATGACAACGTGTGTCAAAAGTAACAATTCATTACTTTATCAGAAAGTAATCTCTTATCTGTGTCTGTCCATCAGTTGTCTCCTCGTATTCCAAGCTTTGGTGATGCGCGCACCCGTCTTATCGGTGATTAGGCAGATAGCGCTGAGCGATGTACGTGTTAATCTGCCACGGCCAAGCTTGGTACAAGGGAATTGTACCAACCTGCCTCTCGTAATATTATCTCTACCTCTCCCTGCAAATGTGAGGTGTTTAACATCCACAAGGAGTGTCAGATAACAGACAAGACACAATATAATGAAAGTAGTGAAAGAATCCTTGAAAATATAAACTACCTGCTACATAGTATAGAAAGAAAGAAAGAGAGTGCGCAATACAATCAGTACCACAAATGCACTGAATACTGCCAGAGTGAACCAGAGATCGAGAGGGATGCCCCATTCTGTCACAACCACTAGGCTTAATCGTACACACCCTGAAATTCACGCAATCTACCCAAACAGTCCGTGAGTTCTTTATCAATCCAGCTGTCATAACTGACCGGGGGCCCCCTGTTCCTGTGAAGAAACGGTCTATCCTCTCTTTTGTTATGATTAATCCTGGGTTGCAAACACTCCTGCACGTAGGTGTCTAACACTGTTCTGTGAATGCATTAATCCAATGGATAAGGAGATAAGCTCCCGTAGAAATGAGTGTACATTTATTCCAGCACGCACCCAATTTCAAAGGGCACGAGTGATGGCGATGAATGCTACTGCGTTAGCTCCTGCACATCTGCGAAATTCCTTTTAGCCGTCCGCTAGAGGCCTCGACTCACAAATTAGAACAAAGAATATAAGTGAGGGCTCGCTAGACGCGCCTCGCATGGGTGATAAGTAACTTGAAAAATCTCACAAGGGCTGCGACTGGTAAATCGTTGGCTTCTACTTCTTGGCTGTAAGCTAGTATAATCCACGGTGACAGGGTGTAAAGGGGTTACATCGATGTTGCCCAGAGGAATGAATGGCAATTGTAACGGCCCATAAGTACTGTGATGGGCGATGAGAAATTACTCCACACAAGAAAACAAACATCCGTTAGAAGGGTCGGCTGACAAACCGCGTTGTCGGAATAACTTCAGGCTGCGAACAGGGGGGGGGGGGGGGGAAAAAAATATAATCCAAAGGCACTTTCTCCTATCTGCCCAAATCTTATCCTGACGACTCATTTTGGGCTCGTAATAGAGCACAGACAGCTTCAATCTTGACCAGTTCTGGAGAAGACAGATAATCAAGAAGATAAACATATCTACGCCACCATAGAACACCCAAGACTAAACATATACAACCACAATTGACTGCATAGTCTTTTCTCTCCATCACGAAAACCAATACACTCTATGTCAAAACATATACATTCCAATCCCCTGATACAATAATATACAACGCACATCTCTTTCCTCCCCCTTCTCTCTCTCTCTTTCTGGTGGCTGGACGGTGCCTAGCGCTTATTCATAACACAGGTAGCCAGTCATGCGTGAAACTCTGCTTACGCTCGTTTTCTGTTTCAGGCGCAATCTGACTCAGGCTTAAAGGCGAGGTCAATTTTAGCTATCCAAAACTAGAAACATGTTATTAAATTAACTGGCGTGGCCAATGCCCTCGTAGCAAATTAATAGCGAAACTCTTTACAGAATAAAATTAAACACATATTAAAAATGAAAACAACTGGTCAAATAAAATATACATGTCTCTTCTGTCTTGCACAGATATATATATATATATATATATATATATATATATATATATATATATATATATATATATATATATATATATATATATATATATATATATATATATCTTGTCTGATAGAACATCTCTCTGTCTTATTTTCATCTTCTGTCCGGCCGTGTTTCTTTAGCAGAGTTACAATTGGTAGCGCTAAATACATTATGTCTCCCAGATCCCACAAAAATTACTTGTCTATAAGAATTAATTATCCAAGATGAAATTAACATAACCCGGGATTAGAATATATATATATATATATATATATATAGATATATATATATATATATATATATATATATATATATATATATATATATATATATATATATATATATATATATATATATATATGTGTGTGTGTGTGTGTGTGTGTGTTTAATAAGCTACCACCCTCAAAATTAACTATAAGTAAAGTACGGTGTGCTTACCAAATCAAGGAATTATCTCCGCACATATACAGTTAAAAAAACGGCTCTCAACCAAAGTACAGACTGGCAGCATAATCCTAGACGAAGCAACTGTTGAGGAGTGTTAGAGACTAGCCCTATTATACTAAGAAAAATGTCAGATGTTCGGTTCGCATTCGCAGACCGTTCGTGATGAAAAGAGAACACAAGCCGTAATACCACGCAAGAGCTTCTGTGGTTGCCCCTAGCCGAAGAAAAGTGGCGTAACGTTTACCGACTCGCCCGTTTTATGCGAGCGGCTTACGCTCGGCTAGCACCGAGAGACGGCACCAGATAAAAGAGACACAGAATGCCGTGTTTCCCAAAATTAAATAGACCAGGGTACATTTAGTTTCCCTGGCTGCCGGCATGAAAGATCTTTTGCCATCATGCCGCTTCCCCTCAGAACGGCTACATGAAAGACTAGCTTATACAACTGCAGCTGCGCGTGCGAGGGGGTGGGGGGTTTTGAGCATTCGCTGGTTCTACGAGATTGACAGAATCAGAAAGAGAATTCTAGCTGATGACAGCAAAATATGACAGAAAGTAGGTAAAAAAAAAGGACCCCGTTACACGCCCATTGAGGCATATTGGGAATATGGTGTTAGGCCTATATTTTCTTGACCATCGGCACACTAAGGGTGATGTGGTCAGCATCACGCCGGCCGCATTAACCTTCCCAGAGTTGCTCTGGTACCCAATTAGGGCTGGGTCGACCCAGGAGCCGTTTGCGGCCTAAAAGAATCCCACCTCATCTCGTGATGACAGCTGATGACAGCAAAATATGACAGAAAGTAGGCGTAGCCTAAATTAGAAAGACAACAGCTCAGACCCCTCAGATTAAAGGGCAGACAATTCCAAACAAAGCGTGTCAGAGATAAATAATACAACACATGAAGGTATGTTTCAGGCACACGTGAGGGGAAAAAACAGTAGTATAAAACTAGACAACAGGAGAGATAGGCTTACCGGAGACTCGAACCCAGGACCATCCGACCGACAACACCGCTTTCAGGATCGCTTCTCGCGCTTTTCATGGGTATATTGCCAACACTTTACATGACAATAGTCAATCTGCTCTGTCCCATCTCCACTGTTCTGATTTCGTATTTACTATATTTTATTTTTTTATCAGAGAAATAAAAGGAGAGCGGAATAGCATCAAACGAGATTGATTTGCCTCCGCTCGTCCACCATCGTGACAGAGTGTCTACCCTGTTCAACCTCACTTTTGAATATAAATAGGGTGTTCGGTGCAATTTTACTCGTATTTTCCGTTTTATAATTTGTTAACATCATATTGTTATTTATTGTTGGAGGCATCAAAGAAGAGTTGGCCACTCGAAAAGCAGCAGCTGGGAGACTTTTTTCAGGCCATAAATCGAGGATTCCTCAGCAAGAGAGAGGTTGGTAAGAAAACGAAGATGGCTGTATACCGCTCCACCTATGTCCCAGTCCTGACACATGGATGCGAGTCATGGGCAATGACTACAACCCATAAAAGCCAGATCCAAACCTCAGAAATGAGGTATCTGAGGAAGGTGGTTGAAGTAACAAGAAGAAACATGGTACGCAACCAGACGATACGTCAAGGCCTTAATCCCTACCACCTGCAGACCCAAGTAGAACAGTCCCAATTAAGATGGTTTGGCCATGTCTGCAGAATGGGAGAAGATCGGCTACCACGACAAGCATGGGAAACAAAGAGCCAAGGATCCAGACCCCGAGGACGACCCAGAGTCCGCTGGGAGGACAACATTAGACAATCTTTGAAGGACCGAGGACTAGAATGGAACCAGGCCAGGAGGAAGACAGCCGATAGGATAGTCTGGCGCTCTCTCTTCCAAACCTCTACACCTCACGGTAGAAGGGGAACGACTAAGTAAGTAAGTAAGTAAGATAACAATTTACATTATAATTTACTTTTTGCTTGTTGTTTTTTTTTTTACAGTATACAGTATACAGCATTTTGTTCTTGTAGTTATCATGTGCCTCGTGTTCATTTATGTCAGTCCTTTTTGCTTTTGATTTCCTTAGTTTTAGATAGTAGTGGGTTTTGTTGCTTCACAACTTCTGAATGGCGTGCCGTATCTCTACTCATCTGTGGTGATGGCAATTTCATTAAACCTCAGAGAAAGGTGGTGCTGTGGTAGTTTTGCGCAAAGACACTCGTATATTACAGAGGACTTACAAAGCTGTGACTTGGCCTTCTACTCTCCGTCGTCTGATGATACTGCCGTCTGCAATTGTTCCACTACTAGTTTTTGACTGAGCATTTGTAATCAGCACGTGTAAATTTCCGGGGGTCTCTGACGAGACGAAGAAAAAGCAGGACTATTGCTCACTCTGGCATGTCGTAAAAGGCGGGTTATATTGCAAGTACTGCAATAGCTTCAATGCTGAAGCAGAGCTCTGAAACAGGCAGCGGAAACTCTTATTGAGTACAAAGTACATGCAGAAAAACAGACAGTGATCTTTACAGATGCCATCTCAGCAATAACAGCCCTGAAGAGCCACCATGCTGAAAAATTGAAAGATAAACTCACTTGAAAAATTGAAAGATAAACTCACTTGAAAAATTGAAAGATAAACTCACTTGAAAAATTGAAAGATAAACTCACTTGAAAAATTGAAAGATAAACTCACTTGAAAAATTGAAAGATAAACTCACTTGAAAAATTGGCCAAAGGCTTGAAAAAGTGCACTGTTAAGTGGATACCAGCCCATTGCAACATTCCAGGCTACGAAGAGGCAGATAATCTTGCTAAAGAAAAGGGGGGGGGGGAATCCTGCAACAAAACGATATAGAGACAACTTATGAAATGGCTAAAACAACTATAAAAGCCATATTCAAGTCCAAATAGGACAGAAAACACCAAGGTCACATAAAATAGGTTGCCTATCACCAGCTATCTAGGCAAGACCAGATCATCATTTTCCGCTTACGTACTGGTCACAATAGGTTGAGGTACTATCTATATCACAAGTACAGAATTGGTCCAACAGATCTCTGCTCCTGTGGCACCAGGCCCATGACAGCCGAACATCTACTCCAGTCCTACCCAACTTATAGCAGTGAACAGAGTGGCATATGGTAACAAACCACGAGATTTGGTAAACACTTGCTTGGTTGTAGCGCGACACGCCCACGCGACACCCACACACACCAGCGCAAGGTCAGCGCTGCGGTCTTTCTTTGAAGTTGGTAGACAGCGGAAATGTGACTTACGGTTAAAAGCCATACAGTATTACTGAAGAATGAGGAAATAGCTATATAGGAATGTATGGCCGACTTTAAAAGTTTGCATTTACTGGACATTAAATTATTCACTACAGGAGAACGCATGGTTGGAATAATATTAAATAAATATAACTCAACAAAGGAGATAGGCTAGGAATTATATCCAAAAGGATATTATTCAAATATATAAATAGTTTTAAAGATAATTAATATTTTTCACCTTCATCACATCGGCTAAAAGTTAGCTAATAATCTTTAAAAATTTATTACACTAACAAGCCTCAACGGAATTGTATAAAACTTATATGTAATGAAAGCCCCATATGGGGAAAAGGAAATGATATATAGGAAGGAAGGAAGGAGATAAGTGTGTGAGTGACAGAAGAGAAAAACGAGTACAGGAAAAGCACAGATTGTTTCAAATAGCTTCAAAACAGGAGATGAAACTAAAATCTTTTGGGGAATTTGGGAGCTGCTTTCTCGTACGCGCGAGAGACTGAAATATAAGGACAGAGCGGCGCATTGTAAATCACACACCAAATCCAGAAGCCAGAGTGAGAAACTGGAGGACAGCCTCTGCAAGAAAAGTTCTATTTTCACGCTGCATGCAGGGCAGATTAAGTTAAGCCAATACAGTCTCACCGTGAGCTTATTAATCCTAAGAGGGTTTTTATGATCAATGTGTTTATGATCATTCCTGATCGAGAAACTAAAGACTTGAAGAAGTTGATCCAGCTCACTGAAGCCTAGAGGTCAACCAAACTTCAACACCTTAGTCCCCCGTAGTTATAGGGCGGGCTGAAGGAAAGTCTTCCGTACTCCAGTGTGTCGGAGGAACCTCGAGCAGACGTGGATAAAGTTGAGTTTATATATTTCCATCCAACAAATCCTGTGAGCAGTTCTAAAACGACTTTCTAATGATGAAAACTAGATGGCAAGAGATAATGTGACAAACTTGTTTTATAAATTCAGTGGAAGATAAATCCAAGACTTTTTCTATTAGTTATTTTAATTTGTAACTGTAAATAATCATACATTTTACCATCTTCCAACACCCATTTATCATTACAAGAATATATAGATGTACATAATAAATTGGATAATTGTACTCATTTGACTTGTTAAATTTTTAACTGTTAAATTTTGAGTTACTTTTTCTAATTTAATTATAATATCACATAGGGTTACGATAGCGAAGTAGCATCTTATACTTCTGAAGCCTAAATCTATTGTCCAGCTCAGAGTATTCACAGCTGTAACTCACTTGTGATACCAGTGTACTTCTCGGGCACTGGAACTTCATACTTTCTGGAGAGAGATTCTACTTCTGCTCTACCACTACTATCATACTAGGAAAACCTTTCGCTACATTGGGGGCTCTTTCGCGGGATATTATTTTGTATCCTGGGCCACTATCTATGTATTCTTCTATCTTGAGCCACAAATAGTTTGTAAAAATAAAATTTTTTTTTTTTTTGGAAAAAATTCTAAAAACTTAGAAATTTGTTTGTAATAGTAGTACCATTGAGTACGAAGTAAATAGGAAACGCTCACAAGGTTTTAAGGATTTGTCTTGTTCAAAGTAATTAATTGATTTTAATTAAGTTAGTTTGTTAGTGAAGATAAAATTATATACCCTCTGGTAAGTAAGCATCATGGCTGAATTGGTGAAGTTTAGAGCTGCGATTATGCAGGAAGGAAAAGACTTGGGTATGACAGGAGATGCTCTAATTCGATATATCACAACTGAAGTGGATAAATATTTAGATAGAGAGACCAAAAGAATGGAAGTTGAGGCTGAAGCTAAGAAATTAGAGGCAGAAAGAGAGACCAAAAGAATGGAAGTTGAGGCTGAAGCTAAGAAATTAGAGGCAGAAAGAGAGACTAAAAGAATGGAAGTTGAGACTGAAGCTAAGAAATTAGAAGCAGAGAGAGAGAAGCCAAAAGACTGGAAAGAGAAGAAAAGAGACTAATTTTGGAAGCTGAAGAAAGAAGGTTACAAAGAGCGCATGAGTTAAGTTTAAAGGAACTTGAACTCCAGGGAGCAGCTAGCAATCATGGTGCTAGCTCACCTCACTCTGAGAGTAGCTCCAACCATAGCGCGGCAAATGGAGCCATGAGTTTCCACCTGGATCCATTTATTGAAAAAGAGGACGCCATTGAGTCGTACCTGGATATGAGAGACTGGCCTCTACCTATGGATTGGAAAAGGAAAAATGGAGCCTTAAGCTATCTCAGGGGTTGAGGGGAGTTTCATACGATGTTTATTTAAAACTCTCAAAAGAAGACCAGGAAGATTATGAAATCTTAAAACAAGCTTTACTGGTCAGGTACGAAAAGAATTCTGAATCTTATAGAAAGAGATTCCGAACTGCTAAGCTACTTCCAGGAGAAAACTATCACCAGTTTTCTGCCAGATTGGAAACTTATCTGACAAAATGGATTAGCTTAGGAAAGTGTCAAGATATAAAAGAAATGGTCATGATGGAGCAACTGAGAGAATCCATGCCTCAAGAAATGAGAAAATTTCTTATGGAACAAGGAGCTGAGAGATTGGAAGATATTTTAACCATGGCTGAAAGATATCAAGCAGCTCAGTCAGAAGTATCAGGAAATAAGAAGAAGCAGGGTGAGAACTTCAAACCTTCACAAAACTTTACCAACTATGAACACAGGGACAATTCCAACAAGAACAAACACAGAACTGATTATAAAGACAAAAACCCTCTAGGATCAGAAAAGAAACCTCCAAGAAAGGAAGGAAAGTGGTGTAAATCTTGCCAAATGAGTAACCACAATACTGCGGAATGCAGACGGAAAAACCCTCCTCATCACGCTGCATGCCTTACAACAGAGAACAAGGGAAGGAAGGACCTGGCAGATAGTCAGAATGACCTCCATCATCCCCCTGTCTGTGAGGAAGTGACCTTGAATGGCACCCAAGTACTGTGCTTATATGATACAGGCTTGGACTTTGACTCAGTAGTGTGCTCTTCTCTGGTGAGTCCGGAACAGATAACCACAGAAACAGTGGAAATCAGAGGACCAGTCAAGGGAGCAGGAACCATGACACTGCCCATAGCCCGAATCAACATAAGATCTCGCTATGTGGAAGGAGAGATCAAAGCAGCAGTGATGGACAACCCTATCTACCCATTAATACTGGGATGTAGATATGTCTTTCTAGGAGAACCTATAAGACCCATAGTGATGGCAACAGTCCAGACCAGGGCAAGCTCTAAGAAAGAGGAGGACACTATCATCAATACTCATCCAGAAGAGATGAGAAAGGCTCAAACTGCTGACAGTACATTGAAGCCTTGCTTTGGCAAATTACCTAAAAGCCATAACCCTCCAGAGAAAGGAGACTTATATATGAAAAAAGGCCTACTATATAGAAAAGCTGGAACAGGACCAAAAGGACATGGACAGCTTGTAGTGCCAAAATCATACAGGGAGCAGGTTATGAAGCTAGGACATGCTATACCCTTCAGTGGACATATGGGAATAGGGGCCACTGGACAACGGATAGCCTGTCACTACTTTTGGCCAGGGATCACAGAGGACATAAAGAGGTATGTGAGATCCTGTCCAGAATGCCAAAGAGTAGCTCCTAAACATAGGACTGCACCAGCAACACTGGGAGAAATGCCCATCATGGGAACGCCGTTGGGACGTGTTGCCGTGGATATTGTTGGACCCCTCAGTAGGACCAAGAAGAGAAATGCATATATCTTAACCTTGGTCGATACTTGCTCTATGTGGGGAGAGGCAGTAGCAATGTCATCGATAGATTCGAAACATGTGGCAGAGGCACTGTTAACAATATTCACCCGATTAGGTTTCCCACATCAAATATTGACTGACAATGGTTCTCAGTTTAGGGGAAAGCTAACACAAGAAGTATTCAGGTTATTTCAAGCTAGACATTATCACTGTAGCCCGTACCACGCCCAAGGGAATGGTCAAGTAGAGCGGTTCAATGGCACGCTCATTTCAATCCTTAGAAAGTTGGCTAGTGAGAAACCTGAAACTTGGGACACATACTTACCCTCAGCACTATTTGCCTATAGGGAAGTCCCACATAACTCCACAGGATTGGCTCCAGCTACATTGTTGTTTGGACGACCAATCAAAGGTCCACTGGAAGCATTGTTGCGGACATGGACTGATGAAAAAGCAGAAGAAACCGTGACTTCTTCATACCAATACGTCAACGAGTTGACATCTCGATTGAAAACAAGTTGGAAACTGGCAAATGATAACTTGAGACAGGCCAGGAGGAAGCAGGCTGCTTACTACAATAAAACAGCAAAAGATAGGGAACTTGAGGTGGGAGAAAAGGTTCTGTTACTGTTGCCCAGCAGCAATAATAAATTGCAAATTGGATGGCAGGGACCCTACGTCATATTGGAAAAACTTTCCCGGACCAACTATAAGATTGACAAGAAAGGAAAGGAGAAGGTGTATCATGTCAACCTTCTTAAAAAGTATTATGACAGGGAAGCATCAGAAGTTGCCCATATCATGACCCTGGCCATTGCAACAGAAATGCAGGATGAACCAATTTCCTCCATGGAATACCCCCTATCAACTACGGAAAGCTATGCTCAGGTTAATGTGAGTGAACATTTAACTCTTGAGCAGAGGAAAAAGGTTCAGGAGGTGTTAGAAATCCATGCTGATGTACTCACAGATAAGCCGGGGTGTACTAATCTGTTAGAGTATGACATGACGATTACTGACCCTACACCAGTTTGTATGCGGACATACCCTATACCTTATGCTAAAGGACAGGCACTCAAGGATGAGATTGATTATCTCTTAAAAGAGAAAATTATTTCAAAGTCTGAATCTCCCTACAGCTCAAGTGTGGTGCTATTAAGGAAGCCTAGTGGTGAACACAGGTTATGCATTGATTATAGGAAACTAAATGCTATCACTGAATCTCAGGTAGACCCATTACCTGACACCAATCAGTTGTTTGCTACATTGAGTAAGGCTCGGTATTTTTCAAAAGTAGATCTAAGCAAGGGATACTACCAAATACCAGTGAAACCAGAAGTTAGGAAACTGTTAGCCTTTAGTACACCGGATGGACATTACGAGTTCAATGTACTCCCATTTGGTTTAAAGAATGCTCCAAGTATCTTCACCAGAATGATGAGGAAATTGTTGGAACCATTACAAAATCCTCATATCACCAACTTCATGGATGATATTCTGATTGCTACCACTACATTCGAGGAACACGTAGTAGCACTCTCCATGTTGTTAGGTAGATTAAGAGAAACGGGATTGACAGCACGCCCAACTAAGTGTCATATTGGATGTGAGACATTGGAATTTTTAGGTCACACTATCTCTACAGGGCAAATGTCTCCGGACCCAAAGAATGTAGAGAAAATGAGAAAAGCACCAAGACCACAAACTAAGAAGGATGTAAGATCCTTTGTGTCACTGTGCGGGTTTTATCAGAAATATATACCCCATTTTAACTCATTGTGCGCGCCATTAACCGACTTAACCAAAAAAGGTCAGCCGGATAAAATACAATGGACTGTGGAGTGTGAACAGGCTTATACAGAGTTGAAAAATAAGCTGACAAATAAACCTATCCTTGCCCTTCCCGATCTCACACAAGAATTCGTACTAAGAACGGATGCTAGCAATGTAGGCATCGGAGCAACATTACTACAGCGGGCAGACACACCGCCACATATGCTATTACCAGTAGCTTTTGCCAGTAGAAAGTTAAATACAGCTGAGAGAAATTATTCTACCGTTGAACGTGAATGCCTCGCTTTGGTCTGGTCGATCAACAAATTCGCCCCTTTTCTTTACGGGAAACACTTCATTGTGGAAAGTGATCACCAGCCTTTGATGTTTTTAGCAGTGTCTAAAAAATTAAATTCACGACTTTTAAGGTGGAGTTTACTGTTATCTCCATATTCGTTCAATGTGAGATACATACCAGGACGGGACAATCTTGGACCCGATTTTTTAAGTAGGCATCCTATCAAAGGAGATATAGAGAAACAGAAAATTAAGGAGGAACTGCAGCATGTGTTACCAAAAAGTTAACCGTGCAGGCACTGTTTTAAAGAAGAGGGCTCTGTAGCGAGATTTGGTAAACACTTGCTTGGTTGTAGCGCGACACGCCCACGCGACGCCCACACACACCAGCGCAAGGTCAGCGCTGCGGTCTTTCTTTGAAGTTGGTAGACAGCGGAAATGTGACTTACGGTTAAAAGCCATACAGTATTACTGAAGAATGAGGAAATAGCTATATAGGAATGTATGGCCGACTTTAAAAGTTTGCATTTACTGGACATTAAATTATTCACTACAGGAGAACGCATGGTTGGAATAATATTAAATAAATATAACTCAACAAAGGAGATAGGCTAGGAATTATATCCAAAAGGATATTATTCAAATATAAATAGTTTTAAAGATAATTAATATTTTTCACCTTCATCACATCGGCTAAAAGTTAGCTAATAATCTTTAAAAATTTATTACACTAACAAGCCTCAACGGAATTGTATAAAACTTATATGTAATGAAAGCCCCATATGGGGAAAAGGAAATGATATATAGGAAGGAAGGAAGGAGATAAGTGTGTGAGTGACAGAAGAGAAAAACGAGTACAGGAAAAGCACAGATTGTTTCAAATAGCTTCAAAACAGGAGATGAAACTAAAATCTTTTGGGGAATTTGGGAGCTGCTTTCTCGTACGCGCGAGAGACTGAAATATAAGGACAGAGCGGCGCATTGTAAATCACACACCAAATCCAGAAGCCAGAGTGAGAAACTGGAGGACAGCCTCTGCAAGAAAAGTTCTATTTTCACGCTGCATGCAGGGCAGATTAAGTTAAGCCAATACAGTCTCACCGTGAGCTTATTAATCCTAAGAGGGTTTTTATGATCAATGTTTATGATCATTCCTGATCGAGAAACTAAAGACTTGAAGAAGTTGATCCAGCTCACTGAAGCCTAGAGGTCAACCAAACTTCAACACCTTAGTCCCCCGTAGTTATAGGGCGGGCTGAAGGAAAGTCTTCCGTACTCCAGTGTGTCGGAGGAACCTCGAGCAGACGTGGATAAAGTTGAGTTTATATATTTCCATCCAACAAATCCTGTGAGCAGTTCTAAAACGACTTTCTAATGATGAAAACTAGATGGCAAGAGATAATGTGACAAACTTGTTTTATAAATTCAGTGGAAGATAAATCCAAGACTTTTTCTATTAGTTATTTTAATTTGTAACTGTAAATAATCATACATTTTACCATCTTCCAACACCCATTTATCATTACAAGAATATATAGATGTACATAATAAATTGGATAATTGTACTCATTTGACTTGTTAAATTTTTAACTGTTAAATTTTGAGTTACTTTTTCTAATTTAATTATAATATCACATAGGGTTACGATAGCGAAGTAGCATCTTATACTTCTGAAGCCTAAATCTATTGTCCAGCTCAGAGTATTCACAGCTGTAACTCACTTGTGATACCAGTGTACTTCTCGGGCACTGGAACTTCATACTTTCTGGAGAGAGATTCTACTTCTGCTCTACCACTACTATCATACTAGGAAAACCTTTCGCTATAGATGTCTGAGGGCGAACGAGATGTCAGGAACCTTGAGCTGAATACTGCCTTTATTAAAGTCATTAATGTAGATGTCTGAGGGCGAACGAGATGTCAGGAGCCTTGAGCTGAATACTGCCTTTATTAGAGTCTTTAATGTAGATGTTTGAAGGCGAACGAGATGTCAGGAGCCTTGAGCTGAATACTGCCTTTATTAGAGTCTTTAATGTAGATGTCTGAGGGCGAACGAGATGTCAGGAACCTTGAGCTGAATACTGCCTTTATTAGAGTCTTTAATGTAGATGTCTGAGGGCGAACGAGATGTCAGGAACCTTGAGCTGAATACTGCCTTTATTAGAGTCTTTAATGTAGATGTCTGAGGGCGAACAAGGAAGAAGAAGAAGAAGATGGGAAGTGCATGAGGCTGGCAACATCATCGTGCAAAATAAAGTGCTACAGAAAACACTAAAAAATCACATGAATGCTTTGGAACATGCATCCTTCAAGGGACCCAGCTGAAGTTGAAGTCACAAAATTGAAGCTCCATAGGAAGCAAAAGAAGGTAAATGAAAGACTGAATAAACGTGTGTCTAAGTATACTTATGAGTTCAAGCAGCAAAGATGACGGCTGCACTGATTCTCTCCAAGTTTTTATTGTCGTCGATTTTTATTTTTTGTATACACGAGATTTATTTGCACAGCTCGACACGCGAGCCGGTAAGAATATCTGATGGGTTTATCCGGTTACCGGCGAGTGTATTGTTCGTGTGACGTCTCTGATGTTTAGCGGAGCGTCTTGTGAACAGTCCTCTAAAGCTGGCTGTTGTGTTCACAACCACTAACATCTGATGTTACAACAGTGACCTGAAGCTGCATCATCACTCATTGCCACAACGGGGGTGCAGAAGTGGGAGACATCTATCAACACAACCCGGTAATATGTTTAAATATTTGTCTGTATTTATTTACCAGTTTGTTTTTGTATTTTTTAAAAACATTTTAAGTGTGTAAAGTTGATAGCCTTACGCCCATTCCTACTTAATATCCTTTACGAGCATGACGGGAAATGTTGAGCCTTTTCTTTGTGTCTAGACTGTTGAGTAGAGCTTCAAATTAGTTAACACGTAATGCTGGAATATGGACAAGAATTATCTTCGAATTCGCCAAGAAATTATAGGAAAGAACTATGGTGTGCACTTTCTGCCTCTCGTTCTGATGACAGCACAATTTATCTTTTTTTTTCGGTTTCTTCCTTCACATCCCCTTCCACCGTTCACAGTTCTAACTACGTCCGTGCGCAGTTATATATATATATATATATATATATATATATATATATATATATATATATATATATATATATATATATATATATATATACATATATACATGTAGCGGGAGGTTATTTAAAAGTATATATTCTGTAAGAGTATGCCAGTAAAGAGTTCTGACCTTACAAGTAATACCCCAGTCTTAGAAATAAGCACTGGTGTATTGTTATCATAAAAATAGTCAGACTGTAAAAACCCTGGTCCAGTTGGTAAGAAGTAGTACCAGGATTTAAGGTGTCTCCTCCCTATGACTATCTTATGATTACTTATATTCTAGGGGATAATAAAGTGAACATTCACTGAAACCACAAATGGAAGAAGTGAATAAATCCTCAGGTACAGTTAAAATAGTTTAATAATTACACTAATATTCTATTTCTACTAGTTGGAAAAGAGTATACACATATATATATATATATAAATATTCACACAATTACTATTATTGTCTGTTTAGACTTCAAGATCTTAAATAATAAAGTTACTGAAATCACTGTTATTAGTCCTTTGAATTTAAGGATAACTGTCATCAGTTGACTGAGTTTCTGTATGGTTAATTATTGTTTTGAACTATTGGCTGTTTCACATGTATAGGTGGTCAGTGTCAAACAGGACACTTATCTTTCCAACTTGGTACTGCTGAAACTGTCCTTTGCTGATATCAGACTTGGTAGGCCCAACAGTAGGGATGCCAATGACCAGTTGAAGTTCACTCTTTGGGGTCCTGCACTTTTGTGGGATTGCCTCGGATGAACTGCACCGGCTTCTGATACTGGACAGTCTGGTTTGAGTTATTTCATGGAACCTGCAACATATCAGCCTTGGCTAGTATCTGGCTAGACTTGTAGCTGACTAGCACAGATGTCAGACCAGTCAGTCATCAGATGTCACCGTTAAACAATCATAGTAAGCAAGGACATCATTTCAGTGATATAGCATTAATATTAACATGTCAATTAAGTGTAACTGACTAGCACATAAGTCAGACAAGTCAGTCATCAGGTGTCAAAGTTATACAGTCATAGCAAGTAACATCATTTCAATGATACAGAATTAATATTAACATATCAGTAATAAACATCATCTGGTTTATTCCGCTCCTATACATCCCTTCATATGCTATAACTTGATCCTTCCAAATCATATCAAGTACAAATTCAAATACTGATGCTATCCTTAGCATCTACACAAAAGTAATACATAAATAAAGAAAGTGAGTGACCACGTGATCAGGTTGCTTTCTACTGAAACTGGCTATAGAACACTCCAGTTTACCAGCTGTAAATGGGTACAAAGTTGTGTGCTCGAACTAGGGAAGGCAAAGGCAGCGAGGAAGGGGACTAGTCACCTTAGCCTCGTAACTGGGATCTTCCATGATGAAGTTTCTAACACTTCATTTCCCTATGACAATCTCTGCCATGGGACTGCCTTTATCTTCGTAAGCGATAAAGCAATATGATAAATATATCTTCATTAGGCTGTGGGGCTATTTGTGATTAATTTTTGTACAAGCAACAATCATCCACAATGTACATGTTAGATCATATTAAAAAATACAATACATTATATCAATGACTATTATACAGGCATATTTTGTGAATTCTATATGAACCTGAAATAACAAATATTATACACGGTAGTTATCATAATTTCGCTTACCCTCAGACTTCAGATACTGGACTTAAAAATGTTTCTGGCGATCCGCTCACAATTCATGGATAGTGGCGAAACTCTGTCTCCAGTCTGGCTCAAACCTCTTTCGTTGTGTATCTCTCTCAGTTTACCGATCCGCTACTTATACGCAAAGCGCGGACGTATCGGAGAGTACCGACGTCACAGCCTAAACCTAACCTGAAAAATTCTTCCCGAACAGTGATTTCGGCCGATCTGTGCGTCGACTGAAATTTTGCCTTTATCATTCTCGGCATATATAATATCCATATTGTTCCATCTTATCTAGTTTTATACAGCTGATAAAACTCTATCTTCCTATCCATGTAAATTCCCAAACTGTTATTTGTTGATTTTAATATTTAGAACAGAAGTGGGTTTACATGCTTTTAGCGTAACTGTGGGCAGCCGAAATACGCATATATCTCCGTAAATGAGAACTTCCTACCGTTCCATCTTATATGCAGTTATACACCATCCTTCCCTGTACTGAAATGTAAAATCCTTTTCATACGGATTCCCTTCGTTTTATTTTATCGTTGGCGATTTCCTCTGTCCGATACACATTTCGCTGATACGCCGCCATTTTGAAAGCGGTCACTCGATCGTAGACGGGTTTATAAATCTAACTGATAACGTTTGCAATGACTTGAAACCAATTTTGCGACAATACATATATACATATATACTGTTCAAAAAAAGAAACGCAACATTATTGCAGTGGTAATGGACACCAAATTTCAAACTTGTACCAAAATTTTATTTTACGGAATTAATGTTTCAATCTTGGCATGAAGAAACTTTCAGACTTTAACAATGAAATGATGTTCATTAAATTTGGTTTGGACTTTTATTATTTGCGACTGAGGCCTCCGTTTCAGTAAGGTGTATGGCCTCCTCTGGCCTCTATCAGAGAACGACATCTCCTTGACAGGGATCCGATTAGCCGTTGGATCTGTTGTTGTGGGATGGCTGCCCACTCTTCCCGCAGTGCAAGAGACAACTGTCGGAGATTCGCTGGAGCCACGTCTCGCTGGCGGAGTCGTCTGTCGAGTTCATCCCATAAGTGTTCTATTGAGGTTCATGTCTGATGACATGGCTGGCCACGGAATGGTCTGGGCGTTGTTGTCAGCGAGGAACTGGGTGGTGAGTTGTGCCACATGAAGTCGAGCGTTATCCTGCTGAAAAATCGACCCTCGTGCAGCCAGAAGGGGAAGGACGTGAGGACGAAGAATTTCAGCGATGTATTGTTGGGCATTCAGGCGTCCTTCAATTTGCACCAGGTCACTTCTTCCCATGAAGTTGATCGCCCCCCACATCAGTACACCTCCACCACCATGTGGAGGAGCCTCATCAACGCTGTTCTGGGCGTAGCGCTCAAGGACTCTGCGGTAAACTCTTCTCCGTCTATCGTGTCGCTGGAGCACAAAAAATGATTCATCGCTAAACCAAACCCGTCTCCAGTCATTCCCAACGGTCCATTGACGATGCTGGTTCGCCCACTTCAGTCGGTTCTGGCGATGCCGGTCCGTAGGAACAGGACCTCTGTAGGGTCTTCTAGCCCAAAGACCAGAGTCGTGCAGCCGGTTCCTGACCGTTTGATCTGAAATTCGACGAGCTGCTGACATTGACTGGACTGTGAAGGACGCAGATGCAAGTCGATTCCTGAGGTGACGCAGCCCTATGAAGCGGTCTTCGGCAGGAGTTGTGACTCTGGGTCTTCCACTGCGCGGCCGGTCTGCCACTGAGCCAGTTTCTTGAAATCGCCTCCAAAGGCGACTAATGGTGCTTCTAACCACATTAAATTGTCTGGCCACTACACTTCGTGACTGTCCTGTCTGTAAACGTCCAATGATGATGAGTCGTTGTTCTGTAGTGAGATGAGCCATACTTGCGCATTGAATTTCAACTGAATTTATTCGAGGAGCGTCAATCTTTTATAGGCATTCAATAATATGGTCAGAGAGTTTTGTGTTCAGTAAGTTTCACGGGATTCTCATGAACCTGTCACGAGTTATTGTCGAAAATGTTGTTTTGACCTTAACCTCTTTCATGACCTCACGAATCATGAGGTGAGTACAATTCAGGTAACCACGAGAAGTTAATGACTAGGTGGACACAGTCCATAGGTTGACTGATGTCCAATCAGCGAATATCTTTTATAAAAGTAACACCAAAAAAGTTGCGTTTCTTTTTTTTTGAACAGTATATATATATATATATATATATATATATATATATATATATATATATATATATATATATATATATATATATATATATATATATATATATATATATATATATATATATATATATATACTTTGCAAAAAAAATGGCAGTCATATTGCTCGGCTAAATAAGCTGAAATCTAATTAAATATGCATGTTCTGCCCCAAATTTGCACTCCACTTAAGTGAGCAAACACTACCAAAAGTTAAAAAAAAATTAGCGTAGAGTACAGTCCCTTGATAATAGAGCAGACGACAATTTCTAATGCTAGTGGCAGAAAATGGATACAAAGACAAAGTGTATGTTAATTTCACAGCTTTGGAATGAAGGAAATCAAACATGTTCCAACATTTCTAAAACCTTGAACATTCCTGAGCGGACTGTCTACAGAGTTGTGAGTAAATTAAAAGCAGGTAATGGAATCGAGCGAAAAGAAGGTAGTGGGAGGCCAAGAATTTTGGACACAAATGACCATCGGCGTCTCGCCCAAATTGTTCAGCCTGGGCCAATGAAGAGTGTAGAAAACATACGACAGCGCATGATCGAGTTGGGAAGCCCAGAGGTATCTAATGCTACTGTCAACCGTGAGCTACACAGGATGAATTACACAAAAAAGCTGTAATTTCGTCACCATTGCTCACAGAGACTCACAAACAGATGCGATTGAACTGGTGCCACGAAAACAAAAATTTGTCATGGGACAATGTGATTTTTTCAGATGAATGTTCTGTTTGGTCTTATCCTGCTCAAATAAATATTTGGACGACAGACTCTGTAACGCCTGAGTACCAGCGACCGAAACATACCCAGAAATTCCATCTTTGGGGAGGGGTGTCAGCAAGAGGTGCCACCCCACTGTGTGTTTTCACAGGAATTCTCACGAAAGAAAGGTACATCGACATACTAGAGGGACACCTTCTGCCATTTATGCAGGTCATGTACCCCGATGGGTGCACATTTCAACATGACAATGACCCAAAGCATACAGCTCATACCACCAAAGCATGGCTGCAAGAGAAGAATGTGATAGTGCTGAAGTGGCCCAGCAACAGTCCCGACCTAAACCCAATTGAAAACGTTTGGGCACTACTCAAGAATCATTTTAAAAAGAGTGGACTCAGAGACGTTGAACAATTGAAGAAGGTAGCTGAAAAATACTGGGGCAGTCTGACTCACAATTACCTACAAACACTTGTGGGAAGTATGCCTCGCCGCATCCAGGCTTGCCTTGCCGGAGAAGGCAACATTATATTGTACTGAAACCACTGTTAATAGATAGGGGAGATACCAATCTTCCTCTGGACATACAGTTTTTATTATTATTTGCTTCTATGAGTGTGCTGCGTTGCGAAAATATGACTGCCATTTTTTTTTTGCAAAGTACTGTATATATATATATATATATATATATATATATATATATATTTTTATATATATATATATATTTTTTTTTTTTTTCTTCTTCTTTCGTTCACTTGAAATATATTGTCTATATCTGCAATGTTGTTTCTTGTATAAACTTCACTGTCTTTTGTAGTTCATACAGGGGTCCATATAGTTTTGCTTCCAGTGTTGTTTCTCTGGGCCAGTGGGTTTGCCTCAATATATCATATTCGGGGCAATCTTGCAGTACGTGCTCCGCTGTCTGGGGTGCCTGTCCACATGTACACATGGCTGAATTGCCAATCTTGAATTTTGTATACATGTGGCTGCGGAGGCGGTTGTGTCCTGTTCTGAGGCGCAGAATGACTATTTGTTCTGATCTGTTCATAGCTTGGTAGTCATCCTGCGTTGATGTTGGTGGCTTTCTGATAGATTTGATCATCTTTTTCTTCTGATGGTACGTTACTGGTACATCCGGTTGTTCGTCTGCAGCACCTTCTTTAGCCAGTCCGTCTGCTCTCTCGTTTCCTGGTATTCCACAATGAGACGGTATCCACTGCATGGCGACCCTGCGCTGGTTGCACAGTTCAGAAAGTAGGGCCTGTATAACTGGCAATTTTCTGGACTGAAGTGCTTGGAGTGCTGATCTTGCATCTGTCAGGAATACTACAGGCTGTGGACCGAGATTGGTGTTCAGTAGTTTCTCAGTTGCCACCTTGATTGCCTGGACTTCTGCATCATAGTTGTTACAGAATTTCCCCGTTGGTACTCTGACCGTATCCCTAGTGTTGTTTGGGTATTCTATGTACACTCCTGCTCCTCCATTCTTTACTGCATTCTGTGCTGACCCATCCGTGTATACTCGGACCCAGAGGTCCTGTAGTATTTTATCATCCAGGAAACTGAGAGTGACTGTCCTACGTTGCACGCTGTTCTGTTCATCCCTGTCGAATATTCCTTTCACTTTTGTGTGGATGTGTACTGGTAGTCCATGCTCCTCTCTCTCCAAGGGGTTTGTTCTGGCACAGACTTTAGAGGGCTGTTAACTTCAGGCAGGTCTGAGGTTTGTCTACGAAATCGTTTGGCCTGGTGGATAAAGCTGCTTCTTTTCAGTCGCCCCATTGCTAGGTTTTGGAATCTGTCCTTCATTGGATGGCTCGGCATACAGAGGAACTTTTCTGCCTGTGTTAGCACTTTCGTGTCTCTGCGTTCTCTCAGTGCTTGTATCCTCCCCATTTTCTCCATCTCCACTATAGGCGTTGATTTCATTGCCCCCGTGATGACCCTAAGCGCCTGGTTTTGCACCTTATCTAGCTCTTGTAATGTGGTGTTTGATGCTGGACACCACTCAGCTTACCCATATTCCAGGTGTGGTCATATGCTGGTAAACTTTACTAAGTATTTTCCCGCTGGCTCCCCATGTGGTTCCACTTAGTTTTCTCAGGATGGCTAGCTTCCTCCTGGCCTTTGTTGCTGCCTTGTTGATGTGCTGCTTCCATGTCAGCCTATCATCGAATGTAACTCCGAGATAGGTGGGTTGTTTATCTTCTCTCAGGAGCTCTTTGTTTATCTTGATATATATATATATATATATATATATATATATATATATATATATATATATATATATATATATATATATATATATATATATATATATATATGTGTGTGTGTGTGTGTGTGTGTGTGTGATTGAATCTTATTTACTTGGGTTTTTTTCCTGACATTGAGGTAGGCTTATAGAGTTTTCTCCGCAAAGATGTTGTAAATGTAACGAGACTGTCCGGCGCCCACAGTGTGACTAGAGTGAAGGTGCCCACTATGTGACTAGATAGCGACTGTAAAAAGGCTATTGGCTGTTTTTTTGTTGTTGTTTTTTTTTAAAACATTTTTGCCTAGTTGCCGTCTGCATGAGAGACGTGATAATGAAAATGTGGGTAGGGGGGTTGAATGAACATCCAAGAGAATGTCTTTGACAACAAATACCGAAATAAATGTACAAAAACGTAAGAAATTGTACGTGGGATAGGAGTAGGAAAATGGGACATAACGCATACTTCTGACAGGAATGTTTCTTAAGGCACACAACAGTAGTGTGACCTCAAGTAGAATGAGAGTAAATGGAAGAGAAATTGTAGTCACAAAAGCGATGTTTGTACATTTTGCTTGTTAGGTATCGTGTTTTTATTGTGTGAATCTATTCTCATTCACAATAAGTGCACAGCGCAGCTGGCTTGTTTGACAGAATGCGTAGTTCTTGAATAGGTGCGTTGTTTTCTTTTAATCTGAGCTTTGCTGTCGAGAACCTTTGTCAGCGTTTCCATAGAAATGTTACTGATGATTCGAATTGGGTCGATACCTTACTATGAACCCTTCTTAAAGCAACATCGTCGATCCAAACTGCTCTAGTGTTGTGTTTTCATTACAGTATCATCGGTTGTTTCCCCGTCCATTTTTATTACTTTGACGATCCCTGTAAAGATGTCTATGTTTTGTTAATTTTATCTTCGTATTCTATTGTTTTTTTTTTTATATTCAGATTTCACGAAGGCTTTTCCGGAACGTTCTTTGTTCTTGTCCACGTGTAAAATAGATAGACATTCTGGTATGAGTACCTTTTTGTCATTCACAGTTTTCTATTTACAATAGTACCAAGTTTTAAAATAACTGTGTATACATTTTTATGATCAGTGAAATTCCCAGAGTCTCTGAAGAGACAAAGAAAGAATAGAGAATACTGTACCATCAGGCATCTTGTACACGGTGACTAGCATCTTGTACACGGTGACTAGCATCTTGTACACGGTGACTAGCATCTTGTACACGGTGACTAGCATCTTGTACACGGTGACTAGCATCTTGTACACGGTGACTAGCATCTTGTACACGGTGACTAGCATCTTGTACACGGTGACTAGCATCTTGTACACGGTGACTAGCATCTTGTACACGGTGACTAGCATCTTGTACACGGTGACTAGCATCTTGTACACGGTGACTAATATGAGGTTGTATGTTCTGAGAGGTACTGGCAGCCTCATCATGTACAAGAAATTGCCATTGAAACCACCACTGCAACAACATGGGAAAACTTAGTGCATGTGTCCTACAGGGTATCAGCTGCAGCGTTGCGTGATAAGTGGAAAGACAATGATGATGGAGGCCATATGCAGTTTGTGACTACCTGCTCCATCTGGATCATTAAGGGGAAAGATGATGAAATAAGATGTGGTGCAAGCCTATGATAACAAAGTCGGAATCGCATACGCTAAATGTGCACTGTTCACTCACAGAACAAATGTCAAAGACATTGTACCCAAGAATATAATCAGGAAATATACAAAAAGCGTAAGAAATGATTGTTTAAACTTACACGGGCGGATAAAAAGTTGGATATGAATAACTTCGTGTTAAAAGAGTTCTGAGGCGACGAGCCACATCCGATAGGGGTCAACAGCATCGAGAGCACACCAGGAAACCAAGATATTTAAATACTTAGAAAAAAGATAAAGGATCATTCCCCCCACCCCATTTTTGCGCAAGGGGAACTGCCTGAATAGATGTCACGGATTGCCTAAATACTTAGTCCAACCGTGAAAAAAGATAAAGGATCATTACCCCCCCCCCCCCCCCCCCCCCGACCATTTGAGGATTTTTTGCGCAAGGGGAACTGCCTGAATAGATGTCACGGATTGCCTACCCTGCTTTGCAGTAGTGGTCCAACCGTGACCAAAACTCAAGAGTATATAATATTGCCTTCCAAGGTATCTACCTGCGCAAGATTACTCTTGGCAGAGATGTAGATAGAAGATTAATGATACTACTACACTTCTACCTTAAGGGAGATTTCACAAGATATTTCCAGAAGTCAAGAACAATGTTGCATTGGGCTGAACAGTTGTTAACGCATTATATCTGGTCCGCGCCTTTTGTGAAGGATTTAAGCAATGGTTTAGCCCGTTCAAGCCCCCAGTTGGTGTAATCCAACGATTGCCCTATTTTCCGTAATGGCTCTCTCTTTCTATATATACAGGGTGTCCATAAAAGAATGTACCTATTTCTTTTTTTCCACCTACTTGACCAGTGTGTGGAGAGACATGTAACAATTACTGGTTGCAACTCAACTGCGAAAGTTTCACTTGAAATACCCGCTGTGCGCATGCGCACTATTTTTTCAAAATGGCGTCAACCAAACAACAGAAGGCATTTTGTGTGGTAGAATATGCGAAAACGACGTCTGTTACCGCAGTTCAATGCAATTTTCGGCGATAGTTTGGGGTTGATTCACCTGATAAGTATCCCATTAAGCGTTGGTATACGAAATTCCTGGAGGAAGGTTGCCTGTGCAAAGGCAAAAGCACCGGTCGCCTGTCATGTTCGGAGGAGGCCGTGGATCATTGGAGCCTTTGCTGCTGTTACAGGAGACATGCTGATTCGAGTGTGGGAAAAAATGGACTATCGACTAGATATCTATCGCGTCACGAAGGGTGCACATATTGAGTCTTTGTAAGGTATGTTTAAGAACTTGCAGAGATTATCTTACTTTTGTGAAAGAAAGCATACTCGTACCACATCATGGGGCCGAGAATAAATTTTTTGAAAAGGGTACAATCTTTTATGGACACCCTGTATATAAATATATATATGTGTGTGTGTGTGTGTGTGTGTGTGTGTGCGTGCGTGCGTGCGTGCGTGCGCGTGTGTGTGTGTGTGTAATTATTAAATAGTCTTGCTCATACGTTTGCTTTCATACTTCTAATGACTGAATAAACATTTATTTGTTTAGTTTAAAATAACATACAACAAATTAAATAGTCAATTAGGTCAACAAGTTAAAATAAGGATTAAAATGGGGGTGAAAGGTAAATTAAATTTTTCCTCACTGAGGTTGGATTGGGGTGCTATCAATGTCCGTGTTTTGCTGTTGCCTGTGACAAAAAAAAACTTAACTCCATATGAGTCCTCCAGCTGTGGTTCATCAATTCTGTGATGACGGAAGCCTTCTGTAAAAGAGTATTATTATTGGGTCTCCGTCAAATATGTTAATGTTGATAGTATGTCGGTGTTGATAGCTGTACAGTAATGATGACGACGAAATGAGTTCTGATTATAGGCCACGCCCACACAGGGCTATTTATAAATATGTTATTACTGTCACTGCCTGGACTGTTCAAAGTAAGTGTGTATTGGTGCATTCATTCGTCACAGCAACACACATAGAAGCCATGTAGCGTAGAACGACTGGTAACAGTTAATGAACAGTTTTATTAACGCTACACACACAGTCACGATGACACAGACGAAAATTACAGCATAAAGTACAAAGCATCAGGTAAGTTAATTCATAAGCTCAAAACACTCCACAGAGCTCAGTTACCGCACATAGTGGCACACTTCTCATCGAAGGTACATATTAACAATGTTCCTTAATAAACGGCATCCACCGCAGTTATAGATACGGCCTCATACATAAAGACTGCTCACATCGCAGTACTATAATAATCATCATCACTATCTCTTCTTAGAGCTCAATTATAAATCGTGGTGCACTCCTCATCGAACGTGCACAATAGCAAAATCCCTTAAAGACTGCCTTCACCGCAGTTATAAATATGGCCTTATAAAGTCGATAAGTCTCCGACTCTTAAATGTCTTCTTCATAGAGCTCAATTACAGAATAATAGTGCACTCCTCATCGAACGTGCACAATAGCTAAATCCCTCAAGGACTGCCTTCATAATAGCTTCATAATAGCTCCATTAATCTTCACACTGCAGTTATATCAAATACGGCCTGTACAAAATCCTGGCCTTCATAATAGCTCCATAATAGCTCCATTAATCTTCACACTGCAGTTATATCAAATACGGCCTGTACAAAATCCTGGCCTTCATAATAGCTCCATAATCTTCACACTGCAGTTAATATCAAAGTACATATTATCTTCAAATAATGTAACACATGAAAGAATATTCAATACAGTCCGTTACAAAAGTCTCCATCGAGACACACATTGCAAAACACTCTAAACATCTTCACCGAACACTGGTCGGGAACACACACTTAGAGAAAAACCCAGGGTTGACTTTCCTCCGTCAACGCCCAGGACAGACTGCCTGGGGATACACATTTCCCGCTCAAACAGTCACGAGAATCGGCCGTTCAGACACCGCCGATCAGTCAATTCACGGACTAGCTGCGAGCTATACACAGCTCTACAATACAGAACAACTACATCTCACTACACGAGATGAACAGCGCTCACGACGCTCTTTTTTTCTGACTTACAAAAACTTCTCGAACATACGAGGAAATTTCTTAAAGAATTCAGTCATCTAATAAATAAACAAGTGCCATAAGCGACGCAACTCTAAATTCACTCTGACCAACTTAGCATACTAAGGATCACTTCCCTTTTTGACCTTAACACCTTCTTCACACTCTCTTCGACTGTAGGCGGTTAAGGTGGATGCTTTTCCCTCACAATAGCGGCGTGAATACCACAAATCGTCTGATGGCTTGTAACCACGAACTTTAGACAAATAGAAAGAAACAAATGCCTGCAAAGTACATTTGTTCGCCGCAAACTAACAGGCCCATTGTCATGCGCTCCACCCACCAATGTTAACCTCTCAGAAGAATTAAATTCCCGAGCACACAGTGTAACTCAGTGAATATGATGAAAATTCACCAATATCCTTCTGGGTGTTGACTAGGAAATTGCGTCAGGAGTGCGTGAATAATGATTTGCCTGAATTACAATTTAAAAAGGTACATAAATCTCACAAGATAATATGTTACACCATAGGCACATGTGATGTAATCATCACTCATTACTCATCACTACTCCCGTCGGAATCTGGGGTCGCTCTGCTGTCGGGTTTCCCGCACTACTAGTCAGAAACAATCACCAGCTCTTGCAGTAGTGGTTCATGCATATACTATTTTCATATGTTGAGGTTGCCAGCCTTGTATATAACCACTTAGCAAGAAATCTGTAGAATTTACATTAGTAAATAAATTGCTTGCACTTACCCCAACATTTTGGAAATACACAATTTACTTGCACAGATTTAGACTGGACACAGCTCTGTATTAGAAGCTTCGAAATAACTTAAGTCTGGAAATTAGAGTTAATTCCTCTGACGGCGGGTGGTTTGCGAAATCCTGGCCTGGGAAAACTTTTGTTTAATTCCTCTATGACTTGGTATAGGACATTAGAGTTAATTCCTCTGACGGCGGATGTTCTGCGAAATCACCTGGGCCTGGGAAAATATTTGTTAAATTCCTCTTTGACTTGTGATAAAATTCCTAGGATTCCAGTCTTGTGAATTAAAGTCCTGGCCCCTTTAAGTTTCCAGTCTTGTATTAAAAATGCGGGTTTACTTGTGAGTTTCAAAGTTGCCCAATACTCGATCTGCTACTTGCAGTTGTGGAAATTCTAAGTCCAATGTCTCCTTTTTCTTTCTGGCGTGTAGGAGTCGCTTATATGACTTGTGCGCTTCAGTCTCTCTGTGTGATCTGTGTCTGTGTTTTCATCACACTATTTTCTCAGTTCTTAGTGCAAATCACAGATTGCACTTCTGACTAGTGTGCCAATAAAATACATTGTATATTTCAGCTCAAAATGAACCAATCCAATCGAATCTCGTTCAGCACTACGTGGGTAGGGACATTTTTCAAATTCGAAAAATACCATCACGTGTTTCAAAATATTAAATTTAATATCCACGCGTGACCTCTTACAGTGATGTCATATCGTTGCGTCAGACTTTCGCCGGTATCTTGTGCACAACTCATAAACACCATATGTGAACTCATTTGATGTCCAGATGCTACCTATCGCCACTATTGTCTCTCCAGACTGATTATCGTGATAATCACATACAGGGATGGTCCCGTGAAACGATAAACGCATCTACCACCTGTGTAATCTGCCCACCTCAGACGGCTATATCAGAAAGACAATATTGGCTTCTATAGATGTTGGTCGGGCGAGACCGTCTTTTCATGATATGAATCTCGCTCGCTGACCGGTGATAATGACTGGGTATTGTTACGATAATACCCCAGTTCACTTGGCGAAACGTAAATAAGTCTGAGGAGTGGTAAACACGATAAAGACAGTCCCATAGCAGATACTTCCGTAGGGGAGTGGAGTGTTAGAGACTTTCCCCACTAGATTCAGCATAGTTAGTAAATAATGGTGCATAAAATATGCGACATAATAATGACAGGGGAGAGAAAAATAATAAAATATCACTCGCACTTGAATGTAATGCAATCCTGCCGGAGTGGACTTGAGATCGCACAACCGTATCGTCACTATAGACCCTCTTTGTCATCTCTGCACTCGCACACGCTCCAACAGCATTAATACCAGTGGTATTAATTAAATGATTGTTTGAAACATACATTGTGCAACCGCTCTTGTCTTTACGATTTTATTTGACACTAGTGTAAAAGCCCGCCATAAGACGGGAATTAAATCCAAAAGCACCAATACTTAACGGCAATGTTACTTATTCAAATATTTGTGAAAAATAATGTTAGGTGTGAATATCCGATTGTTCATCAGAAAAGTACACAGATTTTCTGTTGTTTTAATTTCTAATTTTGCTTTGTTGCGATTTCTTGATCGAGACAATGCGACGTACAGCTGTCCGTGAGAGAAAACTTGCTCGATCAAGAAAATATTATTAAACTCTAAGGGATATAGAACACGGCTGTTTGCCCGCTATTAAAATTCGCTACGCTAGTTCTGGAGCGTCCGATTGACAGAGTGGTTAGAGCGCTGGTCTCTCGCGGCAAAGGTGCTGTAGCGTGAGGTTTTTATTGGCTCTAGGATCAGTATAGTACTGACAATTACAGAAATATAATTTCTGCAGGAAAATGGTGAAGTCCCAGTGTCTGAGAGAACTACTGGTATCACAAATTAGTTACGGCTGTGAATGATCTGATCTCGAAAAATTAGTAGAGAGGAGACAGTCATAAATTGCCACCCCCGCTGTGTAACTAACTGGGATTTTTTTTTTTTCTTAACCAGCGGCACTTGGGCTTTCAGCCCTTCGGCCCAATGACATGTCATTGCGAGGCTAAGGAACCTGAGGACTTTCCTTCCAACCCGGTCATGAGCTTCGCTCCTTCCCATCCACAGAGGGTTTATCACAGGAGCCGTTCAGGCTATTCAGTCAAATTTCCGGCCGTAAACATTTCTTCAAACGCTGACGCCCGGGTTTGAACCATGAACACCTGGTCGCCAGTACAACGCCGAAGCCATTACACCAGCGCGGCTCCCAACTGGGATATTAAAACAAGGAAACAGATTTTACTTAACAATGATAAAATTGACAAGTCGTTCAAATACAATTTCCTTATTATTTATTTAGTATATACACTATCTACTCTTGTGCTGAAGGGTGGATGTTGAAAAATACAATGCAATGGATTTGTAAGTTTACATATGATTTACAAATATTTATATTTGGGGTGAACACTATTCAGATAATATATAGTACTACAACAAGTTTTCCAGAATTTATGGAAACAAATTTATATCGTTTGCTGTGCTGTTAACTAAGTCGCGTTTGCATATATGCCAGTAAAAGTTTATCAGTTATGACTGTTATTTTTGTCTCTTGCTATGCTACTCAGTTTTTCGTCCTTTGACAGTTAAATGCTTCACAATTGCTGACAGAAATGGTACTAATGTTACTTTCTAGTTGAAGAGAATTTAAGTTCTGTCCTTTCTCGAACATGTTTGATTCATACAACACCTGCTGATGATCGTTTCGTTAGCCCACCCAAGACTGAGGGGAACTAAAGATTAGCTCCACTGCGCAATCACATGCCTGTTAAATAATGTGCTCCTGCTGCAAAGTTCCAGGCAGTCTGGATTGACTAGACATACGACCTCAGGTTGAATGACACGAATAAAACCTGTAACAAGTAAAAATAGGGGCTAATTTCTGTCATCAAGCCCATCTATTTCTAGTGTGTATGAGATGAGCGTGTCTCAAGTGTCTGCATGTAGGATGCATGACAACATGGCTCAGTGTGAGTTAGCAATAGCGAGACAAGACAGGTGTCTACTTGCAAACATTCTTTCTGATAAATTAATACATGGAGACATCAAATAATATAAATTCAATATATGAATATATACAATAATATAAATTCAATACATGAATACATCCAATAATATAAATTCAATACATGAATAAATCCAATAATCTGTACACCTAGGAGTGATACAACCATTTCCTTCCCCCTATAATATACCAGGCCCTCTCTGACAAGTGCTATACTGGCTGGTAACATATATCCTAACAATATTGTTGTGTTCTGATGATAGGAGTTATATGAGACGAGGACTGTTTGGTTATATTTCAGGTTGGAGTTATAGGAGACAATAGATTGGAGTTATACGAGACAATAGATTGAGTCCTAACAAGGACTGTTTTGGTTATATTTCAGGTTGGAGTTATCTGAGACAATAGATTGAAGTTATGTGAGACAATAGATTGAGTCCTAACAAGGACTGTTTTGGTTATATTTCAGGTTGGAGTTATCTGAGACAATAGACTGAAGTTATGTGAGACAATTAATATTATATATATATACAGGTGTAGGTAGTATAAATGACTGATGTAGGCCTATTCTCCTACAAGTATAGTAAGTATATTTACCCTCCAAGATTTAAACAGGCCAGTCGACTTTAGTGAAGCAACAAGAGTTCCCGGTCACGCAGTTAAGCAATAAATCAAAGGTTGACAGCTTTCTCTTGTCCCAGTAGGTCGTGCTGGCCTCGTGTTTGAGTGTGTGTGAGTTTATGAATAAATCTCTCCCGTATATATAGGTAGATGTAAGCTTAAGGAATGCTTTTGGTTGGTTCTCGGCGTGGCAAGCTGATTGGTTACATGTAGTTTAGTACAATCCGTCGTACCATCCGTGACCTAGACGAATCCCAAAAAAGACAGGGAATATGCCTAATTTTATTCTGTTTTTCCGCCATATTGGGTGACAAGATGACCACAACCGACATCCGAAAAACAGGGCTTAAGTTTTTTTTTCCTGGCGTATACTTCGTGTAATTTATTCTGGCTCAGAGACTGGTGAACGGTGCTTGTTGATTGGCTGTGGCATATTTGTATCCCGACATAGTGTATTAACTAAGAAGTGGGGTTACACACTCGTTTCATGACATAGCCCCATCCTTTCCTAGCTGTGACCTGTCATAGCTGACGTGTAAACCCCTGCTGTAGTTAATCATTTTGCGTCTGTCCTTCCAGAGTAATAGGGTGTCGACTTAAAAAATCAGCTCCTACATTGTCTCTTCCCGGAATGTAATTCACGGTAAAGGAATAAGGCGCCAGAAGCAGACTCCACCTTAACAATCTCGAATTTAACTTTCTAGATGCAGCCAAGAAAGTTAAAGGTTGGTGATCGCTTTGGACAATGAAGTGTGTCCCATACAGGTAAGGTGAAAATTTGTCGATGGACCAAATTAGAGCCAAACATTCTTTCTCTATGGTCGAGTAATTCAACTCAGCTGCATTCAGCTTCCCACTGGCGTAGGCGACGGATAAAAGTTCCTCCGGCTAGACTTTTGATTGCTGCAAGAGAGTTGCACCAATACCTACACTGCTAGCGTCCGTCCTTAATACAAATTCCTGTGTGATATCGGGTAGCGTAAGGATGGGTTTGCTGGTGAGTTTTGCTTTTAGCTCTGTGTAAGCTTTTTCACAATCAGCATTCCATTGGATTTTGACAGGCTGTCCTTTCTTAGTTAAGTTGGTTAATGGTGCACACAGAGAGTTAAAGTGGGGTATGTATTTCTGATAGAACCCACATAATGACACGAATGATCTCACATCTTTCTTCGTTTGAGGTCTGGGTGCCTTCTTTAACTTCTCTATATTCTTTGGGTCAGGAGACATTGTAGAAATAGTGTGACCTAGGAATTCCAACTCCTTACAACCGATATAGCACTTGGTTGGACGTGCAGTCAATCCAGTTTCTCTCAGTCTGTCAAATAATATGGAGAGCGCTACTATATGCTCTTCAAATGTGTTTGTAGCAACAAGAATGTCATCCATAAAGTTAGTGATATAGGGATTTTGTAGAGGTTCCAACAATTTCCTCATCATTCTTGAAAAGATACTTGGAGCATTTTTCAATCCAAAGGGTAGTACATTAAACTCGTAGTGTCCGTCTGATGTACTAAATGCCAGCATTTTCCTAACTTCTGGTTTCACTGGTATTTGGTAGTATCCCTTGCTTAGATCTACCTTCGATAAATTCCTAGCCTTACTCAGTGTAGAGAACAGCTGGTTGGTGTCAGGTAATGGATCCACCTGAGATTCTGTGATTGCATTTAGCTTCCTGTAGTCAATACATAACCTGTGTTCACCACTCGGTTTTCTTAATAGCACCACACTTGAGCTATAGGGAGAATCTGACTTCGAGATAATTTTCTCCTTCAACAGATAATCAACTTCCTCCCTTAGTGCTTGGGCTTTCGCATAGGGTATAGGGTATGTTCTCATGCATACTGGTGTAGGGTCAATAACCTTCATGTTGTACTCTAACAGATTCGTACAACCTGGCTTATCTGTGAGCACATCAGCATGGGTTTCCAACATTTTCTGAACCATCTTCTTCTGCTCTGGAGTTAAATGTTCACTAATGTTTACTTGAACATAATCCTCTGTAGTTGTGAGTGGATATTCCATAGAGTGAAGAGGTTCACCGTGCATTTCTGTTGCAATGGCTAGGGTCATGATATGTGCAACTTCTGATGATTCCTTGTCGTAGTATTTTTTAAGAAGATTGACATGATATACCTTCTCCTTTCCTTTCTTGTCAATCTTATAATTGGTCCTGGAAAGTTTTTCCAGTATGACATAGGATCCCTGCCATCCAATCTGCAATTTATTATTGCTGCTTTGCAACAGTAATAACACCTTTTCACCCACCTCCAGTTCCCTATCCTTTGCTTTTTTGTTGTAGTACGCAGCATGCTTCCTCCTGGCCTGTCTTAAATTATCATTGGCCAGTTTCCAACCTGCTTTCAATCGAGATGTCAACTCGTTGACGTACTGGTATGAGGAAGTCACTGTTTCCTCTGCCTTTTCATCAGTCCATGTCCGCAGCAATGCTTCCAGTGGGCCTTTTATTGGTCTTCCAAACAACAATGTAGCTGGAGCCAATCCAGTTGAATTGTGGGGTACTTCCCTATATGCAAATAGTGCAGCGGGTAAGTATGTATCCCAAGTATCAGGTTTTTCACTCGCCAGCTTTCTAAGGATTGAAATTAGCGTACCATTGAACCGCTCTACTTGACCGTTCCCTTGTGCATGGTAGGGACAACAATGATAGTGCCTGGCTTGAAATATCCTGAATACTTCTTGTGTTAGCTTTCCCTTAAACTGAGAACCATTGTCAGTCAATATCTGATGCGGGAAACCTAATCGGGTGAATATTGTCAACAGGGCCTCTGCCACATGCTTTGAATCTATAGCTGACATGGCCACTGCTTCTCCCCACATAGAGCAAGTATCAACCAAGGTTAAGATGTAAGCATTTCTCTTCTTGGTCCTAGTGAGGGGTCCAACAATATCCACTGCAACACGTTCAAAATGGGTTCCCATAATAGGCATTTCTCCCAGTGTTGCTGGTGCAGTCCTATGCTTAGGAGCTACTCTTTGGCATTCTGGACAGGATCTTACATATCTTTTTATGTCCTCTGTAATTCCTGGCCAAAAGTAGTGACAGGCTATCCTTTGTCCAGTGGCCCCTATTCCCATATGTCCACTGAAGGGTATAGCATGTCCTAGCGTCATAGAAAACCTTCTCAAATCTATGGTTTTTCCCAACCAAATTATGTGTGAGAATATAATCTAAAGCGCTTATATGACAATGCAAGATGTTGTGTTAGAACAAAATAAAGGGGATTACCAGATTGGTTTTACCCAAGGCTTGTAATTATGTCACACTACTTCTTTGGGAATATGCTCATGAATGGTTATGGAATATGAACAATTGGTATAAATTGGACAAATGGAAAATTCATGGGGGGACTGCTATCACCTCAAGGGCAATGTAACAATTAGTTCTTGCTCCCTTGATCGGTCCTCTGATTTCCACTGTTTCTGTGGTTATCTGGTCAGGACTCACTAGAGAAGAGCACACAACTGAATCAAAGTCCAATCCTGTGTCATATAAACACAGTACTTGAGTGCCATTCACGGTCACTTCCTCACAGACAGGGGGATGATGGAAGTCCTTCTGACTTACTGCCAGTTCCTTCCTTCCCGGCTTCCCTGTTGTAAGACATGCAGCATGATGAGGAGGATTCTTCCTTCTGCAGTCTGCAGTATTGTGGTTACTCATTAGACAAGTTTTACACCACTTTCCTTCCTTCCGATAAGGTGTCTTATCCGATCTTAGAGGGTTTTGTCCTTTTGGTCAAATCTTTGTTTGTTCCTGGTGGTATGGTCCTTTTGTTCATATTTGGTATAGTTTTGTGATGATTTGAAGTTTTCACCCTGCTTCTTCTTATTTCCTAATAATTCTGCCTGAGCTGCTTGATATCTCTCAGCAACAGTTACAATATCTTCCAATCTCTCTGCTCCTTGTTCCATGATAAACTTCCTAATTTCTTGAGGCATGGACTCTTTCACTTGCTCCATCATTATTATTTCTTTCAGATTCTGACACTTTCCTAAACTACTCAATTTTTCCAAATAGGTTTCCAATCTAGCAGAGAATTGGTGATAGTTTTCTCCTGGAAGAAGTTTAGCTGTTCGGAATTTCTTTCTATATGATTCTGAGTTCTTTTCATATCTCACAAGCAGTGCCTGCTTCAGGATTTCATAATCTTCCTGGTCATCTCTTGAGAGCTTCAAATATACATCGTAGGCCACACCTCTCAATCCCTGAGATAGTTTAAGACTCCACTTTTCTTACACTAAGCCATAGGTAGTGGCAAGTCTTTCGTATCTATCCAGGTACGACTCAATGGCGTCTTCTTTCTCAACAAATGGGTCCAGATGAAAATTCATGGCCCCACTTGAGGTGCTCTGGCTGGAGCTACTCTCAGATTGAGGTGAGCTACCACCATTATTGCCAGTAGTTGCCTGAATTTCAAGCTCTTTTAATCTCAACTGATGGTCTCTCTCTGCTTGTAATTTCCTTTTCTCAGCTTCTAATCTTTTAGTTTCTCTCTCAGCATCCAGTCTTTTGCCTTCTCTCTCAGCTTCCAGTCTTTTGCCTTCTCTCTCAGCTTCCAGTCTTTTGTCTTCTCTCTCAGCTTCCAGTCTTTTGTCTTCTCTCTCAGCTTCCAGTTTCTTGGCTTCTCTCTCAGCTTCCAGTCTGTTGGCTTCTCTTTCAGCTTCCAGTCTTTTGGCTTCTCTTTCAGCTTCTACTTGCAATTTCCTTTCCTCTCTAACCATGTGTTTGTCCACTTCTGTTGTGACATACTGAATAACAGCATCACCTGTCATATTTAATTCCTTACCCATCTGCATGACCGCAGTCCTGAACTTCACTAAATCAGCCATGGCGTTACTTAGAGATGGTATGTAATTTTACTAAAACCAAATTATTGTAATTAAACTTAATTAGATTAATTGAACAAATAATTTCCGTGCAACTTTGTGAGCATCAACTATTTACTGAGTACTAAATGGTACTCCTCCTAAGAAAAGAGTTAAAAATCCTATTTATTATTATTTTTTTAAATCTTGTTTTTTTTTTTTTTGTTATTTATGGGTGGCACAAGATAGAATTAGTAGATAGATGAATAGACTAAGTATGGCTCAAGATATATAGAAATATCCCAGGAACGAGTCCCCAGTGTAGCGTGAGGTTTTTATTGGCTCTAGGATCAGTATAGTACTGACAATTACAGAAATATAATTTCTGCAGGAAAATGGTGAAGTCCCAGTGTCTGAGAGAACTACTGGTATCACAAATTAGTTACGGCTGTGAATGATCTGATCTCGAAAAATTAGTAGAGAGGAGACAGTCATAAATTGCCACCCCCGCTGTGTAACTAACTGTGATATTAAAACAAGGAAACAGATTTTACTTAACAATGATAAAATTGACAAGTCGTTCAAATACAATTTCCTTATTATTTATTTAGTATATACACTATCTACTCTTGTGCTGAAGGGTGGATGTTGAAAAATGGAATGCAATGGATTTGTAAGTTTACATATGATTTACAAATATTTATATTTATATAGATATATATATAGTACAACAAGTTTTCCAATTATAGGAAACAAATTTATATCAGCTGTGCTGTTAACTAAGTATATATATATATATATATATATATATATATATATATATATATATATATATATATATATATATATATATATATATATATATATATATATATATATATATATATATATATAAAGTTTATCAGCTATGCTGTTATTTTTGTCTCTTGCTATGCTACTCAGTTTTTCGTCCTTGACAGTTAAATGCTCACAATTGCTGACAGAAATGGTACTAATGTGTACTCATTTCTCGCAAGTTCTGTCCTTCTTAGTTTGATTCACACAACACCTGCTGATGATCGTTTCGTTAGCCCACCCAAGACTGAGGGGGACTAAAGATGTAGCTCCTGTGCAATCACTGTGCTCCTGCAAAGTTCCAGGCAGCTGGATTGACTAGACATACGACCTCTGGTTGGATGACACGAATAAAACCTGTAACAAGTAAAAATAGGGGCTAATTTCTGTCATCAAGCCCACCTATTTCTAGTGTGCATGAGATGAGCGTGTCTCAGGTGTCTGCATGTAGGATGAATGACAACATGGCTCAGTATGAGTTAGCAGTAGCGAGACAAGACAGGTGTCTACTTGCAAACATTCTTTCTGATAAATTAATACATGGAGACATCCAATAATATAAATTCATTACATGAATACATCCAATAATATAAATTCAATACATGGATACATCCAATAATATAAATTCAATACATGAATAAATCCAATAATCTGTACACCTAGGTGTGATACAACCATTTCCTACCAGGCCCTCTCTGACAAGTGCTATACTGGCTGGTAACATATATCCTAACAATATTGTTATGTTCTGTTGATAGGAGTTATATGAGACGAGGACTGTTTGGTTATATTTAAGGTTGGAGTCATAGGAGACAATAGATTGAAGTTATGTGAGACAATAGATTGAGTCCTAACAAGGACTGTTTTGGTTATATTTCAGGTTGGAGTTATCTGAGACAATAGATTGAAGTTTTGTGAGACAATAGATTGAGTCCTAACAAGGACTGTTTTGGTTATATTTCAGGTTGGAGTTATTTGAGACAATAGACTGAAGTTATGTGAGACAATTTATATTAAATATATATATACAGGTGTAGGTAGTATAAATGACTGATGTAGGCCTATTCTCCTACAAGTATAGTAAGTATATTTACCCTCCAAGATTTAAACAGCCCAGTCGACTTTAGTGAAGCAACAAGAGTTCCCGGTCACGCAGTTAAGCAATAAATCAAAGGTTGACAGCTTTCTTTTGTCCCAGTAGGTCGTGCTGGCCTCGTGTTTGAGTGTGTGTGAGTTTATGAATAAATCTCTCCCGTATATATAGGTAGATGTAAGCTTAAGGAATGCTTTTGGTTGGTTCTCGGCGTGGCAAGCTGATTGGTTACATGCAGTTTAGTACAATCCGTCGTACCATCCGTGACCTAGACAAGTCCCGAAAAAACAGGGCTTATGCCTAATTTTATTCTGTTTTTCCGCCATATTGGGTGACAAGATGGCCGCAACCGACATCCGAAAAACAGGGCTTAAGTTTTTTTTCCTGGCGTATACTTCGTGTAATTTATTCTGGCTCAGAGACTGGTGAACGGTGCTTGTTGATTGGCTGGGGCATATTTGTATCCCGACATAGTGTATTAACTAAGAAGTGGGGTTACACACTCGTTTCACGACAGGTGCCAGGTTCGAATCACAGTGTCATTACAGTTCAGTGTACCCAGATGTAAATGGGAACATGACTTTGCTCTTGAGTTAGGGAAGGAAAAGGCAGCAAGGAAGGGAACGGGTCACTACACTTCTCGATGCTGGACCTAGTATAGTGAAGTCTCTTAATTCCCCATACTTTTCATTAGGAAAATACCAGTTGATTTTATTTTAACAAAAGCGTGAAACTTAGATCATTATACGCGCATTCCTGTTAATTATAGTAGTAAAATAATTTTGTACAAAGTCTGAACATGCACGCCGTTTACATTGCGCATGCTCACCAACCTGTGCGCACTTTTCTTTGTCGAGCGTTACTATTTTCGGGAGAGTATTAAAAAAACCAAAATATTTCTTTTGACATCCGAGGTTTAAAAAAAAAAGTCTGAACACGCATGCTGTTAACATGACGCATGCACACCGTATTTTGCGCACTTTTCTTTGTTGCGTGTTACTATTTTAGGGAGCGTTACGTACAGACAGAACAAGCTGGGATATTATATATAGGATTATCTAAGCAGACCAGTGCGCAAAAGAAGCTTATTACTCATGTTAGAAGGAGGCAATTCACTTTCTTTGCGTATGTAATGAAAAAGGTAAAGCTTGAATATATTGTGACAACAAGGTAAGCTGGAATGTATCGTAACAACAAGGTAACCTGGAATATATCGTGAAAACAAGGTAAGCTGGAATATAACATAACAACAAGGTAACCTGGAATATATCGTGACAAAAAGGTAAGCTGGAATATATCATAACAACAAGGTAACCTGGAATATATCGTGATAACAAGGTAAGATGGAATATATCATAACAACAAGGTAACATGGAATATATCGTGACAACAAGGTAATCTGGAATATATCATAACAAGGTAACCTGGAATATATCGTGATAACAAGGTAAGCTGGAATATATCGTAACAACAAGGTAACCTGGAATATATCGTAACAACAAGGTAAAGCTGGAATATATCGTGACAACAAGGTAAGTTGGAATATATCATAACAACAAGTTCACCTGAAATATATCGTGACAACAAGGTAAGCTGGAATATATCGTGACAACAGGTACGCTGGAATATATCGTGACAACAAAGTAAACTGAAATATATCATTACAACCATGTAAGCTGGAATATATCATAACAACAAGGTAACCTGGAATATATCGTAACAACAAGGTAAAACTGGAATATGTCGTGAAAACAAGGTAAGCTGGAATATATCTTAGTTTGTGGTCTTGGTGCTTTTCTCATTTTCTCTACATTCTTTGGGTCCGGAGACATTTGCCCTGTAGAGATAGTGTGACCTAAAAATTCCAATGTCTCACATCCAATATGACACTTAGTTGGACGTGTTGTCAATCCCGTTTCTCTCAGTCTATCCAACAACATGGAGAGTGCTACTACGTGTTCCTCGAATGTAGTGGTAGCAATCAGAATATCATCCATGAAGTTGGTGATATGAGGATTTTGTAATGGTTCCAACAATTTCCTCATCATTCTGGTGAATATACTTGGAGCATTCTTTAAACCAAATGGGAGTACATTGAACTCGTAATGTCCATCCGGTGTACTAAAGGCTAACAGTTTCCTAACTTCTGGTTTCACTGGTATTTGGTAGTATCCCTTGCTTAGATCTACTTTTGAAAAATACCGAGCCTTACTCAATGTAGCAAACAACTGATTGGTGTCAGGTAATGGGTCTACCTGAGATTCAGTGATAGCATTTAGTTTCCTATAATCAATGCATAACCTGTGTTCACCATTAGGCTTCCTTAATAGCACCACACTTGAGCTGTAGCGAGATTCAGACTTTGAAATAATTTTCTCTTTTAAGAGATAGTCAATCTCATCCTTGAGTGCTTGTGCTTGCTATTGTTCAGTCCATGTCCGCAACAATGCTTCCAGTGGACCGTGTATGGGGACGGCCAAACAACAACGTTGCCGGACCCACACCTATTTCTATTGTAAGGGACAGTATACCGAAGTGGGGCCTGTCTCCATCAATTGTCTGGTACAGCCCTGGTTCCTACCTCCTTTGGTTCTGGTTGGTTTCTGCAGCTTTTTTAATACTGGTTGCTGACTAACCAAATTTTCCAAATGATCCAGGCCATGGTGTTCCGACAAATATTTAGTCGGGGTGGGATGTCTTTCGTCCCCTCTCTGTACAATATGGAGAGTTGCCATGGTTACTGGTGTAACAGTAGACTTGTTGTGATTTTGTTTTCTCCTTATCACCGTATCTACCTGTGGTTTTCTCTTGTGAGTTTTCTCAATGGGCCTACGTCCGCAACAATGCTTCCTTAGGTCCTGTAACTGGTCTACACTTCTGAATGAGGTTACCTGGTTACATTCTGAACAGGATTTCATATTCCAACTTATGCCTTTAATTATTCCTGACCAGTAATATCTCAATGCTATCTTTTGACACGTGTCCCCTTTTCCTCTGTGACCCCTGCCTGATGTAGCATGCTCTTGCTCCATAATTTCCTCCCTGTAGAATTTTGGCACTACCAGCTGTCCATGCCTTTTAGGTCCTTTTCCCGCTTGTCTGTAGAGAAGGCCATTTTCCATGTAGAAGTCTCCTTTCTCTGGAGGGTTATGGGCCTTTGGCAATTTGCCAAAACAAGGCTTCAATGTGCTGTCTGCTGTTTGAGCCTTTTTCATCTTTATAGGATGAATGTTTATAGGATTTCCCTCCTCCTTTTTTGGTGCTCGACCTGGTATGGTTTGCTGCCATGACAACAGGTTTTATTGGGTCATCCAAAAAGACATATTTACATCCTATTACCAGCGGTTATATAGGATCATCACTCACTGCTGCTCTTATCACTCCTTCCACATAGCGAGTTCTCACGTTGATCCTTGCTATGGGAAGTGTCATGGTGACAGTTCCCTGCATTGCCCCTTGTATGTCCACGGTTTCTGTGGTACGTTGATCAGGGTGCACTAGGGTTGCACTTACGACTGAGTCGAATTCCAATCCGGAATCATATAAGCACTGAATTTTAGTGCCATTACATGTCACTTCCTCACAGACAGGGGGATGATGGAGGTCATTCTGACTAACTGCCAGTTCCTTCCTTCCCTTGTTCCCTGTTGTAAGACAGGCAGCGTGATAAAGAGGGTTTTTCCGTCTGCATTCTGCAGTATTGTGGTTACTCATTTGGCAAGATTTACACCACTGTCCTTCCTTTCTTGAAGGTCTATTATCTGATCCTAGAGGGTTTTTATCTTTATAATCAGTTCTATGTTTGTTTTTGTTGGAATTGTCCCTATGTTCATAGTTGGTAAAGTTTTGTGAAGGTTTGAAGTTCTCACCCTGCTTCTTCTTATTTCCTGATACAGTTGACATTCAAAAATCCGGACATCGATAATCCGGCTCCTTCAGATTTCCGGCATGGATTTCGGAGCGCATTTTTAAATTTACCGCGTTGGCGCGCCACTGTTTTCTGGAGCCCTTTAAATGGAAATGCTAAAAAAAACTTGATAGCAGCGTGTCTGTGCGAACCATTTGTTTTATTTAGTTAATGAACATTAAAATTTCATTTGTTTTTCATTTAGTTTTTAATTTTCTTTCTTTAAAGGACTGTACACGTAGTCATTTTCTGTTAAATATATACAGCATATATAACCATAAAAAATCCGGCATTTTAAAAAATCCGGCACTCCTCAGGTCCGGAGGTTGCCGGATTTTTGAATGTCAACTGTACTTCTGACTGAGCTGCTTGATATCTCTCAGCCATGGTTAAGATATCTTCCAATCTCTCAGCTCCTTGCTCCATAAGAAATTTTCTCATTTCCTTAGGTATGGATTCTCTCAGTTGTTCCATCATGACCATTTCTTTTATATCTTGACATTTTCCTAAGCTAATCTATTTTGTCAGATAAGTTTCCAATCTGGCAGAAAACTGGTGATAGTTTTCTCCTGGAAGTAGCTTAGCAGTTCGGAATCTCTTTCTATAAGATTCAGAATTCTTTTCGTACCTGACCAGTAAAGCTTGTTTTAAGATTTCATAATCTTCCTGGTCTTCTTTTGAGAGTTTTAAATAAACATCGTATGAAACTCCCCTCAACCCCTGAGATAGCTTAAGGCTCCATTTTTCCTTTTCCAATCCATAGGTAGTGGCCAGTCTCTCATATCTATCCAGGTACGACTCAATGGCGTCCTCCTTTTCAATAAATGGATCCAGGTGGAAACTCATGGCTCCATTTGCCGTGCTGTGGTTGGAGCTATTCTCAGAGCGAGGTGAGCTAGCCTTATGATTGCTAGCTGCTCCTTGGAGTTCAAGTTCCTTTAAACTTAACTCATGAGCTCTTTGTAACCTTCTTTCTTCAGCTTCCAACATTAGTCTCTTATCTTCTCTTTCCAGTCTTTTGGCTTCTCTCTCTGCTTCTAAGCTTCTGGCTTCTCTCTCTGCTTCTAATCTTTTGGCTTCTCTCTCTGCTTCTAAGCTTTTGGCCTCTCTCTCTGCTTGTAGTTTTCGTTCCTCTCTGTCCATATGTTTGTCCACTTCCTTTGTAACATACTGGATAAGAGCATCACCTGTCAATCCTACGTCCTTTCCTTCCTGCATGATTGCAGATCGAAACTTCACCAAATCAGCCATGATGCTTACTTACCAGAGGGTATACAATTTTATCTTCACTAACCAACAAACTTAATTAAAATCAATTAATTACTTTGAACAAGACAAATCCTTAAAACCTTGTGAGCGTTTCCTATTTACTTCGTACTCAGTTGTACTACTATTACGAAAAAATTTCTAAGTTTTAGAATTGTTTCAAAAAAAATTAATTTTTACAAACTATTTGTGGCTCAAGATAGATGAATACATAGATAGTGGCTCAGGATACAAAAAAATATCCCGCGAAAGAGCCCCCAATGTAGCGAAAGGTTTTCCTAGTATGATAATAGTGGTAGAGCAGAAGTAGAATCTCTCTCCAGAAAGTATGAAGTTCCAGTGCCCGAGAAGTACACTGGTATCACAAGTGAGTTACAGCTGTGAATACTCTGAGCTGGACAATAGATTTAGGCTTCAGAAGTATAAGTTGCTACTTTCGCTATAGTAACCCTATGTGATAATATAATTAAATTAGAAAAAGTAACTCAAAATTTAACAGTTAAAAATTTACCAAGTCAAATGAGTACAATTTCATAATTTATTATGTACATCTATATATTCTTGTAATGAGAAATGGGTGTTGGAAGATGGTAAAATGAATGATTATATAAAGTTACAAATTAAACTAAATAATAGAAAAGTCTTGGATTTATCTTCCGCTGAAATTACACAAAAGTTTGTCACAGCATCTCTTTGATATCTCTTGCTATCTAGTTCTCATCATAGACAGTCTTTTTAGAAACTGCTTACAGGATTTGTTGGATGGATACACATAAAACTCATCTGATCTAGTTCGAGGTTCCTTGAGACACACTTGAATCCGGAAGACTTTCTTCAGCCCGCCCTATAACTACGGGGGACTAAGGTGTTGAAGATTGATTGACCTCTAGGCTTCAGTTAGCAGGATCAACGGTCTTCAAGTCTTTTGGGTAAATTCGGTCAGGAATGATCATAATCTTGATCAGCAATGATCATAAAAACTGATCATAAAAACCCTCTTAGGATTTATAATCTCACGGTGAGACTGTTTTGGCTGAATTTAATCTGCCCTGCATGCAGCGTGAAAATAGAACTTTTCTTGCAGATGCTGTCTTCCAGTTTCTCACTTTGGCTTCTGGATTTGGTGTGTGTGATTTTCAACGCGCCCCTCTGTCCTTATATTTCAGTCTCTCGTCCGTACGAGAAAGCAACTCCTAAATTCCCAAAAGATTTTCGTTTCATCTCCTGGTTTGAGGCGATTTGAGGCAATCTGTGCTTTTCCTGTACTTGTTTTCTCTTCTGTTCACTTACACACTTATATCCTTCCTTCCTTCCTAGGTATCCTTTCATTTTCCCCATATGAGGCTTTCATTCTATCCAATTTATATTTAAATCCGTTTAGGCTTGTTAGTGTAATAAATTTTTAAAGATTATTAGCTAATTTTTAGCAGATGTGATGAAGGTGAAAAATATTAATTATCTTGAAAACTATTTATATTTGAATAATATCCTTTTGGATATAATTCATAGTCCATCTCCTTTAGTGAACTATTTTTATTTAAATGTATTCCACCCAGGCGTTTTCTTGTAGTTTTAAATTTAATTTCCTGTAAATGCAAACTTTGAAAGTCCGCCATACATTCCTATATTAGCTATTTCCTTATTCTTCAGTACCGTCTGGCTTAAACATATTTCACATTTTTTCCGCCTACTCCAAACTTCAAAGCAAGACCGCCGCGTTGTCCTTGCGCTGTGTGTGTGTGTGCGCTGTGGCGCTAACCATATTTTCAAAAACAAAGCAAGAGGTACCAATCTCGCTACAGAGCCCTCTTCTTTAAAATAGTTCATGCACAGTTAACTTTTTGGTAACTCATACTGCAGTTTCTCCTTACTTTTCTGTTTCTCTATATCTGCCTTGATAGGACGACGACTTAAAAAATCGGGTCCAAGATTGTCCCGTTCTGGAATGTATCTCACATTGAACGAATATGGAGATAACAGTAAACTCCACCTTAAAAGTCGTGAATTTAATTTTTTAGACACTGCTAAAAACATCAAAGGCTGGTGATCACTTTCCACAATGAAGTGTTTCCCGTAAAGAAAAGGGGCAAATTTATTGATCGACTAGACCAAAGCGAGGCATTCACGTTCAACGGTAGAATAATTTCTTTCAGCTGTATTTAACTTTCTACTGGCAAAAGCTACTGGTAATAGCATGTGTGGCGGTGTGTCTGCCCGCTGTAGTAATGTTGCTCCGATGCCAACATTGCTAGCATCCGTTCTTAGTACGAATTCTTGTGTGAGATCGGGAAGGGCAAGGATAGGAATATTTGTCAGCTTATTTTTCAACTCTGTATAAGCCTGTTCACACTCCGCAGTCCATTGTATTTTATCTGGCTGACCTTTTTTGGTTAAGTCGGTTAATGGCGCGCACAATGAGTTAAAATGGGGTATACATTTCTGATAAAACCTGCACAGTGACACAAAGGATCTTACATCCTTCTTAGTTTGTGGTCTTGGTGCTTTTCTCATTTTCTCTACATTCTTTGGGTTCGGAGACATTTGCCCTGTAGAGATAGTGTGACCTAAAAATTCCAATGTCTCACATCCAATATGACACTTAGTTGGACGTGCTGTCAATCCCGTTTCTCTCAGTCTATACAACAACATGGAGAGTGCTACTACGTGTTCCTCGAATGTAGTGGTAGCAATCAGAATATCATCCATGAAGTTGGTGATATGAGGATTTTGTAATGGTTCCAACAATTTCCTCATCATTCTGGTGAAGATACTTGGAGCATTCTTTAAACCAAATGGGAGTACATTGAACTCGTAATGTCCATCCGGTGTACTAAAGGCTAACAGTTTCCTAACTTCTGGTTTCACTGGTATTTGGTAGTATCCCTTGCTTAGATCTACTTTTGAAAAATACCGAGCCTTACTCAATGTAGCAAACAACTGATTGGTATCAGGTAATGGGACTACCTGAGATTCAGTGATAGCATTTAGTTTCCTATAATCAATGCATAACCTGTGTTCACCATTAGGCTTCCTTAATAGCACCACACTTGAGCTGTAGGGAGCTTCAGACTTTGAAATAATTTTCTCTTTTAAGAGATAGTCAATCTCATCCTTGAGTGCTTGTGCTTGCTATTGTTCAGTCCATGTCCGCAACAATGCTTCCAGTGGACCGTGTATGGGGACGGCCAAACAACAACGTTGCCGGACCCACATTTATTTCTATTGTAAGGGGCAGTATACCGAAGTGGGGCCTGTCTCCATCAATTGTCTGGTACAGCCCTGGTTCCTACCTACTATGGTTCTGGTTGGTTTCTGCAGCTTTTTTTAATACTGGTTGCTGACTAACCAAATTTTCCAAATGATCCAGGCCATGGTGTTCCGACAAATATTTAGTCGGGGTGGGATGTCTTTCGTCCCCTCTCTGTACAATACGGTGAGTTGCCATGGTTACTGGTGTAACAGTAGACTTGTTGTGATTTTGTTTTCTCCTTATCACCGCATCTACCTGTGGTTTTCTCTTGTGAGTTTTCTTAATGGGCCTACGTCCGCAACAATGCTTCCTTAGGTCCTGTAACTGGTCTACACTTCTGAATGAGGTTACCTGGTTACATTCTGAACAGGATTTCATATACCAACTTATGTCTTCAATTATTCCTGGCCAGTAATATCGCAATGCTATCTTTTGACAAGTGTCCTCTTTTCCTCTGTGACCCCTGCCTGATGTAGCATGCTCTTGCTCCATAATTTTCTCCCTGTAGAATTTGGGCACTACCAGCTGTCCATGCCTTTAGGTCCTTTTCCAGCTTGTCTGTAGAGTAGGCCATTTTCATGTAGAAGTCTCCTTTCTCTGGAGGGTTATGGGCCTTTGGCAATTTGCCAAAACAAGGCTTCAATGTGCTGTCTGCTGTTTGAGCCTTTTTCATCTTTACAGGATGAATGTTTATTGGATTTCCCTCCTCCTTTTTGGTGCTCAACCTGGTATGGTTTGCTGCCATGACAACAGGTTTTATTGGGTCACCCAAAAAGACATATTTACATCCTATTACCAGCGGGTATATAGGATCATCACTCACTGCTGCTCTTATCACTCCTTCCACATAGCGAGTTCTCACGTTGATCCTTGCTATGGGAAGTGTCATGGTGACGGTTCCCTGCATTGCCCCTTGTATGTCCACGGTTTCTGTGGTAAGTTGATCAGGGTGCACTAGGGTTGCACTCACGACTGAGTCGAATTCCAATCCGGAATCATATAAGCACTGAATTTTAGTGCCATTACATGTCACTTCCTCACAGACAGGGGGATGATGGAGGTAATTCTGACTAACTGCCAGTTCCTTCCTTCCCTTGTTCCCTGTTGTAAGACAGGCAGCGTGATAAGGAGGGTTTTTCCGTCTGCATTCTGCAGTATTGTGGTTACTCATTTGGCAAGATTTACACCACTGTCCTTCCTTTCTTGAAGGTCTATTATCTGATCCTAGAGGGTTTTTGTCTTTATAATCAGTTCTATGTTTGTTCTTGTTGGAATTGTCCCTATGTTCATAGTTGGTAAAGTTTTGTGAAGGTTTGAAGTTCTCACCCTGCTTCTTCTTATTTCCTGATACTTTTGACTGAGCTGCTTGATATCTCTCAGCCATGGTTAAAATATCTTCCAATCTCTCAGCTCCTTGCTCCAAAAGAAATTTTCTCATTTCCTGAGGCACGGATTCTCTCAGTTGTTCCATCATGACCATTTCTTTTATATCTTGACATTTTCTTAAGCTAATCCATTTTGTCAGATAAGTTTCCAATCTGGCAGAAAACTGGTGATAGTTTTCTCCTGGAAGTAGCTTAGCAGTTTGGAATCTCTTTCTATAAGATTCAGAATTCTTTTCGTACCTGACCAGTAAAGCTTGTTTTAAGATTTCATAATCTTCCTGGTCTTCTTTTGAGAGTTTTAAATAAACATCGTATGAAACTCCCCTCAACCCCTGAGATAGCTTAAGGCTCCATTTTTCCTTTTCCAATCCATAGGTAGTGGCCAGTCTCTCATATCTATCCAGGTATGACTCAATGGCGTCCTCCTTTTAAATAAATGGATCCAGGTGGAAACTCATGGCTCCATTTGCCGTGCTGTGGTTGGAGCTACTCTCAGAGTGAGGTGAGCTAGCCTTATGATTGCTAGCTGCTCCCTGGAGTTCAAGTTCCTTTAAACTTAACTCATGAGCTCTTTGTAACCTTCTTTCTTCAGCTTCCAACATTAGTCTCTTATCTTCTCTTTCCAGTCTTTTGGCTTCTCTCTCTGCTTCTAAGCTTCTGGCTTCTCTCTCTGCTTCTAATCTTTTGGCTTCTCTCTCTGCTTCTAAGCTTTTGGCTTCTCTCTCTGCTTGTAGTTTTCTTTCCTCTCTGTCCATATGTTTGTCCACTTCCTTTGTGACATACTGGATAAGAGCATCACCTGTCAATCCTACGTCCTTTCCTTCCTGCATGATTGCAGATCGAAACTTCACCAAATCAGCCATGATGCTTACTTACCAGAGGGTATACAATTTTATCTTCACTAACCAACAAACTTAATTAAAATCAATTAATTACTTTGAACAAGACAAATCCTTAAAACCTTGTGAGCGTTTCCTATTTACTTCGTACTCAATGGTACTACTATTACGAAAATATTTCTAAGTTTTAGAATTGTTTCAAAAAAAATTAATTTTTACAAACTATTTGTGGCTCACGATAGATGAATACATAGATAGTGGCTCAGGATACAAAAAAATATCCCGCGACAGAGCCCCTAATGTAGCGAAAGGTTTTCCTAGTATGATAATAGTGGTAGAGCAGAAGTAGAATCTCTCTCCAGAAAGTATGAAGTTCCAGTGCCCGAGAAGTACACTGGTATCACAAGTGAGTTACAGCTGTGAATACTCTGAGCTGGACAATAGATTTAGGCTTCAGAAGTATAAGTTGCTCCTTTCGCTATAGTAACCCTATGTGATAATATAATTAAATTAGAAAAAGTAACTCAAAATTTAACAGTTAAAAATTAACCAAGTCAAATGAGTACAATTTCATAATTTATTATGTACGTCTATATATTCTTGTAATGAGAAATGGGTGTTGGAAGATGGTAAAATGAATGATTATTTATAGTTACAAATTAAACTAAATAATAGAAAAGTCTTGGATTTATCTTCCGCTGAAATTACACAAAAGTTTGTCACAGTATCTCTTTGATATCTCTTGCTATCTAGTTCTCATCATAGACAGTCGTTTTAGAAACTGCTCACAGGATTTGTTGGATGGATACACATAAAACTCATCTGATCTAGTTCGAGGTTCCTGAGACACACTTGAATCCGGAAGACTTTCCTTCAGCCCGCCCTATAACTACGGGGGACTAAGGTGTTGAAGATTGATTGACCTCTAGGCTTCAGTTAGCAGGATCAACGGTCTTCAAGTCTTTTGGGTAAATTCGGTCAGGAATGATCATAATCTTGATCAGCAATGATCATAAAAACTGATCATAAAAACCCTCTTAGGATTTATAATCTCACGGTGAGACTGTTTTGGCTGAATTTAATCTGCCCTGCATGCAGCGTGAAAATAGAACTTTTCTTGCAGATGCTGTCTTCCAGTTTCTCACTTTGGCTTCTGGATTTGGTGTGTGTGATTTTCAACGCGCCCCTCTGTCCTTATATTTCAGTCTCTCGCCCGTACGAGAAAGCACCTCCTAAATTCCCAAAAGATTTTCGTTTCATCTCCTGGTTTGAGGCGATTTGAGGCAATCTGTGCTTTTCCTGTACTTGTTTTCTCTTCTGTTCACTTACACACTTATATCCTTCCTTCCTTCCTAGGTATCCTTTCATTTTCTCCATATGAGGCTTTCATTCTATCCAATTTATATTTAAATCCGTTTAGGCTTGTTAGTGTAATAAATTTTTAAAGATTATTAGCTAATTTTTAGCAGATGTGATGAAGGTGAAAAATATTAATTATCTTGAAAACTATTTATATTTGAATAATATCCTTTTGGATATAATTCATAGTCCATCTCCTTTAGTGACCTATTTTTATTTAAATGTATTCCACCCAGGCGTTTTCTTGTAGTTTTAAATTTAATTTCATGTAAATGCAAACTTTGAAAGTCCGCCATACATTCCTATATTAGCTATTTCCTTATTCTTCAGTACCGTCTGGCTTAAACATATTTCACATTTTTTCCGCCTACTCCAAACTTCATAGCAAGACCGCCGCGTTGTCCTTGCGCTGTGTGTGTGTGTGTGCGCTGTGGCGCTAACCATTTTTTCAAAAACAAAGCAAGAGGTACCAATCTCGCTACACTTACACACACTCTAAATAAGAATTTTCACATTTTTGGACTTTCAGAAAGTCGCCTAAATGACAGAATAACAGACGATGACATTGCGTTAAATCGTTTTAAAACCCTTCGGAGAGACACGAGCAAAAAACAAGAGACAAGTATAATAGTTTATATTTCCACTTCCCTTAATTTTCGCCGCAGAAACGACTTAGAGACAGCAGCGATAGAATGTGTATTGTTGGAAATAAAGCTACCAAACCAGGGCCCTTTTCTGGTGGGGTATCTTTATCGAAATCCTTGTGCAGGACCTATCTGGTACGAAGATTTCACCATCATGATGGACAATGTATTTGCCACAGTCAAGGAGGTTGTTCTTCTTGGTGATTTCAATATCAATATATACAATTCAAATCTAACATGGAAAAATATAATACTTTCGTACAACTTAAAACAAATAGTTAACCAGCCTACAAGAGTAACTCAAGCATCATTCATACTAATCGACCACATCTACGTAACTTGCCCAGAAAACATCATAGAATGCTCTGTCCCCACTATTGCAATGAGTGACCACTATCCAGTATGCTGTACATGGTCAAAGAATAAATGTAAAGTTCCCAAAAATAAACATGTAAGTATTAAACTTAGAAGTTTGAAACATTTCAGTAGGGAATTATTTTTTAACGACTTGCTAACTGCACCTCTCGCCAGTGTTTATCATCTTCCAGATCCGGATGACGCTATTGCATACTGGACAAATATTTTGTATAGTGTTTTTGACACGCACGTACCAGCTAAGGAAATTCGCGTCAAACGACAATTAAAATCTCCGTGGATCACGCAGGAAGTGTTGGAGGCTATGAGGCAGAGAGATCAAGCGCACAAAAATAAGGACCTCAACACTTACAGGGTATACAGGAACAAAGTTCAATATTTAATTCGGAAAGAAAAGAAAAATCATTTTAGAAATATGGTTCAGAACAAATCAAATAGTAAGGAAATATGGAAGGCAATTAACATCTTAGCGAAAAAAACGTAATGCACCAGACTCATTCTCTTCCAACGCTTCATTTACTTGCACAGACTTCAGCAATCACTTTCAAGCAGAAATTAACAGTCTTAAATCCACAATACCCCATTCCGCTAGTGACTTAGACAAACTTTCAGCATTCTGTGAGAAGAAATGTACAAACTCAGTTCCACCCGACATTCCTTTTATAACAGTTAATGAAGTGTATAACTATCTTCTTGGCCTTAAAGATACGAGTAATAGCTCATCAGGGCTTGACGGAATTAGCAATCGAATACTGCGTTATGCCGCACCAGCTATCAGTGATTCACTAACTTATATATATAATCGATGTATCGCTAAAAGTTATTTTCCTTCGGCCTTTAAGATTGCCAAAGTATATCCTCTCTTCAAACCTGGCTTTTCAGATAACAGTAACCTTGGTAACTATATACCAATTTTTCTTTTATCATCGTTTTCTAAACCACTACAAAAACACATACATAAAGCAACACTACAGTACCTAGTTAGCAATGACTTGCTAATTGACAGTCAATCGGGGTTTAGACAAAAGCATTCATGCCACACAGCTCTAACTAAGATGATAGACAACTTGCACCTAAACATCAATAACGATAACTGTCAGGAACTACTTATCGTGGAGAACACTCCACTGGTTACACCACTGCAGTGTGGATTTATAATAACAAATAAAGGCTCGTTCTTCCAAGGGTACAACCACACAACAATGGCTGACATAAGAAATAACACCTTCAACAGGTACTTCCCTTTAATTATTTACACAATAAATTCACACGGCCAATCAACGCATCACATACAATAATGAAAAACCACTGTAAACTTGCCTAAGCAGCTTATCTATCAGCATCATACACGAAGGTACGATTTACAACGAGAACACTGCAATGAATATCGCTCACCTGAGCGGGAAAACTGTGACAATGACACACTCACATCATTGACATCTTATTAACTACGGCCTGTAGAAATTACAACCTAGACCCTTCACTGCTCTAGAATTACAACGTAAATATCCACCAGGACCGAAATATGACAAGCACTCAGTTAATAGTCCATAATCTGAACCACACAGCAAACTCGCTGGCAAAAGAGAAATATGCGTCCTTCCTGGACGAAGGCTAGTTTCTGACTCCCTAACTTTGCGCCTTTTCCCCCCGACTTCAAGTAGTCACATGACCCACCGGTTTGGCTAACCTCGGCCTTTCCGAGTGACCTATCGCCGACCACAATACCCAAGATGCACTGCGAAATAGCGCTGTGACAAGAACATATGTGGTGCAATCTTTGTAGAGTTTACGAAAGCATTTGATATGTTAGATCACGCTGTTTTAATAAGAAAATAAATTAGAAACAATGAAAGTTAACTTTAAACTAGTGACATTACTTAAATCATTCCTGTCCGACAGACAGCAAGTAGTGTGGTACAATAACTCCTTGTCAAGCCCAACTATTATTGACACCGGTGTTCCTCAGGGTTCTATTCTCGGCCCTCTACTTTTTTCCATTTACATAAATGACCTCCCACTACACATCAAGCACTCATCCTGCGACCTATTTGCCGATGACTGTACCATTTATACTAGTGATAAAAGTTGCAACACGCTAAAATATTATTACAAAGCGACACAGACAATCATATTAAGTGGAGCAATGAAAACTGCATGCAAATAAATATCATTAAAACAAAATGCATGATAATATCAACTAGACAAAAATTAAAAAACTCACTGAAAACAACACTTCAGCTCTACATTGGAACCTCCTTAATTGAAAATGTAAATGAAAATAAAACACTAGGACACATAATTGACCAACATTTAAGTTGGAATTCGCATGTACAAGCACTGACCAAACAAACGGCACAAAAAGTTTACCAGTTAGCTAAAAAATTGTGTGTGTGTAAAACTTTTGCCTCGTTTTGGCGAGGCGCGTCCCGTTCAACCTAGTCGGTTATATTAAGGCGCATGTCCAAATATAAAAGACCCTTAGGTCTGGGGTATAATCAAACATTTCCTAGATGAGGAGACTCGAAAAATGTTCTATACATCCCAAATACAAACACATCTAGACTATTGTTCCACAATTTGGGATGGCTGCACCATGTCCAACACTAAAAGACTCTATTCATTACAAAAACGTGCAGTGCGCCTAATTTCAGACAAAAACCTCACACAGTGTGTAGACCCATGTACATATCTTAACATATTACCACTAAGAAAGCGCTTTCTCTTCAACAAAGCCAAATTTATTCACAAAATCTTATCACAGAATGCTCCAACGTATCTGTTGCTTATTTTCAAATACTGCGGAAGACGCAGTCAACGCTTAAATAAATTACACATGCCAAAGCCTAGGCTCGAATTATTCAAGAAAAGTTTCGCTTTTTCTGCTGCTCATCTGTGGAATAATCTTCCATACGACTTAAAAAAACACGCCTAGTCCATATTCATTCAATCACAGACTTTTCAAATACATCATGTGTGCAGATTAAATGCCACCCCAATTTAGTTATGTTCTTAAATAATTACATAACATCATATGTAGATTTTAAAGAAAATTTTGTCATGTTTAGTATTAATTATGATAAGGTACTGTAAATCTGTGTAACTGTTATTGTCCTGTTACAATGTTGGGATTTTATTTTATTGTATTTTATTGTTATTTTATTATTTAAGTAATATTTAAGACACATGTGAGAATAAATGGATTCAGTATGGAAGACGAGAGAAAGAAAGGGCAGAATGTTAGACGGGCCTGCGTGCCCAATTCTAAACCCTTTGAAAATAAAGTTCGTTCGTTCTCTCTCTCTCTCTCTCTCTCTCTCTCTCTCTCTCTCTCTCTCTCTCTCTCTCTCTCTCTCTCTCTCTCTCTCTCTCTCTCTCTCTCTCTCTCTCTCTCTCTCTCTCTCTCTCTCTCTCTCTCTCTCTCTCTCTCTCGCTCGACCTTCTGTTATTATGTGTCAGCAGGTCGGCCCACGACCTTGGAGATTCCGTGAAGAGACAACCTATTGCACCCTTGTTTCTTTTCTTCGCTTTCAGAACCAAAGACAAGACACGGCTGCCTCCTTCAGAAAGGACCAGAAGCACGTATTGTAGTTGAAACAATAGCGCGACACTATTTGCACATACGCGAAGTCAGAGCGTCTCAACACACTGTTTGATTGCCTCTCTTATCACGTTTCTAGCAAGGAGCGCCTAGCAATTTAAAAAAAAAAAAAACACACACACACATACGCAAACACGCACAAAAGAACCATTAGCCTGGGGATTTTTATGGCATCAGCCTTTTTTAAAATTTTTTTCTTTTTCTTCGAAAATCCTAGTACCGTCTTAAAATGGACAAATATGGCATATGCAAATATGTACACACTCAGAAAATGGATTGTCTCTCTCCCCCCCCCCCCCCACCCCTCTCCCCTTCAAGATGTCTGTAGCACCAACTTTGAGAACTGTTGACTTTTTCCAACTGATGAGAGAGAATGGCGGGTGACAGCCTCATGCACGAGGTGTTAACGGCTGACCTCGAAAAGAAGAATCAGTTTGTTGAACAAACTGACACCGCGAAACTGACTTCATCGTCTTTAACTGGGGCCTGACTTTCAATGGAAAGTTTCCAACAAAAAGTAAACATTCGTGTTCTCTTTTATTTTGCTTTCCCGAGAGCGGTTTAAAAAAAAAAAGAAAAAGAAATAAAAAAAGTTATCTTACTGCTGTTTCATATGGCAGATGTATGTTTATCTTAGCTCGTTATTTGTATTTTGTTTAACCTACCGCATACATTTTAAAAATCGCACTGTGTTGCCATTTTTTGTGTGTTGTTCTTAAAGTTCAAATACTAAACATCATATATATTATATATATATATATGAGGGCTGGGATCTTTGACGATTAATTAATAGATTTTTTAAAATCGAGTAATTAATGAAAAAAATATTTTAATAGATTATTTCATTTTTAGCAATGTTTACGTTTTTTTTTTTTCTTAAATGCGAGAGCATTCGCTATGTTAGAGATTTGTGATATGGAATTTTGCAAATGTGGTCAATAAAAATATATTGTTTAGTTGTATCTTTTCAGTATTTTCGTTATATGTTAGGACAATGTTGTCTTATAACAAGTAAAATAAATACAGTCCTTAGTGATATTTAAAAATAAAAACTTATTTATGATTTTTTATATGTATATATGGAATTTTTAAATGTGGTCAAATTAAAAAAATAGTTTAGTTTACTTTTCTATTTTCGATTTATGAAAATCAATTAATCGATTACGATTTTAAAATCAATCCCAGCCCAATATATATATATATATATATATATATATATATATATATATATATATATATATATATATATATATATATATATATATATATATATATATATATATATATATATATATATATATATATATATATATATAAGTCCTAGACTTACGACCGCTACAGACCAAGGGGAAAGAAATTAAAATTAATTAAGAATTAAAAAGTGGTGAAATTTCTAAAACAAAAATTCTATTCTAGGTTTTCAACCTAAGCCATTTTATTTTGCATGTTCTAATTGGCATTTATGACTTGAGATAATGTAAACAGAACTCACAGAAGAGTTCAGGAGAGTTCTGCTGTTTTGAACTTTAAAAACATTGACCGGGTTTGATATATTAATTTCCATTGGAAGTGATATTACGTCCTCAGACTTCATAATTTTTTTTTTTTTTTTTTCTTAAGCAGCGGCACTTGGGCTTTCAGCCCTTCGGCCCAATGACATATCATTGCGAGGCTGGGGAACCTGAGGACTTTCCTTCCAACCCGGTCAGGAGCTTCGCTCCTTCCCATCCACAGAGGGTTTATCACAGGAGCCGTTCAGGTTATTCAGTCAAATTTCCGGTCGTAAACATTCCTTCAAACGCTGACGCCCGGGTTTGAACCATGAACACCTGGTCGCCAGTACAACGCCGAAGCCATTACACCAGCGCGGCTCCCAGACTTCATAGATAAGTCTCCATTGTTCATTTGTGTTATAAGTGTGAGCACTGTTTCTCAGTCATGTCTAGTAAGAGGAACAGTGCATCCAATAATGGCTATCTTGTTCAAATTACTGTTCTGTGTGTGTGTCTGTGTGTCTGTGTGTGTGTCTGTGTGTGTGTCTGTGTATAGACCAGGGGCGTGCTTAAAGTATCTGGCACACGGGATGATCCTTCATTTGACACCTCTCACCCCTTACAAAAAAACACACTTGCAAGTATATTTTGAACAGTAGGTACTACCATAATAGTGTCCGATGGAACCCTCTTCCCGACTGTCACCCAGGGCTGACTACCCCCTCGACGCCACTTCTGTACCATATTTTGTACCTTTATTTTTTTTACAGTATTGTTGTAAGCTTTTTAGTACAGTAAAACGCACTGTAATGTCATAAAATATTTTATTTCAACCATTTTATTTATTGTAAGCGGTGCAAAATTGGCTGAGCGTCCTTTCACGATGTACTGTCACAGCAAGGCGATGGCGCCGTTTGGTTGGTTCTAGGTTCGATTCCCGGTAAGACTATCACTTATATTTTCTTTTCTGTTGTCTAGTGTCGTCCTTTATGTCCAACGAGTACCTGTTAATTTCCTTTATTTATTTATTTACTAATTTATTTATTGTACAGCGTATGACTTTAACAAATGATGATATGATTTAATACGAACTAGGAAATACAGTGCAGTCCGGATATATAGAAGTCGCTAGAACCAGCTAAAGTACTTGTACTTATCCGAAATTCTGCTTATACGAATTTTTCATTTTCTTCTGCTGGTTATGGCATCACCACTGCAGCTGGTCATGGCATCACCACTGCAGCTGGTCATGGCATCACCACTGCAGCTGGTCATGGCATCACCACTGCAGCTGGTCATGGCATCACCACTGCAGCTGGTCATGGCATCACCACTGCAGCTGGTCATGGCATCACCACTGCAGCTGGTCATGGCATCACCACTGCAGCTGGTCATGGCATCACCACTGCAGCTGGTCCCGCGGAAATTCTGCATCAAGCATTCACGTAACCTTGCAGCCGTGGTTTCTATGGCAATTAGTTTTACATGATGAGGTTCCCAGCCTCATGCAAAACCTCATATTGGTAGCCTTGTACGACCTGCTTGCCCAATGGGCTGATCACCCGTTGGCTTGTCACACCGATTACGGAAACAACGGCAGATGGATCTATTTGTTGTTGCCCTAAAGACGCCGCTAAGCGTGATGGGAAACTGCAACAGAGAAAATCAATCTGCTGTTGCCCTTAAGACGCCACAAGGCGTGATGGCCTCTGACTGCTTGGTCGGTCTTTGGCTAAGGACGGAAGAAGAAGAAGAAGAAGTATGACCTGCTTGAGGTACAGTATCCCTGTTCTTTCTTTGCTTGCTCAGGGACCCCAGAGATCTACACTCAGCTGAGTATATAACCTACTAAAATCCAGAGCCCAAAGAAGGGAAGAGCAGGAGGGGCAACAATTCCAGGCTCCATGAAAATGACGGTGCAATAGTCTCTTTAAATCAGGGTTTCTTAACTTGTGGGCCCTTGGGGGTACGTGAATGGTTTCTGTGATTCAAGGTCTTTTTTGCTCATAATATTGGAATCGTTTGTATTTGCAAAATGTTTTACAAAAATTGTATCAGACGAGTGTGTGCGAATTCCCTAAACTGCGCCATTTTAGCTTCAAACGCGACACGATTTCTGCATGGGAAGCAGGAAGAATGTTTACATCATTTTCTGACCCAAAATTTAAGTGGAATTATAAATATAAAACTAATACAAAGCATTCTAAAACGCTCGATATTTTACATTTGAAATTGGATATTGCGTGATAATAATTTCCCGCACAATTTATTTTCAAAACCTTTTCGTAGATCGTTTTCTGAGTATGTAAACTAGCACATACGTCCTGAACGAACGAGAGAACAACTAGAAATTCAGCGCAGAGAAAGCCTAGAAGAAACCGCTGTAACAAACTTACCTTCATCAAGGATTTTCTCACCAGTCGGGACAGGTCCGTATAATTAATAAAAACTAGATAAATAATAAACTTCAATAGGACAAATGATCAATCATTTTTAAAAAATAAAATATTTCGTTTATTATTCAAAGTATGACGACGTTTATACTTGGAGTAATCATTTTTTTCATAATAATCAGGGGCATAAATTTGTATCCTCATAATCTTCAATAATGTGAAATATCGCAGTGTCTGACTTTTTCTATTTAATTTTTCGCAGCAGTTGAATTTTTAGTCAATTGGTATAGACATTAGTGTATTTATGTACAAAGGCAATGTGTTAAAAATATAACTGATCTCACTAATGAGAAATGTACTGATTACTATAATGCCATTCTATGATACCAAGATGTATTAACATATACTACATTATCACTGATTGTATCATAGATATTCTTCCATTACTTGCAGTCAGGTCCATCACAGCTCAGCGTGCACACGGTTTGCTGATGTATACAATCATAACACTACTAATACAATCACTAAAAATAACTATCTGTAAGGCTAGGGCTTACGAATGATTTTTGTGTAATATCTGACAGGCAGTGAACTGCATGGCAGCTTTGGCATCAGCAAGAACTACTGTCGTCAACGGAGAGAGAGAAAGGGCTTCCTTTCTCCTTTCGAAAGATAGCTTGTAACCAGACCTTTGTGCATCCACGTATGTTACGGGGTGTCCCACAAATCTTGGTGGTTCTTAAGACATCTAAGTCTTTTATCATATCTCGCCAGCATTACTTATTGGCCCAGTCAGCCTTAGGTACGCAAGTGCTCAGCACAAATCGCCAGACAGTACTGAGACGCAACAAAAACATTCATCAAAGCCACAGTGTCCTTGGCCTAGCCAACCATCAATGGTCAGATAGACTTGAGGTATAAAAACGCCATACACCATAGCCAGAGTGTCCAATATTCTTTTCAAGTGTAGTTATCCAAAAGGTTAATAATAATGATAGGTTAATAGTCCGTGTAGTATGATCATATCTTATTCGTTAGCAAGTAGAATACTTGCCAATTCATCATTATCCAGTGTAGTTTACCTATTTGTGAGACTGAAGACTTTTCGTCATATTTGTCACCGGGACCCAAAGACGCAGCAATAGAGAACGCAGTCAGTGACTCCTAGCTTGACTGCCTGCGTCAGGACCAGCGAATCAGAGCTGGTCAAGACCGCACTCCACCTCCACGTGGTGGTCCTGGAAACAGTCTGCAGCAGTGCAGTCTGGCTGAGCGAGTGTGGATCGCAATGGGAAGGCAAACCCGGTCCTAAAAAATGCCGTGCAGAAGTCGGATGTGTCGACCGAAAGGTGCAGATATCACAGCTTAGGCGTAAACAGACACAACGCAACCACCGTCCTTTTCAGGACGAACGAGGAAGAAGGAAGAAGAAAAAAAATATTTGTCACCATTCCAGTCTCAAGTTAAAAGTAATTAAGTTGTTAATTAATTAAGTCTATATCCTATTTTAATGTTTGTTGATTGCATCATCTTGCATCATATTTATTTTCAGTTGTTATCAGTGGCGGCTTTCTTTAATGAGCTGTAGAGCTGCAGCACTCCCAAAGAAAAGGACTGCATACTGCTGTCTCTACTACATTATAATACATAATACGGACAGACCAAAAAATTGAGGTTACACCGGAGGGGTTAAATAAAAATAAAAAAATGATCTAACACCGTATGTGCTGCGAACGATTTCAGCTCAAGTGACCTTGACCTCTTATTAGCGAATGCTTGTCATACACACAGCTAGAGACGAATTACGATTGGTTTGAATTTTTTATCATGAGCTGCAACGGATCGCAGCTCGTGTAAATTATCTCTAATTAAAGGGAAGTTACAATGAAAATTTTAAAGACGAGAAATAGTGCATACAAGTCTGTGTAACCGATTTGTGACTCGGGAAGCTGCTACGACTGCCAATGATTACTCCTAGTTGCTGTAAACTTTTAAAATAACTTTTCAGAACTTCTTGACAGATTTTAGATGAGATAAGACACTAATCATTTGTGTCTGGGTTGATATTTCACATGGTGGTCACAATTTGTGACTATTATGTATAGTATTTGAAATTAATGAACAGTGCAGCACCCGCTATGACAACCCCCTGGAACTGCCACTGGTTGTTATATATATATATATATATATATATATATATATATATATATATATATATATATATATATATATATATATATATATATATATATATATATATATATATATATATATATATATATATATATATATATATATATATATATATATATATATGTGTGTGTGTGTGTGTGTGTGTGTGTGTGTGTGTGTGTGTGTGTGTGTGTAAATAAATTTACATCTTAGTTTATCCCTTGTTTATATCTTTTGTGCTGTGGGTAAGTGTATCATTGTTTTCTTCTGGCTACACTGAGAGTGGGAGCTCTTGTATTTTTCGTTTCGAGATCCCAGAGTGAAGCTCTCGCTGGAGACCAGAATACCTGCTAAAACCTTCTTTCTCAGTGAGGATTCACTTTCTCTCATTCACTCTTGGTGTCCTAAGTAGGCCTTCATTCTTACGAGCCCTTACCTTAGAGGGCCTAGGGGTTTTCATCCCACCTTCATCTTTGCCATTTGACAAAAACCAAATCACCTTGCGACATATTCTATGGGGTCAATATGCATATCCTAACATTTAAAATGTACAATTTTAAATTATGCTTTGATGTACAGGCATACCTCGCTTTATTGCGCTTCGCTTTATTGCGCTTCGCAGATATTGCGCTTTTTTTTCAAATTATTCATGTTTATTTATTAGAAAGGCCTTCTTCTTCCGACAGATTTTGGCTCTCCACTAGCAAAAAAAAATTACGATTCGTTGAAGGCTCAGATGATGAAGATTAACATTTTTTTAGCAATAAAGTCTTTTTAATTTTACAATACACTGTTGTTTAAGACCTAGCGCTATTGCGCACTTAATAGACATAGTGTAAACATGATTTTAGGCTTTTATATGCACTGGGAAGCAACAAACAAATTGGTATGACCCGCTTTATTTCGATATTCGCTTTATTGCGGTGGTCTGGAACCGAACCCGCAATATCTCCGAGGTATGCCTGTACATGATGTGCAAACAGGGGTCGATAGCCGTCTTCGGACAATCAAAGGGGTCGATATTACATAAAAAAGTTAAGAAACCCTGCCTTAAATCAACACTTCTCATGTCTGTACCATTTTGATCACCCCTCTTCTTACCTACTCAGTAACCCCAGACATTTTGAACGTGACCCTGACTGAAGATGTCAAAGAAGTGCAACACTTAACTATCTCACAGCGCCAGGCTAACACATTTGTGTCTGTTCCCTGTCTTCGACTTCTCAGCTTATGTTTTATGACACGAACTTGTGGAATCAAGAAGGCGTTTATTTTTCAACGAACCTGCCTGCAGTATTCTGAATAAGGAATTAGAAAAAAAAAAATTTACCTCAATGACCCATATTTAGCGTGCGCGCATAAATCCTGTTTTTTTTTTTTTTCATTCTTAAACGGAGACGTCCTGCAGAATCCAGATCGTATATCGAGCTCCGCCAGTTTCCTCCCCTTAACGGCAATATATTTCACATCATTCCGCACTTTATGTTAACACCCGAAATGAAAAGTGTGCCAGAAAGTTCATCATCATGTGACGTATTCTTTCCAGAACGTTGTCTCCATTACAGCTGCTCTGAACGCATCACGATTCTGGGCAAGTCGACCTGCATCAGCCAAAGACAAGTTCAGACTCTCTGTGATGTCCTGGGTCCACCGTCGTCTAGGTCGACCCCTTCCCCTTTTTCCAGGGACCATGCCTTCCATCACTGTTTTTTCCAGACTATTATGTCTTTTTATATGACCGAAAAATTTCAGCTTCCTTATTGCGATGGTATTTAGGAGCCAATGTTCCTGTACGTTTAGTGAGTGCAGTACTTCTCTGTTGGTCTTTTTTTTCTGTCCAGGGTATTCTCAACATCCTTCTGTAGCATTTCATTTCGAATGATGTAATCTTTTTTGCAACTGTTTTATTGAGTGTCCAAGTCTCGCAGCCGTATGTTGCTACTGGGAATATACATGCTCTGATCAGTTGTAACTTTGTTTCTTTGCTTGTGCCTTGCCATAGGTTTTTCATCTGTATTAGCTTATGTGAAGCAATTGCCAGAAAGTTATTTCGGACAAAAGGTCCTCGTAACAGATGCAAGCCGTAACATGTGCCTCTTTCTTTTGTTTCGGTTGGAGGTGGGCGGTGGAGTGGGGGTGTTGTCTGCTTTAAAATATCTCGCCTGTTCATTGTAGCTTGACAATTTTGAGAACTTTTTTAGGAAGGTGGTTTACTCAATTGACTACAATGAATTAAAAATTGTTAGTATTTATGTTCGCTATGGTTACTTTCAGATTTTTGTCTTCTTGTGGGGAGGCACGCATCTTGCAGCCAGTACCGAAGTCCGTCGGTTATATCAGAGCGCTACTGCTATTCAAAAATAAATAAATAACCGAATATAAGTAAAATAGCAGGAGCTTTTAGTACAACAAGAAAGAGGCCACTAGACCATAGAAGCGTAAAATGAATGATAGATCACCGGGGAATCGAACCACAGACCATCCGCATGGTAGCATCGACTCGATGCGAGAGTTAATCATGAAAGGACACACAGTCACCTAAGCATCTCTACAAAATGGTCTCATTGGTGCTCATTTTTTTACGATATAATACCCAGCTATAGAATATAGGACTACAACAACAACTTTTAAATTTTAGAATATAGGACTGAACACAACCCATGCATTTATACTCAATCACCTTGTCACGGTTTTCGTCTTCCCTGCTCCGCAGTAATAGCCCAACAATGGCCAAACGTAGAGTATAAAACTGAGGGTTTTGAAAGGTATTAACCTTCGCTCAAGATTAATCTTTGCAGAAATATAAATAGAAGGATGATGATGCTTGCATTCCAGGGACATCGCAGGAATGTGAAGAAATCAAGCATGACTTCGGAGATTATCACAGCCATCGTAAACTTTTTATCTTCCCGCTCCTTCTGCGAAGTAAATTTTGCTCGTTTTAATTAGCGCCCCCCCCCCCCCCACAGGAAGGTGATTCATTAATTAGTAATTGTATAATTCTATATGTTTATGTTACTTAACACAATATGAGTCATACGGGTGCAGCCCCACAATTCACTCAATAGTGATTAATCCAACTACAACTTTAAAGTTACAGATCAACACGTTTCGTAATCAGTTAGAGTTTAACATTATTTCAGATAAATAAGTTCAACCCTGTTATCATTACCTGCATTTATTCTCACTATTTTTGTCTTTTCCCTGTATATTTTCAGACCCAATTGCTGTGACCTCTCATCGAGTTTTTTTCAATTTGTCCTGCATCTGATTACGGTTATGGGACAGAAGAGCCAAGTCATCAGCAAAATCCAGATCATCCAACTGCTTAGTCAGAGTCCACTGGATTCCATTTCTGTTGTGTGTTGCCGATGATCTCATAACCCAGTCTAATGCTAGTAAGAAAAGAAATGGAGACAAGAGGCATCGCTGTCACACTCCTGTTCTTATCCCAAACGGTTCTGTAAGCTGTCCTTCGTGAAGAACTCTGCATGTCATGTCTTCATATGCATTGGGAAATATATGGAGATCAAGAGAAATCGTATCCAACACGAAAAGAAGAATCTTCAACTCAAATGTGAAGTCAGTCCTATTGTATGGCTCTGAGACATGGAGAACAACAAAGACAACAACCAAAAAGCTACAGACTTTCATAAATGGGTGCTTGCGTAGAATAGAGGGATTAAAATTGTATGACAAGGTTACCAACGTGGAACTGATGACAAGAACTAGACAAGTGCCAGTGGAACAAGAGATGGGAAGAAGACGATGGCGATGGATAGGACACACACTGATGAAACCTGTTGATAGCATTACAAGGCAGTCCTTGTTCTGGAACCCCCAGGGCAAGAGAGGCAGAGGTAGACCAAGAAGCACACGGAGAAGAGAGCTGGAAACAGAGGTGAAAATGATGAGGAGAACGTGGAGAGAACTTGAGATGATGGCACGTGACAGGAGGACTTGGCATGTGTTTGTTGAAGGCCTATGCTCGTTTGGGAGTGGAGGGTTATGAAAGATAAATAACTTTGTTTAGAAAAAAATGAAACGATGATACTGATCATTGTTGCGTGTAATATTGTTAATGTAGATTATATGACCAAGTTCACTCTAGGGTATGACTTTCTTCAACGGTCAATGAACACTTGCAATAGTAACGAGTTGAATGAGTGCAGACAAATACTGTAGACATCTCACAAGGTTTATTTACGATCCATACAAACGAGCAGCTCCATATTGATAGAATGATTCATGATATATATATATATATATATATATATATATATATATATATATATATATATATATATATATATATATATATATATATATATATATATATATATATATATATATATATATATGAAATTTACTACAGTGCTTGTATAACAACTATGTACACCATGATATCATCATCCACTACCTGCTCTCAATGGGGCCTGGGGCCACCTCTACTGTTGGTTCCTTATGAGGAAACCCGCACGAAGCAGTCATCAGCTCCTGCAGTGGTGGTTCTTGTGATACGTTATTTACAGGGGTGGGGATGCCAGTCTCATATGCCACTGTGCATTCACAATCAAATTGTACCTGTAACAAATGCTGAATATGAAATGATAAAATATATATTACAACTTACCCCGAGTTGTTTCGGGCGAATTAACACAGGCTTTCTGCACAGGAAACGTCCGAATATTGTCAGGCAGCCGATCAAAGATGCAGTCTCTTCATGTGAGTTAGGTCCTAGAACTTAGAGCCCAGAATGAATTATCCGCGGCTACTCTCTTCTAATCATAGAATTAACGTCCGGTCCTCTAGGCTGTCCTATATTTGGATATGATATTCTGTGTTCCCGGCTATTTATGATTTCTTCTTGAAGAAATTTGAAGTCAGTAAAGTATGCTTATAAGCAGATAGAATGTATCGAATATTTTCGTTTTTTTGCCTGATTGCTTCGTGCGCGAGAAGTCCAGTCTACATCCTATATTTGGATCTCAAATGCCAAACCAGTAATACATAACTATCCTGATTTAAGTAAGGGCCTTTACCCCACTACCATTGTTTATCTAGAATATTCTACATAACAACATAAATAGTTTTCTGCATGTCATTTACGCATTCATTTGCCAGACCTAAATGATCGTATAAGGTTTTGCTTCTTTCGTTTCGCTTGTCCTGTTTACAAACTCACTACTTCATAGATCTATTACTGAAAATCTCTTTCAAGATGTCACTTTATCGTAATTATTGATTACAACACATCTGTCGGAAACGATTTCATAGTTTCGCGTGCTTCAATATCACATTCATTATCTTACTGTCCCTGTTTTAATCTTCATACAGCTTGTCATCTTCGACACCTCCGTGTAATCTGCTGTATTTTGGGCCCGACTTGTTTGTTAACTCCCGCCTTATCTCCAAATAATATCTGTCCATCCATTTAGGACCAACGTAAACTACATGTTTTCTTATATAATCCCAGACAAGAAGTCTGAATTAGCACAGTGTAATCTTTTACACCGTCTGAATTTGGCAATAAGTCAATGTGTCAACTTCTCTTGGCACAAAGAAAGTCCCTGTTGTTTTCAACAATAGGTCTCGCGCTGAGGTAAAATTGAGGGATTAAAAGATTAGAACAAGATGTGATATGAAAACCTTGAACTTACTACTTACTAAGTCGTTCCCCTTCTACCATGAGGTGTAGAGATTTGGAAGAGAGAGCGCCAGACTATCATATCGGCTGTCTTCCTCGGTCCTTCAAAGATTGTCTAATGTTGTCCTCCCAGCGGACTCTGGGTCGTCCTGAAGGTCTTGATTCCTGGCTCTTAGTTTCCCATGCTTGTCGTGGTAGCCGATCTTCTCCCTTTCTGCAGATATGGCCAAACCATCTTAGGGTCTGTTCTACTTGGGTCTGCAGGGGGTGGGATTTTAGGCCTTGACGTATCGTCTGGTTGCAGGCCATGCCTCTTCTTGTTACTTCAACTACCTTCCTCAGATACCTCATTTCTGAGGTTTGGATCTGGCTTTTGTGGGTTGTAGTCATTGCCCATGACTCGCATCCATATGTCAAGACTGGGACATAGGTGGAGTGGTATACTGCCATCTTCGTTTACTTTCAGACCTCTCTCTCTTGCTGAGGAACCCTCGATTTATGGCCTGAAAAAGTCTCCCAGCTGCTGCTTTTCGAGTGGCCAACTCTTCTTTGATGCCTCCCTTCCGGTCTATAACAGCTCCGAGGTATTTAAAGTGGTCGACCTGCTCCAGGACCTGTTTTCCCAGCTTAATCTGATGTCTTCTTTTTTATCGTGATATAACCATGGTTTTTATTTTAGAGCTGCTTATGACCACAGCATCACGCCGGCCGACTTAACACCAAGTGCATCTTACATACCTTGTACAGATACACATAAACTGATAGCATAATTAACAACGCTGCAGCTACCGCGCCAGCCTCACATCACGTGTTTGGGGAAACGCCAACCTCACGACGACCAAAGCTGCGATATGTAACACCTGTATCACCAGCTTACTTCTATATGGCAGTGAGAAATATGTAAAAATGAAAGAAATACTCGATAAAAATATGTGGCAGCTATAAGGAATATTTAAAGAAATGTTTGACACCTGGAAGACCTTTTTGACAGCTACAAGAATTATTTGTAGTACTTGACAACAGGAAGAAAATATTTAATGACCGGTTTGGAAAACTACAAGAAATATTTAAAGAAATATTTAAAGAAGTCTTTGACAGCTACAAGAAATATTGGCAACAGGATTAGCCGTTCGCTGGAATATTTGACAAAGGTAAGAATTATTTAATGAAATCTTTACACTTACAAGAACCAACTGGAAGAACCTTTGAAGAAATATTTGACAAGTGGAAGAACCATTTGCATAAATATTTGACAACTGTAAGAAATATTTGACAACTGGAAAAACATTTGCATAAATATTTGACACATGCAAGAAACATTTGAAGAAATATTTGACGAGTGGAAGAAACATTTGCCTAAATATTTGACAACTGGAAAGAAATATTTGACACGTGGGAAATAAATTTGAAGAAATATTTGACATCTGAAAAAAACATTTGCATAGATATTTTACACCTTGAAAAAAACATTTGAAGAAATATTTGACAACTGGAAAAAATATTTGCATAAATATTTGACACATGCAAGAAACATTTGAAGAAATATTTGACAACTGGAAAAAAATATTTGCATAAATATTTGACACATGCAAGAAACATTTGAAGAAATATCTGACAACTGGCAAAACGTTTGCATAAATATTTGACACATGCAAGAAACATTTGAAGAAATATTTGACAAGTGGAAAAAAAATTGCATAAATATATGACACATGCAAGAAACATTTGACACATGCAAGAAATAATCAAAGAAATATTTGGCCCCTGCAAAAATAAAAAAATTATAAACATGTTTATAAGTATTTACCTACAGGTTGGAACATTTGAGCAGGACTGGGAGAAAATGTTGGGGCCATCTTTGCTGATTGGAAGAAAAGTTTTCATTAACGTTTGACAATTGCTGGACAAAAAAAAAGTAGATAACCGTTTGATAACTGGAACAAATACTTAGTCACACTTGCCTAAACAGGTAAAAAGTTTGGACACAAGTTTTATTTTGAAGAAAATTTGACAATCGGAAAATAACGTTTCAAGAAATATTTGACAAATGGAAAAAACATTTGAAGAAAAATTTGACCACTGAAAAAACATTTGAAGAAATATTTGACAAGTGGAAGAAACATTTGCATAAATATTTGACAACTGTATGAAATATTTGCCGATTGGAAAAAAATTTGAAGAAATATTTAACAAGTGGAAGAAACATTTCATAAATATTTGACAATTGTAAGAAATATTTGACCACTGGAAAAACATTTGGCGAAATACTTGACAAGTGGAAGAAACATTTGCATAAAAATTTCTCAACTGTAAGAAATATTTGCCAATGGAAAAAACATTTGAAGAAATATTTGATAAGTGGAAGAAACATTTGCATCAATATTTGACAACTGTAAGAAATATTTGACAAGTGGAAGAAATATTTGACAAGTGGAAGAAATATTTGACAACTGTGAGAAATATTTGACAACTGTAAGAAACATTTGCCAAGTGGAAAACATTTGAAGAAATATTTGACAAGGGAAAGAAATATTTGACACTGGCAAAAAAAATTTTATAAGTGGAAGAAATATTTGACAAGTGGAAGAAACATTTGCATAAATATTTGACAACTGTAAGAAATATTTGCCAAGTGGAAGAAATATTTGAAGAAATACTTGACAACTGTAATAAATATTTGCCAAGTGGGAAAAAAATTTGAAGAAAAATTTGGCAACTGTTAAAAAAATATTTGCATAAATATTTGACAACTGTAAGAAATATTTGCTAAGTGGAAGAAATATTTGAAGAAATATTCGACACATGCAAAAAAAAATTTGACAAGTGGAAGAAATATTTGAAGAAATATTTGACAAGTGGAAGAAATATTTTGACAACTGTAAGAAATATTTGCCAAGTGGGAAAAAATTTGAAGAAATATTTGCCAAGTGGAAGAAATATTTGCATAAATATTTGACAACTTTAAGAATTATTTGACAGGTGGAAAAAATATTTGCATAAATATTTGACAACTGTAAGAAATATTTGCCAAGTGGAAGAAATATTTGCATAAATATTTGACAAGTGGAAGAAGTTTTTTGACAGCTGCAAGAATTATTTGCATTGTCAAGTACTGACAACAGGAAAAAATATTTAATGAAAAAAAAAAATTTAATGACAAGTTTGGAAAACTGCAAGAAATATTTAAAGAAATATTTAAAGAAGTATTTGACAGCTGATCCATTTACCTACAGGTTGGAACCTTTGAGCAGGCCTGGGAGAAAATTTTGGGACCATCTTTGCTAATTGGAAGAAAAATTTTCACTAAAGTTTGAAAATTGCAGGACAAAAAAAAAGTAGATAACCGTTTGATAACTGGAACAAATACTTAGTTACATTTATTTAATGTACTAAATTTCCGTGGTCGCCGCATGTTTGATACGATTGGGAGACAATATAAAACCTATCACCAGATGCCGCACGTGTAAAAAAAAGTGAAACCTTAAATCCCGGGGGTTCTAACACACGAACGAAGGAATGCTTCTTTTATAAATTTCTACTATTGATCTCTTGTGTTTTGAGGTTGTGTGCAATGCCGTGAACAGAAATAAGTAGCAGGGTTAGTCTTACAAAGGTAAATGTTATTCTTACAAAGGTAAATCCCATTGCAGATAGGCTTTTTCGTCTACCAATACACAAAACTCTGCATGTTAGAAATTTATTACGCTTTTCTAGATAGCTATATTTAGTCCTGACGTCACCCTCTATCGCTCTGGTTTCATAACTAGTGAGGGTAAGCTCGCGTTTGACTGTCAGAAATGCCGCTCATTTTCAAAAATGTCGACGTCACGAGCGTTGATATAGGAGATTTCATGGGTGAGCACGCGCGTGAACAAACTTAAATTTAATTCAAATGTACTAGCTTTTTAGTAGGCCTAGTCAGCTTTTAACTATTGATATCTAACATAATTTTAAAATTTATATATTAAAAAAATATTAATAGCTTGTCTTGTGTTAATTTAGCATTAGGCATAGATAGAGCATAAACACTAATTGTAAGTCATCGGTGATAGGTATAAAATAAAGATAGAGGAATTAGACAATATTTTTTGTTAAAGAGTAAAGACAACTCGTATAGAACAACCTATTTGTAGCACAATAAGAGCAAATAGCTCCAACATAATGCTAACCAGATTGCAGTCAGGGAAGGGAAAAGCTTGGAGCAAAACAACAGAAAAACATACTAAAAAAGGAACATCAAAACGGACAGAAAATGAAAGGAACAAAAGCCCCGGTCTAAAGGCCACGGAAATTAAGGACACAATTAAAACCATCAAGGACAAAATAAAAGTGACCTCTGAAGTAAATAAAGACAGGGAATCAAACAAAAAAACAAAAAGCAACGAGAAAGATCTCTATGCTAATGGCTTTTATAAAGTATACATACGCTCAATGGTTTCGTCGCGAAGTCCGCACCGAACATCGATCGGGTTTCGTACCTAGCGGTAAAAGCACGTGCGTGTTGAGTTTTATTAAAATGGCTGAAAATGGCCTCGACATTGTTCCGATTGCAGCCTGTACAGCGACACTAAGGAGTATCTAGTTGCCGCCATAATCTAGTCTGCATATGGCATATATCTCTATGGAGCCTCGTTGTGTTCAATAAAACTGTCTATTTGGCATTGTCCAGCCTGACCTTTGACAGTATTTTTTATGTTGAAGAATACGGGTGTGTGCGGGGTCACTTACATACCACTAGATGGACATTGGGGTGAGTAGACTTATTTCTCATGATATAATATAAATAATAAAGAAAACTACCACGTGGACCAGAGCCCGTCTCAATATGTAATTACATTCACCCAACAAACGGAAATTCCCTGTCATATTTTTACATCAAAAGCATAGTTGCCTCCGACACCACTTCACCTCTCACCGCCCTATACAGCAATACTTACACACAACACAACACAAAAACCAAAAAATCAACATCACACCCCGCTCATAAGCCATCTTCCCCTATAAAACTCATACTTAGCGAATTTATCGATTTTTTTATATTTTCCGCCATTATCGATTTTTTATATTTATATCTGTTGTATATACCGTATGTATATAAATGCTGTATACATATATTGTATAAACAAACAAACAAACAACACACTACAACAACACACAACAATTAAAATACCTACACACAACACACCAGACAAAAACCCACACCCGCCAGTTACACTCCAACACACACCCAGGCGTTATCGCCCCCGCCAGCCAAAAACCAATACACTCTCCGTTAAAAACCCCACCGACCACGCTCATTAACCATCTTCCGCTATAAAATTCATACTAAGCAAATTTATCGATTTTAAAAATTTTCCTCTTTATCTCAAGAGTGCAGGCTTTTATCGCTTTTATCGTTTTTTTATGTATGTGTGTATATATATATATATATATATATATGTGTGTATATATATATATATATATATTGTATAAATATAAAACAAACAACATACAAAACAACAACAACACACTTAAACAACACACTTAAAATACATACACACAACACACCAGACAAACCAATACCACCCACACCCCGGCTGCCAGCTACATTCCAACACACCCATGCGTTGTCACCTGTCGTGAAACGAGTTGTGTAAACCCACTACTTTGTTAAATCCCTATGTCGAGAGCCCAACCAATCAACGAGCACCGTTCACCAGTCGCTGAGCCAGAATAAATTACAAGAAGTTACGCCAGGAAAAAACGTAAGCCCTGTTTTTTCGGATGTGGGTGGCGGCCATCTTGTTCACGCGATATGGCGGAAAATACGGAATAAAATTAGCCTGTACGAGGCATGAGACCAAACTGCAGACAGCCAATCAGCTTGCCCCGCTAGGAACCAACCAAACGCTTTCTTTAAGCTGTAGAAGTTACTTCACCTGCCTATATAATCGGGCGGATTTTATGCATAATCACACATCACCGACACGAAGCCAGAGATACCGACCGACTGAAGAGGAGAAGCTGTCAACCTTGATTTATTGCTTACCTGAGTGCATTGACCTGCAGCCTGCTTCACTAAGTCGAGTCAAAACCTGGCCTGTTTAAATCTTGGAGGGTAAATATAATTTACTATTTGTAGGCAAATAGGCCTACAGCAGATATATAATATTTGTATTGGTTGTGTGTCATTTATACTACCTACACCTGTATATATTTTATATATTTTGGTTCAATATGAACGTATCAGGTTACTGATTGTATCTTGGGGAAATTAGGATAATGATTGTATTTCCTGATATGATTGATGAAGACGAAGACTAATAGGACTCATGCTTCAACCTATTGTCTCCTATTCATTCATTCATTCATAACCCTCCACTCCCAAAGGAGCATAGGCCTTCAACAAACACATGCCAAGTCCTCCTGTCCCGTGCTATCATCTCAAGTTCTTTCCATGTTCTCCTCATCATTTTCACCTCTGTTTCCAACTCTCGTCTCCATGTACTTCTTGGTCTTCCTCTGCCTCTCTTGCCCTGTGGGTTCCAGAACAAGGACTGCCTTGTAATGCTATCAACAGGTTTCCTCAGTGTGTGTCCTATCCATCGCCATCGTCTTCTTCTCATCTCTTGTTCCACTGGCACTTGTCTAGTTCTTGTCATCAGTTCCACGTTGGTAACCTTGTCATACCATTTTAATCCCTCTATTCTACGCAAGCACCCATTTATGAAAGTCTCCTATAACTTCAATCTATTATCTCAGACCAACTGAAAATATAACCAAAACAGTCCTTGTTGGGACTCAACCTATTGTCTCCTATAACTTCAATCTATTATCTCAGATAAAACCAACTGCAATATAACCAAAACAGTCCTTGTTAGGACTCAATCTATTGTCTCATCTAACTCCAATCTATTGTCTCATATAACTCCCACCTGAAATATAACCAAACAGTCCTCGTCTCATATACTCCTATCATAAGAACATAACAATATTGTTAGGATATATGTTACCAGCTAGTATAGCACTTGTCAGAGAGGGCCTGTATATTATAGGAGGAAGGAAATGGTTGTATCACACCTAGGTGTACATATTATGGGATGTATTCATGTATTGAATTTATATTATTGCATGTATTCATGTATTGAATTTATATTATTGGATGTATTCATGTATTGAATTTATATTATTGGATGTATTCATGTATTGAATTCATATTATTGGATGTATCCATGTATTAATTTATCAGAAAGAATGTTTTGCAAGTAGACACCTGCCTTGTCTCGCTATTGCTAACTCATACTGAGCCATGTTGTCATTCATTTCATCAATGGAAATTCATTTCATTCATAACCCTCCACTCCCAAAGGAGCATAGGCCTTCAACAAACACATGCCAAGTCCTCCTGTCACGTGCCATCATCTCAAGTTCTTTCCATGTTCTCCTCATCATTTTCACCTCTGTTTCCAACTCTCTTCTCCATGTACTTCTTGGTCTTCCTCTGCCTCTCTTGCCCTGGGGGTTCCAGAACAAGGACTGCCTTGTAATGCTATCAACAGGTTTCCTCAGTGTGTGTCCTATCCATCGCCATCGTCTTCTTCTCATCTCTTGTTCCACTGGCACTTGTCCAGTTCTTGTCATCAGTTCCACATTGGTAACCTTGTCATACCATTTTAATCCCTCTATTCTACGCAAGCACCCATTTATGAAAGTCTGTAGCTTTTTGGTTGTTGTCTTTGTTGTTCTCCATGTCTCCGAGCCATACAATAGGACTGACTTCACATTTGAGTTGAAGATTCTTATTTTCGTGTTGGATCCTATTTCTCTTGATCTCCATATATTTCCCAATGCAATGAAAGCTCCTCTTGCTTTTTGTATTCTTATTTTGATATCGCTGTCTGTCCCTCCAACTTTGTCTATATTACTGCCAAGATATGTGTATGATTCTACATCTTGTATTGGCGTTTCTTCAAGTTCAACCCTGTTTTCATTACCTGCATTTATTCTCATTATTTTTGTCTTTTCCCTGTGTATTTTCAGACCCAATTGCTGTGACCTCTCATCGAGTGTTTTCAATTTGTCCTGCATCTGATTACGGTTATGGGACAGGAGAGCCAAATCATCAGCAAAATCCAGATCATCCAACTGCTTAGTCAGAGTCCACTGGATTCCATTTCTGTTGTGTGTTGTCGATGATCTCATAACCCAATCTATTGCCAGCAAGAAAAGAAATGGAGACAAGAGGCATCCCTGTCGCACTCCTGTTCTTATCCCAAATGGTTCTGTAAGCTGTCCTTCATGAAGAACTCTGCACGTCATGTCTTCATAGGTTTTCTTTATTAAATTAATGATTTTCAGGGGAACTCCATAATGCCTCATCAATTTCCAAAGTGATTCTCTGTCCACACTGTCAAATGCTTTTTCGTAGTCCACAAATCCGATGTATAGTGGTGAATTCCATTCCAGACTTTGTTCAACTATTATTCTCAAAGTGGCTATCTGGTCTGTACATGATCTGTTTTGTCGAAAACCTGCTTGTTCATCTCTCAATTTCTTGTCTATGGACTCCTTTAATCTCTCAAGGATAATCCTGTTCAATACCTTTCCTGGCACTGATAGTAACATTATTCCTCTATAATTTGTGCACTCTTGTAGATTTCCCTTCTTAGGCAACTTAACCAGATATCCTTCCTTCCATTCTGCTGGTATCTCTTCTTTTTCCCAGACTTTACCAAGTAATTTATATAACATCTCTGTAGCCGTGTCGATATCTGCTTTGATGGCCTCTGCTGGAATGCTATCAGGTCCAGACGCTTTTCCATCTCTTAGAAGCTTTATGGCTTTCTTTATTTCTTCCTTCGTTGGTCTTTCACCGTTAATTTGTAGCTCTTCTTCTGCTGGCTGGATGTCCGGCGGGTTTTGTGGAGCTGGTCTATTGAGAAGGTCCCCAAAATATTCTGTCCACCTCTTCATTTGCTCTTGTATATTGCTGAGCAGTTTCCCATTCTTATCTTTTATGAGGCAACTTGTTTGCTTGTATTTCCCTGTTAGCTTCTTTGTGCTGCTATACAGTTCTCTCATATTTCCTTTGGCTGCAGCATCTTCTGCCTCTCTTGCCAACTCCTCAATATACTTCCTCTTGTCTCTTTTGATACTTCTTTTTACTTCTTTGTTTGCTTCTGTGTACACTTCTTGAGCCTTGGCTTTGGAACTTCTGGTTTTGCTTGTGTTTAACTCTGCTTTCTTGTTTTTTCTATCTTTTATCTTATTGATGGTTTCTGTTGTTATCCATGCTTTTTGTTGTCTTTCCCTTTTCCCCAGTATTTCTTCACATGTCTCCTTCCATACCGTTTTGACCTGCTGCCAATAGTCTTCTGTATTCTCTACATCTTCCAACTGTTGGAGCACTTGGAATTTGTTGGATACTGTGACCGCAAATTTGTCTCTTGTTTCTTGATTTCTTAGCTGTCCTACATTAAACTGTTGTCTATAATTTTGCATTGTTGCATATCTCTTGAGTTTCATTTTTACTTTGGCTATCAGAAGATGGTGATCTGATGCCACATCTGCTCCTCTATATACCTTTACATCCTGCAATGATGATCTAAACTTCTTCTTTATGCATATATGATCGATCTGATTTTCTGTTCTATGGTCTGGTGATATCCATGTTGCCTTGTGTATTCTCTTATGTGGAAACATGCTTCCTCCTATAGCCAGTTGATTTGAAGCACAGAAGTTTGCGAATAGTTCTCCATTTTCATTCATTACTCCTAGCCCATGTTTTCCCATGACTTCTTCAAATCCAGTATTGACTGTACCTATCTTTGCATTCATGTCACCCATCAAAATTGTGATGTCTCTTCTTTTTACTTTATCCATAATTTCCTGTAGTTTAGTATAAAATGCTTCTTTCACAGACTCTTCTTTGTCATTAGTTGGTGCATAACATTGGATGACATTGACATGAATTTTCTTTTTAGCTGTTTTGAAAATAGCTGTTATTATTCTGGGTCCCACAGCTTCCCATTCAATGAGTGCTTTCTGTGCTTCTTTAGATAACATAAGAGCTACCCCTTCACTGTGGTGTGAACTTTCGTCTTCGTGTCCTGAGGACAGCACCAATTCACCTGTGATGAGTTTCTTCCTGTCTACCCCCTTCCACTTTGTTTCACACATTCCCAGAACCTCGATTTTGTATTCCCTCATTTCTGCTGCTACTTGTGCCACTTTCCCTTGTTCGTTCAATGTCCGAACATTCCAGGTGCCAAATCTGGAAGTTCTCCTAGAAGAAAGAAGGTTAGTCAGCAACACAGACTCCTTTCGGCTTTCTCTGTGTTGCATCATACGCCTCCCCGCGAGAGGACCTTCCCCTGTCTTGGATGGCTGTGTTTTATTTTCTTTATTTGACTTGTCCATATTTGTTGAAGTTTTTTGTGGTTTAAATTTTTTTTTTATTTTTTTTACAGGATGGGGTAACCGGCCCCATGCCCAACCCTCCTTAGTCGCCTTCTACGACATGCTTGGCAGGGGACAGTGTTACTATTCTTTGCTCCCCTTTCGGGCCCCGGTAACACACGGGTGAAACAATGGAAATAGGTGGGCTTAATGACAGAAATTAGCCCCTATTTTTACTTGTTACAGGTTTTATTCGTGTCATCAAACCTGAGGTCGTATGTCCAGTCAATCCAGCTGCCTGGAACTTCACAGGAGCACAGAGATTGTACCTGAGATACATCTTTAGTCCCCCTCAGTCTTGGGTGGGCTAACGAAACGTTCAACAGCGGGTGTTTTGTGTCAACCAAACTAAGAAGGACAGATCTTTTGAGAGATGAGTACACATTAGTACCATTTCCGTCGGCAATTGTGAGCAAATTAACTGTCAGTGACGAAGAAGATATTTAGCGTAGATAGAGACAAGATTAACAGCATAGCTGATAAATGTTATATACTTAATTAACAGCACAGCTGATACATGTACTATAATTGAATAACAGCACAGCTGATATAATTTTTGTTCCTATAATTGGAAAACTTGTTGTAATATATTAACATATCTATATAAATATAAATATTTGTAAATCATATGTAAACTTACAAATCCATTACATTCCATTTTTCAACATTCACCCTTCAGCACAAGAGTAGATACCAAATATATAAATAAGATAAAACTTACTGTTGTTTACCAATAAAAAAGTGTACGCGCCTCCCTCATTCCAGCTAACATATCTTCCAATATGTGCCCCTACTCATATAATGTTTTTACTGTTATTTACCAATAAATAAAATTGTACACACCCCCCTCTTGCCAATATATGATCCTGTTCATATGTTTTTGTTACTGCTGTAACAAAACACTGTTGAAAATAAAATATATTTATTAAAAAAGCAGTGTTATCTATATATAAATATAGTATATATGTGTGTGTGTGTGTGTGTGTGTGTGTGTGTGTGTGTGTGTGTGTGTGTGTGTGTGTTTGTAAAATAAATATTGTAACACCTGTTTTGTAAAGTACGTATAAATATATTGTCTACATGTTGTATAAACAACACACACAACAACACAATGTTGTATAAACAAACAACACACTGCCTACACACCCGCCATTATCGAACTAATATATTGCTATATAAAGGTCATGTGCCACCACAATGATACCTGTACCTGGCTATATAAAAGTCTTGCGCCACCACGCTATATAAAGGTCATGCGCCACCACAGTGATACCTGTACCTGGCTATATAAAAGCCATGCGCCACCACGCTATATAAAAGTCATGGGTAACCACAATGCTACCTGTTTTGCGCCTACTATACTACTCATGTCAGGAATATTTTGAAATTCCCCCCCCCCCCCCCCATCCCCCCAGCATGTTTGAAATGATTGGAGCGTTTAGTTAGCTCCATAACAAACAGAGCGAAGGAGGACAGCGAATATAACCTGACGCTTTAGTCAGTCAAATTTACTGTGAAGATCGCTTGCTAAAACACCAGACTTGCCAGAAGTTAGAATTCCATTTTATCAGACCGGACACCTTTTATTGGAGAATCTTGACGGACTTACCAAACAGCCAGGAAATGTCTATCATTTTAAGTAAGGAAAACCGGAATATCTGAGGAAACTGGACACACGAAGTCAGAGAGGGAATAAAAGTTAAAATTAACGACCTCAAGTACACGTGTAAAAAGGCATCGGCTAGTGCCTTAACTTTATTCATCTGAGCAAAAACGTCTATCAGCCAGAATTGGCGTAAGTTGCCAATTTACATTCTATATTTTCATTACTAACATGTGAACTAAAATGTCTATATTACCATGTGAATATTAATATGTGAAAATCGCTAGCGGAGGTCCCAGTCATTTGAGGCTGGCAACCTCAGTGCATAGAATGATGATTTCATGAACCACCACTGCACGGGCTTGTGACTGCTTTATTGCCAGTCTCTTAAAAGAGCTAAAACGCATCAGTAGTCCCACGTTCCATATGGAGCAGGAGGGTAAGATGACAGAAATGATGTACATTTTAATTATAATACTTACAGTTTCAAACCAGTGTTAATGTCGATGTTAACATATTCACTTTAAAATTAATGGAAGTTTCAAACTTTTCAAATCAGTGTAAACATAAATGAAAACATATTCAATTTACAGGTTGTCCCTAAAGATTGGACACATGGGCAAAAATACATATTTTCAAGAAATGAAATTTATTAACAACATTTTATTCAATTGGAATATTAAATAACGTCTTCAATGTCATCGCAAATGATGGAAATCATATTGAAGACGTTATTTAATATTCCAATTGAATAAAATGTTGTTAATAAATTTCATTTCTTGAAAATATGTATTTTTGCCCATGTGTCCAGACTTTAAGGACACCTTGTATATTGTGAACACTTTTCGATCAGTGGAAATGTAAATGTAAACATATTCTATCTGTACTATTAACCTTTTCATTTAAATGTAAAGTAACTATAAAAGCTATTCAATTTAAATGTAAAGAAAGTATTCTCTCGGAGGATTAAGTTTAATTCACATCGAGGGTAAATTCCGAGATAAATGGGATGGTGGAATAAGAATAGTGCTCACATAAGTATGTGTCGGGAAACGCAATACTCAGGAGAGCGTTTCGTTTCTATTCTTATACCAAAGTTGGTGGTGGTACCAGTTGTAGGGTACTATCTCTGGAACAAGAAGGGAACAGTGGCCTGAGCTTTAAGACGAGGGACCAACTTTGTAGAATCTCCCTGACACTCCTGGAAACGAGCTGCACCCTACAACCTTGACCAGCGACGAGCGTGAGCAGTGTAAAAAAGAACCAACCCAGCGGGAGCAGAAACAACCACTGTCAGCTAAGTGCAATATATAAGCTGCCAAAGTGAACTTTGTTTCCATAGAACCTACTATTTATTATTGATGAACCTTTGCTTTTAAACTATTCAATTATTTTCAAACTGTTAAAACTTAAGAGATTATTAAATTTTGTTATTTGTAATTTTACTATTTTAACTGCGATTAAATCATTCTAAATGTACTGCATGTTTGTCTCAGTCAATTTACTACACACTCTGAACAGAGATATACCAGAATAATAAGAATTCCACTGAGTAAATCAGAGGTGGGGGCTTGAACGAGCTAAGATTAATCATTGCTTAATTCTTCACAAAAGTTGTCGGCAGATTTTAGAATTAACGTGCTTGATTTTCTCCAGTGCTGCCTTCAGTTCTTCCATCTTTATGTCATCTTCACCACCATTGGTTTTCTCTTCTGTGCTTGTGGCTATCATTTCTGATGCTCGACCTTGCTCTCCAACCAGGAGTTCTGAGAAATATTCTTTCCATTACTTCCTTCGTGCTATCATCTCAAGTTCTTTCCACGTTCTCCTCATCATTTTCCCCTCTGTTTCCAGCTCTCTTCTCCATGTACTTCTTGGTCTACCTATGCCTGTCGTGCCCTGGGGGTTCCTGAACAAGGACCAATGCTATCAACAGGTTTCCTCAGTGTGTGTCCTATCCATCGCCATCGTCTTCTTCTCATCTCTTGTTCCACTGGCACTTGTCTGGTTCTTGTCATCAGTTCCACGTTGGTAACCTTGTCATAACATTTTAATTCTTATATTCTACGCAAGCACCCATTTATGAGAGTCTGTAGCTTTTTGGTTGTTGTCTTTGTTGTTCTCCATGTCTCAGAGCCATACAATAGGACTGACTTCACATTTGAGTTGAAGATTCTTATTTTCGTGTTGGATCCGATTTCTCTTGATCTCCATATATTTCCCAATGCAATGAAAGCTCCTCTTGCTTTTTGTATTCTTATTTTGATATCACTGTCTGTCCCTCCAACTTTGTCTATATTGCTGCCAAGATATGTGTACGATTCTACATCTTGTATTGGTGCTTCTTCAAGTTCAACCCTGTTATCATTACCTGCATTTATACTCTTTATTTTTGTCTTTTCCCTGTGTATTTTCAGACCCAATTGTTGTGACCTCTCATCGAGTGTTTTCAATTTGTCCTGCATCTGATTTCGGTTATGGGACAAAAGAGCCAAGTCATCAGCAAAATCCAAATCATCCAACAATTTGCTTTGCTTGTCCTTTATAAATGTAAGAGGGCACTGTTTTTCCTTCCTCATGTTCTTTAGGGTCTTATAGAACAATTTCTTGTTTTCTTGCGCATCTTTTTCTAGCTTTTCTCCAAATTCTTCCCAGGACTTCTGTTTTGCTGCTAGCACCTTGTTCTTTGCTTCTGTTCTGAGTATCACATATTCTCTATATTTCTCTATTTGTCCTGTTGTGTTTTTAGGTCCTAAGGAATTGTTTCCATGCCATTTTCTTCTCTCTTATTTTTTTTTTTTTTTAACTTACCTCTGTCCACCAAGGTGTCCACTTTCTCTTGTTCCCAGGTCGGACTTCACCAGATGCTTCTGATGCAGCTGTCTTTATGCTGTCCTTGAATTTAAGCCAGAGGGTTTCCAAGTCATCAGGTTGTTCTTTTGTGTTTCTCACCGCTGTAGCAATAAGCCCTGATATTTAATTGTTGGCTCTCTCAGCTTGCAGGTCTTAATGCTCATTTCTCCTGTTCGTTTACTTAGTTTCTTGCGTGATGTTAGGCAGGTCCTAGACTGAGCAACTCTTTCAGTTGTTCTGTAGATTGTAAGCAGGTAGTGATCACTTCCAATCTCTGACCCCCCTCAGAAAAACCTTGAACTATGAAATCGAAAACAACTATAAGGAACGTGTAAAGAAAAAGGAACGAGAACAGCACAGAAAAAAAAGTGAAAGGATGGCACAGGAAAATGTAACGATCGAGATTGACTCGTCACAAGTCCTGAAATGGACTGCTGCTTTCTATAATCTACAATGATGATTTCCTGAAAAGAACGACTAATTTCTATCAGCCAGCATGGTGAACCTCTGAAAAGGACGACACAATTTCTATCACCTAGGATGGTAAAGTCCAGAAAAGAACTATTAGTTTCTATCAGGTAGGATGATGGAGCCCTGAAAAGAACTATTAGTTTCTATCAGGCAGGATGGTAGAGCCTTGAAAAGGAACGCTTGTGAGACTAATGATAAGAACTGTCTATGCTCACTAGTTTAATGGTAAATGCGAACAATTATTATTGTTAATTAATTGCAGACCGCGAATAAAGGGACACTTCTTCTTCTTCTTCTTCTTCTTCTTCTTCTTCTTCTTCTTCTTCTTCGTACACTCTCAGACGTCCACTTGAATGTTCTCAAAGAAAGCAGTAGTCAACGTGTGGAGAATAATAGCGGAGATAAGTATATAGCCTCCCCTAGAAACAATTAATCCACATTTTAGACAGCAAGGCAGAAAGACTAAAACCATAGATTATCGCCTGTAATCTAGAGAATTGAGTAAACTTCAAAATAAACCTTGCACCTTTCCATAAGAAGTAGAAAGAATGTTTTAGGTGTTGAGGAAGTGCAACATTTACGGATCTCCTAGCGCCAGACTAAACACATTAGGAGCCACTTACCTTCTCTGAACTGTCACCTCATGTTTTATGACACGAAATGGAGTGTCGACACGGATTTCTTTCCTATCAAGATATACGGAAGCAGAATAAGAAAAGAAAATAATCGCACACCCAATACTTAACGTTGGCTTGTCAATGCAAATTACACTTTAGGGAGCAAGAGAAAATGGGATACGGCGACAATATAATCGGCACTTTGGTGAACAATTACAGTTGCTGCAAGTAACTCCCTCGACCTCTCGTCATATAGGGAGAAGGAGTTAAGTGGGTAGCTAATCAATCTGATTCTTTAGTCTAGACAAGGAGAAGTAAAAAATTATGGTTACTACTACCCAGGTCCGGCCTTAGAGTATTGGGCACCTGGGTCAAGTGGTTTAACATGCGCTCCCCTTCCTCAGTAAATTTAGCCGCAAAATCTACTTCAACTTTAATGCAAAATTAAGCTACATTCGTGAATAAAATTGCATTTTAGTTTTAGATAGTTATTTCTTACAACACCAAAAAAAAAAAAAAAGGAAATAACACTATAATAAATAATAACTTTAATTGTAAGATGTCAAACTTTCGTGTTAGTGTTTTCCTATAAAAGATTTACATTCCGCGCTTTGGCCTGGACAAATGTGCCATAGCTAAAAAAAAGTCAGTAAATAAATAAACAATCTGCGGTAAGCCTATCGCTTCTGTTGTTTTTCTGCTGTCTAGTTATCTACTACGTTATTTCTCACACGTGCCTGAAATATACTTTGATGTATTATATTATTTATTTACTGTTCAAAAACATACCTTCTATCGCAGGGTTTCTCAACTGGTGTTCCATAGAACCACAGGGTTCCGCGAGAAGGGGGCAGGGGTTCCGGGAGACGTCGTGACTGAAAAAAAAAATAAACGGTAACGCTCGCATTGATGGTCAGTGACCGAGCAGCATCGTATAGCAGTAATCAATATGCCTATTTTGTTTTCTTCATACAAAGGCTTATAAAAGACATCAAGAAACCAACACTTGTGTTAACAGTTTTTTTTAATTGTTAGGCCTATATTTAAGAGAATATTGTTATCAAAGTCTTGTACAACACTATGTTTTAGGCTACAGATTATGCACTGAGCAAAACTGCTGTGAGCACATCAAAACCTTGTCATTACGAACACGAAGTTCTCCCATAAGCACATACATCAGTCATGGACTATGCCATTGTTAGGAAGAGCTCATTCAAGTCTGGAGAGGGCCAGAAATTGGAAGTGATCACTACCTGCTGACAATTAAAAGAACAACTGAAAGAGTTGCTCGGCCTAGGCATTGCCCACCATCACGCAAGAAACAAAGTAAACGAACAGGAGAGATGAGCATTAAGACTTACAAAGTAAAGTGAGCCAGAAGTTAAGATCAGGTATCAGGGACTTATTGCAACAGCAGTGAGAAACATAGAAGAACGAACTGATGACCTGGAAACCCTCTGGCTTAAATTAAAGGACATCATAAAGACAGCTGCAGCAGAAGCATGTGGTGAAGTCTGACTTCGAAAGAAGGGACAAAGGACACCTTGGTGGACAGAGGAAGTTAAAGAGAAAATAAGAGATAAGAAAAAGGCATGGAAACAGTACGTAGACGCTAAAAACACAGCAGGAATAAAAGAGAAATATAGAAATATGGGAACAAGGTCCCCTGGAGCAAATTTTGGTCCTGTTTGGCAAAGAAAAACATTCCAGTACCTATGATCCATGATATACAAATCTTCTATAAGACTTGCAGCAATTGTGTGAGGACGGCAAATTGTAAGTCAAAAAGGTTCAGGACCACAACTGGTGTAAAACAGGGTGATATTCTGTCACCTTATCTTTTCAAACTTCTCATGGACGATGTCATCAAAGCATGTAAGGAGAGGACAAGAAAGCATTCAGTGGAGAACTGGAAGATGAGACAGGTTTGTATTTCAGAGCTGGCATTTATCGATGATGTTGCCCTGATTGCTAAATCAGAGGCACATCTTCAATCCAACATGCAAGTCTGGAATGAAGAGCTGGAGAATAGAGGGATGGTCATCAGCAGTTACAAAACAATAATCATGGTGATATCACGAGAAGAACGAAGGCATCAGATTATGCTGGGAGAACAGATCCTGGAGCAGGTCAACCACTTTAATTACCTCTGAGCTGTCACAGACTGGAAGGAAGGCATCAAATAAGAACTGGCTACCCGAAGAGCAGCAGCTGAGATACTTTTCAGGCCATGAATCGAGGATTCCTCAGCAAAAGAGAAATTGGTAAGAAAACAAAAATAGCTGTATACCGCTCCACCTATGTTCCAGTTTTGACTTATAAATGCAAATCATGGGCAATGACTACAACCCGCAAAATTCAGCTTCAAACCTCAGAAATGAGGCATATGAGGAAGGTGGTTGAAGTAACAAGAATAGACATGGTTTGCAACCAGACAATACGGCATGACCTCAAAACCTAGCCCCTGCAGACTGTCACGGATTGCCTCACCTGCTTTACAGTAGTGGTCCAACAGTGACCAAAACTCAAGAGTATTTAATATTGGCGTCCAAGGTATCTACTTGCGCGCAAGATTACTCTTGGCAGAGATGTAGATAGAAGGTTAATAATACTTCTACCTGAAGAGAGCCTTCACAAGATATTTCCAGAAGTCACGAACAATGTTGCATTCTGCTGAACAATTGTTAACGCATTATATCTGGTCCGTCGCCTTTTGTGAAGGATTTAAGCAATGGTTTAGCCCGTTCAAGCCTCCAGTTGGTGTAATCCAACGAAATCCTCTTATAAGGTATAGCTCTGTTTAGTGTAAATTTATTTATAGATATAGATTAACTATTCTGGCTCATACGTTTGCTTTCATACATATAACTGTATCAACTATTACTGTTTTGTTTTAAAACAACAGGGAACACATTTAATAGTGAAGTAGTCTTTAACAGTTTAAAATAAATATGGAAAGATTAGTGGAATTCTGAAAGTTATAAATTTCTCATCATTGAGACGTAGGTGGAAATTTAACGCTGTACTTAAAGTTTAACTGGAATTGTCCCTTTTTTTCTGGTGCCTTTTAGTTAGCACTTAGCTTGCATGAGTGAGTCCTACAGCTGTGGTTCATCAATTCTGTGATGACGAAAGCCTTCTCCACACTCTCTTCCATTGTTGGCGGTTATGGCGGATGCTTTTCTCTCACATTAGTTGAGTTAGTACCACAAATCATCTGATGGCTTGTTACCACGAACTTTAGACAAACAGAAGAAACCAATGCCTGCTGAGTACATTTGTTCGCTGCAAACCACTCGTAACAAGCCCATTGTCATGCGCTCCACGACTAGTCAGAAACAATCACCAGCTCTTGCTGTAGCGGTTCATGAATATACTATTTTCATTTGTTGAGGTTGCCAGCCTCATATATATATATATATATATATATATATATAATATATATATATATATATATATATATATATATATATATCTATATATATATATATATATATATATATATATATATATATATATATACTAGCAAGAAAACATGTTAAATTCACGTTTGTAATAGGAATGTTTACACTTACCCCAAATAATGGGTATACACAGATTAGAATGGACACACAGCACTTTAGGTTAGATGCCGTTCGAATACTTTGGTCTGGGAAATTAGAGTTAATTCCTCTGACGGAGGGTGTCTCTGCGAAATCACTACCTGGGAAAATCTGAGTTAAAGTTCTCTTATGACTGGTGAATCTGATTCCTAGGTTTCCAGTCTTGTTATATTAAAGTCCTGGCCCCTTAAGTTTTCAGTCTTGTATTTAAATGTGCGGGTTTACTCTTAAGTTTTCAGAGTTGCCCAAATACGTTGAACTGTCAGTTGTAAGTATAGGATACTTAATCCAATATCCCACTGGCTTCTTGGGAGTTGTTCCCTGTACAATGTGATCTCTCTGTGTGTTTTGTGGCTGGGATTTCATTACATTATATTGTATAGTTTCCAGTTAAAATCCAGCTGGGTTTCCGCTGAATGTTCCCATCAAATTCTTTGTAGTATCTGGCAAACCAGTCGCTCTCTAGCACTAGAGGGGTCGGTTTATTTATCATTACTCATCCCACGCGTATTTAAAAAATATTAAATTTAATATACACGCGTTGCCTCTTACAACCGCGTTGTTATATCGTTATATAAGACTTCCGGCTGCACCTCTGTTTATCGCAATATTGTGACCATGTTTTCTTGACGCAATGTCTTCCGCTCAGATGTCTACCCCGTCAGATTATCTACTTATCGCCTTTATCTGCGTGCCTCCGCCAGACAGATGTCTGGTCAGACTTTACGGCCGGGAGGCTGAAGGTGTGAGAGATCACACAAAAGGACAGGGACAGACATTTCATCACACAGACCCAAGTAGAACAGTCCTAACTACGATGGTCTGGCCAAGTCTGCAGAATATGAGAAGATCGGTGTTGTGGTAAAGTGGGATGATATAAATATTTATAGGGGACTTAGTGTACTGACTGAGATCAGCTGTGAAGGTATCTGTATCTAATAGGTGTAGTGTTTTACAGATAACCTTACTTGCTACCACATTTATACCTCAGTCAGAATTATTCTGGAATATTGTGATGACTACGTTGAATGTCTAGGGTATGTATATGATGAAGTGTAAGTCACAACAACAACAGACAGATAAACAATTTAATTTATTCCACAACACTTTACAACACTGTGACACTCACACACATTTAACACTCTATAAGACTATCTTAAATGAGTCTATGGTAAAGTTTCAAATATATATGTATTAATTACTTTCACTAATATATATCCTGATTCAACTACAAAGTGAACCAGGAATCACAATCAAATGTAATCACAATTTATATGTACATAATTTATAAATATGAACCTTGTAGTGACATATTTTATTAATATTATCCTATGTGTGTCAGTTGTGTAGTAGTACTATGAGGTAATACTGGTGTTGGTTTTCAAGCTATGTTGTTATTTGTCATCATGACTTCAAGTGTTTGTTTATCCTGGAAATAGTATGGGGAAAACTTCACAGTTCCTATCAATTTACACAATGTATTTTCCCTCTGTTTTATTATACTGTCAATTTTAGAGGGGGACACATAATGTTGAGCTCCTCTGGCCACAGAAGCTTATCTTTCGTGATGGCGGCAGGAAAAGACTCCTCTGCTCGATAGCTTCCCTATGTTCTGGAGACACCTCACTGGTCACTATCTGGACCAGGAGTATGCTGTCAGCCTCTAGATTCAGCAAAGCTCAGACCAGGTGCTGCTCAATAACTTTAGGACCACGGTCCCTGAAACAAGAAGGTTGTACCTCCTATTTCATAACTAATTTATAATCTATTTCCAGACTGAACACAATACATAACAAACACTGAGTTCAGAGCGGTAGGCCAACTGCTATCTTCATCTGAAACAATTTACACCAGTATACTCCTCCCTAATGGTTACTACGCCTCTGCAATTCCAGCATTTGTTCCTTCTAGTCAATAAGATAGGTGTCAGTGTACTGTTAGGCAATTCCATGCAATTTTACTTTTCTCAGACACGTTCTGTTCAGGTTGGAGCAATATCTAGGCTTTGCCTCATGTTTGCTACTGAACTACACACATATACAGACATAAATTATCAATTTACATTCAATTTTCATTAAAAAGATATCAAATATTTCAAGCTTACCACAATTCATGGAAATAATACACAATTACGTTGACTGGCAATGAATATGGCACAAAATCCGACCTGCCGCTGTCTCAGGCTTTTATTTAGAAAAATATAAGCTGAATCTCAACGCACTGTTGCTTTAGAAAGTTTATTTGAAAATGTGGTGCTGAACTGACGCTTCTAATTGCCTATATTGGCGGGTCTAACCAATCGTGCCATGTTTACACAGCTTTTTAAAAAAAGTACCTCTACTACTGTTTCCCCTAACAACAAACAATTAGTATTTGTAGTCCGACTAATCGAGTTTCGCCTTACATTTACTGCGCTCCAATCAAATAGGATTTAACATGGGGACCTATTTCCCGTACAATGGTGGTTTCAAAATCTGCCACTGAGCGATTCTGATTTTGGTGTTGTCTGACACCCTCACTATTTCTTTTGGCTATAATTTGTTAATTCCTAGACTATTTGTGTAACACTTAACATATTATTTGTCAGCAAGTCCTAAGGAACCCAAATATACAAATTTAAGGGAGCTAAGTGGCTGCGTTCAAAATATGTATTTTCTTCTAGGATAGTCGTGCTGTTGCCACCTCCTCACTTCCAAACTTTATGGTGTCTGCTGTACTGTCATACTAATGTCAGGATTTCAGACATAAAACAGTAGAATGTCAGGTTTCCTAATAAGCGTTTTGTAAGTTTTTAAACCTAACTCTCGTATGGGTAGTGTTTTTTATCACTGTCTATCTGAAAAAAAGTTAGTTAGTGCCTCATGCCTTTCGCGTGTTAGGGGTGGCATTAGTATTGTATCGCGAGTCGCGTGTTAGTATTGCATGCGTTCCGGCTTTCAGCCCTCCCTTTCTTTCTATCCTTAGTCCATCTGTCCTTTCGTTTATGTTAACTTAGTGTATAAAATGACATGAATGGAATATTAAATATAGGTCAGCTTGTGTATCTCAAGGTTTTTCTTAGAAATTCAGTACACGTTTTATTGTAGAAAGCGTGCATTGATGCAGTAGGCTTACTATCAACGTGAAAGCGTGAGAATATGCAGACGAAGCATAAAAAGGGGGATCTCGAGTACCGTCATTGTGACAGCACTGTTCTTTACCATTCTTCTTTCCTTTTATTGAATTTATGTGTTAGGCTTTACATTTACCTGATAATTTATATATGTGGATTAGAATTTCTCACGACAGGTGTTTTGATTAAAATTCATAACGATTGTGTCGATATCATTAGGTAGCTCGACAAGGCTCCTTGTTTGTTTATTTTATACGGAGTCATTTATTAATACAGGAAGTGACGCCATGCCTCAATGGTGATCTTGGCAGACGCGAAACTAAGAACGCAGAAGTGCAGAGATCGTTTGCAGGGCCTTCTACGATTGTGTGTCATGGCGAGTGGACGCATGTGTTTGAGCTCCTGAAAATATAGAATTAATGTACATCCATATGTTATTCCATCACTAGTACATCAAGATCTTCTGTGAGGTATATCTAGTATCTTCATTTAAAGGGAGTATGGATTCTCAATGTCGAGTATGCATGGATATTAATAAATGATGATGAAATTGAAAAGACAGCGTTCTATATATGAACAGACTGTACAGAGTTTTATCGACGACTGCATCTAATATGCAATTTGCATGTTAAAATGAAATGTATCTAAATTTGGAGCATCGTGAATAAATATGTATACTGTCCACGTCGTCCATTGTATTTCAAGTAAGGTTGTTTGATGTCGTCTGGTTGCGGGGTCTGATGTGTTTGCTACCCTAGACGTGAACTTGTCCTACAGGAACCATTTACTCCCCCCCCCCCCCCCGCAAAAATAATGGAAACAAAGTTTTCATTATTCCCGTGGTGTGAGTATAACATCACCAGAGTGAAATATGGTATCATCAAACTTCACTTAAACTTTCGCAACCTGTCATTCATAGTAGGGGGCGAACCACGTTTGTTTACCTGAGTTTCTCACGCGAGTTGATCTGTCAATATTACGATAACTGACAGCTCACAAGTGGAAAACACGTGGAAGTGTAACGGCCTTTGTAGATTCTCTGTACGGGGAGCTAATCCTTTGATGTTCGTACATACAGGGAAAAGATAACTCTGTGATCTCGAGAAACAGGGAATCTCGGAAGGAAGCCCGCTACACGGGTTAATCTTCTGTTGTTGGTTAGCAACGGCCGACAGAAGCGACCGAAAACCTTTTATCTGGGAAACGTAGTTTCAGATTTCTCGGCTAGGAAAACAGAGTGTGAAAATGCATATCTTCTAGAGATCATAATAACATGATCGTATATAAACTGCGTCTTTCCCAAATCAGTTATCAGTGTAGCTCAGAGTTTTTCGGAGAGTCTAAACACGTTACCTAGAACCATCGGGAATAGATGTTTTAATCATCATCGTCAAGTAACAATAATTAACAGTTTTAGCAATCAGATGTTTTCCTACTGTTTACTGTGAACACCAGATCTCAGAGAGTCTCGGCATTAACTATCCAAGGTGACAGGGTTTATCCAGGAAAATCAACTACCAAATTAGGAGTTCCCCTTATAATATTTAATTATTGAAAGGAGGGACTGAGGCCCAATTCGGAAGATAAATACTCTGGACCTTATATACATATTTATGGGTTTTTACGTCCAGCAGATTGTTTCACCAAGAATAGGGTAAGAAGCGAGATTGTGTGTGGCCACGTATGAGCGAGAGAGAGAGAGAGAGAGAGAGAGATTTTCTTTAGTACAGGAAAAACTGTATCATCTGTAATCTGTTTGACTATTGTTAAATTTTATTCGATAATGTTTAGTGGGAACTGTGTTCTTTCTTTACTGTCTATATACTGTAACCTAGTGCTAACCTTTAACCTTTGGGGTTATTAACTTGTTGGGTTCTTATCTTCTCAATGAGGGGAGGGCATAGGTATTCTGTTATTTTCTATGCATGTAATTCTGATGTATTTGATCTTTCTCTTTTAGATATTAGATGTTGTAAAGTTTAATGATAATAAACAACAAAAGAACTAAACTTTGTGTGTTGGTCAGACCCATACCCAAATTTACCATAGTTTTTCACGTTTGTGTGTCTTGTTGTCACATAGCTGTATGTGTGTGTGTGTGGGAGTGTTTAGGTAACTTATATTTCTCAATATAGGGAGGTGTCTTGTTGTCACATAGCTGTATGTGTGTGTGTGGGAGTGTTTAGGTAACTTATATTTCTCAATATAGGGAGGTGAAAGGTTGTCTTATACTAAACTATAGTCGTATAGATAGGCTGGACTAGAGGAACTATTCAGTCCAGAGACAGATCTTCTCCTTAAACTATTCACTCGTGAAACTCTATTTCTTACACTAATACTTCTCACGTACTATCACCATCTCCTATACTCAGGCGGGACCTTACATAACTTTAAAACCTATCTAAGCAGGACAGTCACTCCCACCTCTTAAAGCTGGACCTAGTTTAGTGAAGTCTCTAACACTTCCCAACCCTACGGCAATATCTGTTGTGGGACTAACTTACCTTTTAATACGTGTCCAGAGAGACAAAATGACATCTGATTAATAGATTATTAATACCCTCTTTTTTGATGTCATCAATTATGGTCAATATTTTAAGCACAGGACAGGGAGATCGTAAAGTAAGAGATAACAGAATGGGGGGAAAATGCTGCTACTTCTAATTTCAAAGACGGAATAAAAATACAAAGAAATCACAATATGTGCAAACAGATCATGAATCAATACAGGCAGAAAAAAAATACTAAGAAATTGCAATTTGTAGGCAACCTATTATAAATCAACTTTACACAGAAAATACGAAGAAATCACAATTCATAGAAAAAGTATTATGAATAAATTGTAAACTGAAAATACAAAGAAATTAAAATTGGCTGGGAACATATTGTGAATCAATTATACTGAAACAAAATAGAAATACAAAGAAATCCCAGTTCGATTGCAACACATCACGAATCAGCTGTACAGAGACAATAAAAGTAGAAGAAATCACACTTTGCTGGTAATATTTGTGAAACAACTACATAGAGACAGAATAAAATTAAGAAGAAATCATAATTTGCCGAGAATTTATCTGGAATCAGTTATTAACAAGACAATAAAAATACGAAGAAATCACAGTTTGCTTGCATCGTGAATCGAAAATTGAGAGCAGCCATTCTCAACTTTTTAATCCTGTAGGAAGTCTTGAAATCATTATCAGGTCTCCGGGAACCCTTGCATAAAGATTATTATTTCTAAAGCTCATGGTACCTTGGCGTGATCAGTAAGTCGTAAATATAATAATCCAATGAAAATTGTCAATGCCCTTTTGAGTAGAGAATGATTATTTCTGTGGATCTGTTTATTTTGACCAACTTGTTGGCCTACTATGTTTGTGTGGTTACCTCTCCTCACAAAGGTAATCAACTCTAATGCAAGTCAGTAGTGTAGGTAGAAGACACTACAGTTTTTCCTTTCTTTTTTAAATTTCGTACTTGATTTTTGTTTTTAACTTATCCAAGTTGACCTAAAAGTCTTATCACAAATTTGCTCTCTACAAGATGAAAATGAAATATGCTATGTGTAAGTGAACACGGTCTTATTGCGCTTTGTCATACAGGGCTGCTCGGTGACTGCCCATAACTGCGAGCGCTTACATCGCCCGGCGTATAAAGTTAAGAAAACGACGTCTATTTAATATTTTTTTTTTCAACCACAGTCTCTCGCAGAACCCATAGCGACCTCTTGTGGAACCCTAGGTCGGTGGAGCCCCGGATGAGAAACCCTGATTTAGCGGCAAAATAAAAATACGAAAATATCACAATTCGCTGAGAACGTTTCGTGAATCAGTTATATTGATACAAACAAACAAAAAATACGTAGAAACCACATTTTGCTGAGAACATATGGTGAATCAACTGTTTACAGAGATCAATTACTTAGCGTACCTCGCAAGAATCCAGACCCAACTCTCACAAGTCTTCATCTGTAGATAGAAGTTCTGGCTGCACGACAACGGAATATGAGACAGGAAGGTGAATTAAAAATTGTAGTAGAATACTGAAGATACATGACAAAGGTAGAAAACAAAATCTAATATGAAATGAAAATCACGTCTGAACTTCTTCTTCTTCTTCCTCGTTCGCCCTGAAAAGGACGGTGGTTGCGTTGTGTCTGTTTACGCCTAAGCTGTGATATCTGCACCTTTCGGTCGACACATCCGACTTCAGCACGGCATTTTTTTTAGGGACCGGGTTTGCCTTCCCACTGCGATCCGCACTCGCTCAGCCAGACTGCACTGCTGCAGACTGTTTCCAGGACCACCACGTGGAGGTGGAGTGCGGTCTTGACCAGCTCTGGTTTGCTGGTCCTGATGCAAGCAGTATTATATTAGTATAATCACAATATTAGTGAAAAGGAAAAGGTTCAGCATCATGTTCCTTTCGCTCCCACTGATCATGGAGCCGCAGCTGCAGTTGGCTCCCTTGGGAGAATCGTCCTCCAAAGCATTCTTGTTCTCATGCTTCAGTGATTTCTGTATCCAGTGGCGTACTAACGGGGGTGCGAGGGGGGCGGTTTGCCCCGGGTGACAGCCAGGAAGGGGGTGCCATCGGACACTATTAACATAGTACTTCCTGTTAAAATGTTACTTACTGTTGTATTTCTTTATTGGGGCAGGGGGTGTCATAAGTTACATCCGCCCAGGGTGCCTACTACTTTAGGGACGCCTCTATCTGTAGCAATTTGTTTTAATGATGAGTTCGCAAGTCCCATGCACAACGTCTTAGTAGTCGCCTCTTGCGACAGACCCGAGGGAGAATTTGTTCTATTCCTTCCATATCTCCCCAGAAACTCCAGGGAAATAAACTGGGAAAGGAAAAGTTTAAGTAACATTTTTTTTTTTAAATGAACCAAAAATACGGTCAAATAACAAAGTAACTAAAAGGTAACAGATATTGCCGTAAGGGAGTGAAGTGTTAGAGACTTCACTATACTAGGTGCAGCTTCCAGAGTCCCTATCCTCGCTGCCTTTGTCTTACCTAACTCAAGAGCAGAGTCGGGTAACCATTTACAGCTGGATAGATTGGAGGGTGACACTACAGTGTTTCGAACCTGGTATGTTTGCCGCGAGATGCCAGCGCTCTAACGACTTTGCCAATTTGGCGCTTAAAAAAAATAGCTAAGGAAAAATGCCAGAGTGGTTATTCTGACTGAGTGGAGGGGTGAAATGATGCCATACTTAGATATTGGAAATTAAAATTATTATCTTGAATTAGCTACAATATGTGTCCTAATTATAACCCAGCAGAAATTGAACGTATATTTTTTCTTCAATTAAAAAAAAAGGATGAGAAAGCAAGTCATGTGAACTGTTGCACTCACAACAGCACACTCCCCTTACAATTTCACACTGCTCGCTACTAGTACCACAAACAATGGTAGTTCTCTTCGGCTATTTTTGCTTACCAAGATCAAGCATATACTTTATCTCATTTAAAAACATGTCGCTTCAAATTCTCTACACAGTTTACTTTTCCTTTTTGAACTTGACAGCCATGAGTTAACCAAAGAAACCTATTTTTAGCACTTAGGTGTAGGTTCCTGACATACGAAACCATACATACCTCACGATTTACTGTGGACAGTGAGTTCTTTTCTGTAGGAATAATATTTACTTCCATGACCTGCAGTACCCCTGGGAAACTGAATTTACTCTGGAGTCACAGAAACAGTCGGCGATGGTGTGTTAAAAACCGTTTTTTTCTGCGGTGTCCTGACACGTGACAAAATCTACAGCAAGTGGCTTCTCTGTCCTCAGCCTGGCATGACTTGTCGTTTACAGGTCCCGTCAGGTCAGTCTGGTCAAGCAACAGCACTCTAAGATTTCTCGGTGGTTCTGTAGACATGTTGTATAATAGTAAGCATTGTCGAAAAGGGCCAGTTTTCGAATTTACCCTGGAGGTAAGCTATGCCACAAAAAGTTCCCAAAATATACACGAACGTGACGTGTCATAACATGAAAATCAAACGCGCCACGTGATGTCAAAGAAGAAACGTGGAGTACAACAGGTGATGACACATATTAGTTGACAAGCGTTACGAAGTTTCGTTTCACCGACTGAAGGAACAACAGTATGTAAAACATACTTTTTCGTTTAATCGATGTCGTAAAGCGTAGTGGGGAGCTGAAGATTGCGTTCTTGAGTCAAGTGTATTGCCTTTGTTGCCGGAAGCCTGTGTTGCTGTAGGATTTCTGTGATGTTGTCTATCCATCTACATCTTGGTTTTCCCAGTGCTCGGGCACCAGATCTTCTATTGTTGTAGGCGGATAGTGGTAATGTATTGGGTTCCATTCTCAGGAGGTGGCTAAACCATTTAATTTGTTTTACCCTTCTGTATACTTTATGCAGGATATAATTTCTACAGTTTGTCTGATGTCATCATTTCTACTTGTAACTTTAACGTCTTTTATTTAGCATCTCATTTCAAAGGGTGTGATTTTTCCCTCGTGTGCTTTGGCCAATGGGCATGTTTAACATTGATAACAAAGAGTTGGTAAGAATATAATATTTATCAGGTGTCGTTCAGTTTTCATACCGGCGTTCTGATGGTTGAGCATGTACATAAAAGTAAATAAACTCGTGAAAGAAGACGGTAAAACGTGGAAATTAGAGCTGCCCGATGATAAATGTAGAGCTGCTGAAGATGTCATTCATTACGCTTCAATTCCCCAAGAAGCATTGGATTCAACAAATGTATGTCAAGTCCTCATGTCATGTTTTCTTCTTTGATCCTTAGCCACCGACTGTCAAAGCAGTCAGTGGCCATTGCGCCTGGTGGCGTCTTGTAGGGCAGAAACAAACTTCTTCCACATTGCTCGGTCAGCGGCCTTCCTTCGTGCAGAACCCCAGCTCTGGTTCATTCTTTGCATCTCGTCCTCCACGGTTCTCCGCCAAGTTGTTTTGGTTGGCTTCTATTTTACTTTTCTTCATGGGTCCATATCATAGCTATTTCTTGTTATGGCACCCGGATGTCTTCTGAGGACGTGGCCAACCCAACAACAGAGTCTGCCAGCTATTATGGTGTGCATGTCCTCTTGATTGCTCCGAGTAAGCAGTTCTTGGTTGGTGATGGTATTCGGCAAAAAATTCGAAGAATATTTTTTACGCAGATGGTGTGGATAAGGGACAATTTTGAGATGTCCTTCTCTGTTACTTTTCAGCATTCTGCACCATAGAGAAGCACAGAAAATACACAATTCTCATATACTCTTAATTTGGTGTTTGTGCTGTCCTGAGAGAACTTCCAGATGTTGTTTAGACTAGCAAAAGCTGTTCTCGTGTTATTCATTCTGTTGTTGATGTCTTTGATTGTCTGGTGTTACTATGCATCCTAGGTACGTAAATGTGTCCGTCTGTTCCAGCTTCTTGTTCCTTATTGTTATGGGCTCAGAATTGCCCACATTGAGTGTCATGACTTCTTTCTTCTTTAGACTGATGTTCAGACCCACCTGCTGGCTATACTTTTCAGTCTATCTGTTTTTTTTTTCTTGAATGTGTTGATGTGAATGTGCGAGTAGTGCAATGCCATCTGCATCTTCCAGTGTAGAAAACGTCCATCTTATTCCTATTGGACGGCCCTCTGTTGTCTAGAGCATCACCCAGTCTATGACTGTCAAAAATAAAGTGGTTCACAAGGGACATCCCTGTGGTACTCCAGTTTTTACCTCAAAAGTTATTAGATTGCTCTGCCCGACACTACATGCAAAGTTAGCAGAGGATTTTTATGATGGAAACAAAACAGCTAGGAATTCCATAAGCCCTCAGTATTTTCCATAGGCTGTCCCTGTGTATGCTGTCAAAAGCCTTTTCAAAATCAACAAAGCTAATGTAAAGCTGACTCTGCCATTTGAGCACTGCTCTATAATGTTCCTGGGGGTGAATATATGATCTGTACATCTTCTGATCTTTCTGAATCCGGCTTGTTCTTTCCTCAGTTTATGGTCTACTGCTTTTGAAATTCTCTGGATAGTTATCCTGCCTAGTATTTTACTGGGAACTGAGAGGAGAGTAATTCCTCTCCAGTTGTTGCGGTCTGCAAGGTCGCTCTTCTTGGGCAATTTGACAATTATTCATTTATTCCACTCCATTGGTATTGTCTTTGTCGTGGAATATTCTAATCCACATATATAAATTAAAAGGTAAATATAAAGCCTAACAAATAAATCTAATAAAGAAAAGAGCAATGGTAAAATAACAGTGCTGTCACAAGGAATGTACTCGAAATCCCCTTTGTTTTATGCTTCGTCTGCAAATTGTAACGCTTTCACGTTGATAGTAAAAGCCTACTATATTATTACCCGCTTTCTTCAATGAAACGTGTGCTGTATTTCTTGGAAAAACATTGAGATACCAAGCTGATCAATGACCTAATTTAAATATTTCATTCATTCCATTTTATACACGGCGTAACTAAAGACAGATGGACTAAAGGATAGAGAGAAGGGAGAGGCATAAAGCCGAACACGTGCAACACAAAACACGCGTCGCGCGATTTGGGTTCCTTAGGGTTTGCTGACAAAGAATATGTACAACGTTATGCAAATAGTCTAGGAATTAACAAGTTATAGCCAAAATAAAATGATGGTGCTGTCAGACAACACCCAAAATCAGAATCGCTCAGTGGTAGATTTTTTTACACCACCATTGTACGGGAAATGGGCCACAAGTTACATTTGAACTGATTGGCTGGAATGATATGTAAGGCTAAACACGATTAGTCGGGCTATAAATACTATCTTTGGTTGTTAGGGGAGACGTAGGAAGTTAAAATTTTTTTCAAACACTTGTCGAAACGTGGCTCCATTGGCCAGACTCGCTGATATACTCACTTAGGAGCGTTAGTTCGAGACCACTAGTCAAATAAGCTTGATAAAGCAACAGTGCGTTGAAGCCAGCTCATATTTTTGCTAACTAAAAGCCTGGAACATAAGCAGATGGGAATTTGTGCCAGTAGTTGTGCCAGAATTCATTGCTAATCAACGTATCTGTGTTTGTTTCCATGAATTGTGGTAAGCTTGAAACATTCAGTATCTTTTAATGAAAATTGAATGTGAATTGTTAATTTATGCCTGTATATATGTGTAGTTCAGTAGCAAACATGATGTAAAGCCTATAATGCTCCAGCCTGAACAGAAGGTGTCGGAGGAAAGTAAAACTGCATGGAATGGCCAAACAGTACACTGACACCTAGATTATTGATTAGACAGAAATAATGCTGGAAGTGCAGAGGCGTAGTAACCATTAAGGAGGTAAATACTGGTATAAAGTATTTCAGATGAAGCTGACAGTTGGCCTAACGCTCTGAACTCAATGTTTGTGATGTATTGTGCTCAGTGTAAAAAGAGAGTATAAATTAGTTATGAAGTAGAAGGTACATCCTTCTTGTTTTCAGGGACCGTGGTCTTGATGGTATTGAGCAGCACCTGGTCAGAGCTTTGCTGAATCCAGAGTCGGACAGCATACTCCTTGGTCCATTTAGCTATCAGTGAGGTGTCTCCAGAGCCCAGGGGAGAAATCGAGCAGAGAAGTCTTTTCCTGCCGCCATCACACAAGATAAGCTGATGTGGCCAGCTGAGCTCAAAATTATGTACCCCAGCTTAAAATGACCTTGTAAAAATAACATTAAGAGGGGAATTAAATTGTTTTAATATCAGGAACTGAGAACATCTCCAATACTAGTCCCAATAAAGACAAACTATTGAAGTCATGATGACAAATACCAACAGAGCTTGAACAAAACAAAACCAGTATTACCTCATATTACTACTACACAACTGACACACAGAGGATACTTTTAATAATATATGTCATTACCATATTCATATTGATAAATTCTGTACATATAACTTGTAAGTAAAATTGATTGTGATTCCTGGTTCCCTTTGTATTTGAATCAGGACACATATTCATTCATAACAGCAATGAATACATATTGTTATTTGAAAAGTTATCAGTGACTCCTTTAAGATATCCTTTAGAGTGTTATATGTATGTGAGTGTCACAGTGTTGTCAAGTGTGGTGGAATAAATTAAATTGTTTATCTGTCTGTTGTTGTTATGACTTACACTTCATCATACACATACCCTAGACATACAACGTAGTCATCACACTATTCCAGAATAATTCTGACTGAGGTATACATATGTGGCAGCAAGCAAGGTTATATATAATACACTACTCTTATTAGATATATATACCTTCACAGCTGATCTCAGTCAGTACACTAAGTCCCCTATAAATATTTATAACATCTCACTTCACCACAGTCTTTGTTTTCCAGACTTGTGCAAATAGTGGTTCTAATAGATCTGCTGCAAGTTCAGGGTCTGTTTTACATAACTCTGCATTTAAATTGTCGTGACGTTGATATTTCGACTATTTCACAAATCAGTATACACTTCATAAAACTAGTCAACGAAGCTGCCAAAAGTATCCAGCGAGTTGAGAAGAGCTGAGATCTTACAGATAATCATTGAAAGCCACCACAGCGTGATACGAGACAGAAGAAATAGAGCCATTGTGCGCAATTAAGCTTCATAACAGCCCTTTTCAGAGCTTGGCTTTTAATGCTCGGCTAAAGAGTTCGCCCAATCCCTTTTCCCCTTTCTTTATTCACTTGAGACGTTTTGTCTATGTGGTGAAAAGGGAGAAATGTATCTTAATATATTGTATCATGTACGATGTACTTCCCCTTGACTGACATACCATGGCCTCATGAGAGTGGTGTAGAAAATGAGGATTCTGAGCACAGTGGCCAGTCATCAGCGCAGGGGGTGTCTTCGCTGAAACAGGTACCATACACTGGGCATATTTTGTTTTTAACTAGTTCAACTAGTGTGTAAAACGTTAGACTAGAAAAGGGTGAAACGTGAAACAGTGGACCATCACAGCTACCTGGCCTCAGCATTGTGACTTCGAAGACTAGAAGTCTTATGAACGTGATAACCTGTTAAGTCCACCTAAGTAAGAACATACCACCAATTTAGAAATTTGTGTGTGATGTCACGGACTCTTTACTGAAATCCTCATGTGTACCTTTTGTTGTTGTTGTAAATTATACCAGATGCCAATATTTTCTTGAATATAATTAACTAATTAAAGTACCCTGAACTAATTGTTTACCTGAAGTTATTGAATTTATTTTCAATTTTTAGTGTTTTAAAGTAATCTTAAAGTGGTGGGGATTAACTTGGAGCTACATTCACATCCCATGGAACATAGGCTAGGTCCAGCGAAAAGGTGACTTACCTGCCACTTTTCTTCTTATGTACATCCAAACTGTAAGGTTGAGTACCTGACGTTATCTTGTGCTACTCTTACCACGAGTTCACCATTTGTGGGAACTAATACACTGTCTCAGGGATTCAACATAGATCTCACCACAGCGGTGTTGATATCCTTTCCCTTTTCGTGTAAATTGGTCCTTTATTTACGACCATAAATTTCGAGCTGCGTCTCTGGTGATTTTTCTTTTTC